>CM046882.1:497404791-497949791 GCA_025667525.1 Glebionis coronaria | reverse complement strand
TTTGTTTTTACTTTATTAATAAAATAAAAATACTTCTATTTTTTCTTTAAAAAACTATCTATAAAAATAATTAGATAGAATACCTTCAACCTTGTCAACTGATAGTGAAAGAACAAAATCGAGACACATACCAATACCTATTACAGGTAGAAAAATGGAGATGGAAACAAATAACTCACGCGGTCCAGAATAAAAAACATAAGAGTTTGGAGTATTAAATAACTTGTATCCGTAGAACATCTGGCATGACATGGATAATAAATAAATAGGAGTTAATATCATTCCTATTGCCATTACAAAAGTGATGGCAATTTTTGGCATTAAAAGATATTTTTGACTGGTAATTATTCCTAAAAAGACTATAACTTCTGCAACAAAACCACTCATACCCGGTAATGCAAGGGAAGCCATGGAAAAGCTACTGAACATCGTAAATATTTTTGGCATGGGGATACCTACTACGCCCATTTCTTCGAGATAAACAAGACGGATTCTATCATAACTCGTTCCTGCCAAGAAAAAAAGTGCAGCACTAATAAATCCATGAGAGATTATTTGTAAAATAGCTCCGTTGAGTCCCGTATCGGTTATAGAAGCAATTCCTATAAGTATAAAACCCATATGAGATACCGAGGAATAGGCTATTCTTTTTTTTAAATTACGTTGGCCGGGAGATGTTGAAGCTGCATAGATTATTTGTATTGTACCTACTATCATCAACCAAGGGGAAAATATAGAATGAGCATGTGGTAATAATTCCATATTAATCCGAATCAATCCATACGCTCCCATTTTTAATAAAATTCCGGCTAGAAGCATACAAGTACTGTAATGCGCCTCTCCGTGGGTATCTGGTAACCATGTATGTAGGGGTAAAATCGGTAATTTGACAGCAAAAGCGATAAAAAATCCAATATAGAATATTATTTCCAAAGCCACAGGATACGACTGATTAACTGATGTTTCAAAATTTAATGTTGGTTCATTAGAACCATATAAACCGATACCCAGAACTCCCATTAAGAGAAAAATGGAACCCCCTCCCGTGTACAAAATAAACTTTGTGGCTGAATAGAGACGTTTCTTTCCTCCCCACATGGATAGAAGTAGATAAACTGGAATTAATTCTAATTCCCACATGATAAAAAAAAGTAAAAGGTACCGAGAAGAAAACGATCCTATTTGACCACTGTACATTGCTAACATCAAGAAATGGAATAATCGAGAATCCCGAGTAACAGGCCAGGCCGCTAAGGTAGCTAAAGTAGTGATAAATCCTGTTATTCGAAGTGGAATTGATTACATACGGATAGTGCTATGTCATAATTTTCAAGTACATCGTTATGGCTAACATCATGATGGAAAAGGTTGAATCCTGGATAAATCCTGTCATTATCCTGTTTTATCATTATGAAAGAAGCGCCTTTATGACCATTATGGAATTGGGGAGAAGATAAATCCTGTTATTCGACGATATTGATGCTAACTCTACTGGAGGAGCACCTAATTACCCTATTTCCTTTATGGGGAAGAAAGAAAATTAAGGAACCCGCAAATATTGGTAAAACTACAATTATTGTTAACCAAGGAAATTTGTTCGTGGTAAAGACAAGATACGCTTGGACCAGAAAAACATGTGCCCAAAAATAATATATTTTTGGACACATGTTTCGGCGGTAAAAAAAATGGACTCAAGGAGAGGTTTCTGTAACGTATTAATAAGCTATACCCATACTGCGGGTTGTTTCATGCCATAAATAAACTCGAACACTCAAGAAATCTGTTGGGCAGGCGGATTCGCATCTCTTACAGCCGACACAATTCTCTGTTCTTGGAGCGGAAGCTATTTGTTTGGCTTTACATCCGTCCCAAGGTATCATTTCTAATACATTCGTAGGACAGGCTCGGACACATTGAGTACACCCGATACATGTATCATAAATCTTTACTGAATGTGACATTGGATCGATATTTTTGAACGTGATAAAGTTTCAATCTAGTAAATTGATAAATGAATTATATATTTAAATACTAATACTAGATGAATCAATGAGTTACCCGGTTTTTTCTGGATTGACAGTGCCAAACTACTTTGATTTCTTATCTTTGTGATAACATGATCATACCTTACATGGCACACATGCTAATTTGAATTGATTTATGACAATTCTAATTTTATTTTAATAGGATAATATTATTTATTCAACAAATTAGCTTGATTTATACGAGTCGATTTTTCAAACGTGGATGATTATCATAGTAGATTCCCAACATATCATAAGATTCCCGTTCTTGAAAATCCACGCTTTTCCAAAACCAGAAAACAGACAGAATTATAGGATCCCTCCTCGGGGCAAATACTTTTATGCATACCTCTTCTGGTTGATCCACACCATACTCTATTCTAGTAAGATGATACACACTAGCTAATAGTCCGCCTGGTGCTACATCATAGGCACATTGGGAGCAGAGATAATTGTAACCATATACATATAAAATGACAACAATGGAATGCCAATCCCCGGGTTTTATTTGTAAAGTCTCTATTCCTTGGTAATCAAAGCCCAAAGATCTATGAATTAGCCCATGCTTAACTAGCCAAGCAGACAAATTACCCTGCATCTTTTTTCTCTCTCCCGCATTTTTTTGTATAAGTATTTCAGATTTACGATGAAATTTCTGAAGATTGCGCCGCGACTTTTGATTCTGTGCAAAGGATCCTGTTTAATTTACTAATTCGTGGGAAGATACTGAACTTTTGTATTTGAAAAATGTTTCAGGAGGAATTTCTGAGGTAGATGGCGGTTGATAAAGGAATCCTTGATCATAATTTCCAGTATGAATACTATGCCCAACCTTAAACTTGTGATTGGTAGTAAAACACCGATTCTGTCGCTGAGACAGAATTCTATCTGGATAGATTTCTCGAGATATTTTCTTACGAAGTTTTGTTATAGCATCTATAATTGCTTCTGGTTTGGGTGGACAGCCCGGCAAATACACATCCACAGGAATTAGCTTATCGACTCCACGAACAGTACTATAAGAATCGGTACTGAACATCCCCCCTGTAATTGTACATGCTCCCATAGCAATAACATATTTTGGTTCAGGCATTTGCTCGTATAATCTCACTAAGGAGGGGGCCATTTTCATTGTTACTGTTCCGGCTGTTAAAATAAGGTCCGCTTGTCTAGGACTCGATCTTGGTACTAGTCCATAACGATCAAAGTCGAATCGTGAGCCTATTAGTGAAGCAAATTCAATGAAACAACAACTGGTACCATAGAGAAGTGGCCATAAACTAGAGAGTCTTGACCAATTTGAAAGATCATTTAATGTAGTTGAAATAACTGAATTTTGGTTTGTTCGTTGAAATAAGGGAAACTCAATGGAATTCATAACTATCTCAATTTTTTCCTTTTTTCTTTTTATTGTCTGAATATTCAGGAGCTAAGACCATTCTAATGCCCCCTTTCGCCATGCATAAACTAAACCAATAATTAAAATAAGCACGAAAATTAAAGCTTCTACAAATACGGATACACCTAATACATCGAAACTCATTGCCCATGGATAAAGAAAAACAGTTTCAACATCAAAAACAACAAAAACTAGAGCAAACATATAATAGCGGATTCTGAATTGTAACTGATGTTGAGTAAAACTACACCTTTAGGAAAAGGATGCAATAAAAAGGGCAAGTGAGCACGACGATTTAGGAAAACCGTGTGTGAATGACCCAATTAAGTTCGTTCTCAAGGAGGCTAGTGTGTTATGTGTGTAATGACTTGGATTAATTTGAGATTATATTTGAGAAAAGAAAAATTAGAAAAGGGATTAGAAAAGAATGACGGTTATGAAGACGGATTAAACTAAGTCTAAAAAGGCGTACACGTAAAGTCGTAAAACCACCAAAATTAAAATTTAACCCTAAAAATTCCTAAAAATCACCAAAAATCAATAATAATAATCTAAGAGTTTACACAAAATCAAAACTTGCAAAAACCTTTTAATTAATTAGATAATGACTTTTTAATGCTAATTAAAGCCCTAAAAATCAAAATTAATTATTAAAAAGCCCTAAACAAGATTTTCAAGTTTGTAAACCTCAAAAATACTCTAATTAAGCTAAAAACTATTTTTCAAAATTTTAAAACCAATTAAAACTATTTTTAAATAATTAAAAACTCCTAAAATCAATTAAATCTTAAATTAATTATAACAAATAATTAAAAGACCTAAAAAATATATGGAAAGTTGTTAAAATCCTAATTAAGTATTTAGAACCTAGGAAAAATATAAAAACCTAGAAAATCAGACTTTTAATTTTTAATAATAAAATAATAATAAAATAATACTAAACATCCAAAAATTATAAAAAATTCTAAAAACTTGCAAACTAGCTTAATTTAACCTAAATAACTCAGAAATGAAAGTGAAATTACCTAAATACCCCTATTGGGCCTAGAAAATGGGCCAAACCCTAAACAGTCCCTTATTGGGCTTAATTAAGGCCCAATAAGAAAAAGTGCTCAAAATAAGCTCAAAAAGCACAGGTTGACTCAAAATTTGATTTTAAACAACTTTTTCCAAAGGCCCAAAAGCTGAAAATGTGAAATAAGCTAACTTATAATAAGCAGCTTATTCTTAATGGGCTTTTTGGCCCATTAAGCCATAAGCTGTTGCCATAAGCTAAAATTTAACACACAACCTTCTTTTGACCTAACAAAGACTTCTGTAAAAAGAAATTTCAAATAAGACCACTCAATAAGCCAGAAACAAGTCAACAACTTATTCACAAAACAACAAAATAGTCGTTTTTATGATCTAGACCACCTCAGAAGCTGATTCAAGTTGCAAAATGTTTCTTTTGACAAAACTAAGCTTAAAAACCAAAGAACTTTCAAATAAGCACACTCAATAAGCTGGAAAATCAAATAAGCACTTATCTTAAAAGTCAAACAAGTTGGTTTTCTAGTGAAAAGTCAAAGTCAAAGTCTGATAAGCTCCAGTTCACTTAAATGGGTCAAATAATGAAGATCTATTACAAAAAATAAGTTTTTGCAAGTCAGAATAAGCTAGAATAGCTTATTGATAAGCTGATGATAAAATTGCACTAGCAGAGGCTAGTTTTGGATGTTGAGCAGTGGGAACTTTTCCCACTGCTTGACTATTTTGACTTGTTGTCTTTAGTGACTTTTTCTTGGATTCAGTTTTCACAAAGGCACCCAATTGATCTTTGGATCAAAAGGAGTCAATAACAAGCAAAATAACACAATCACAAAAAGCCAATTGATACAGTTTAATCAATTTATCACCAGATATAGCACAGACATGAACAATGGGCAGTTTAGCATTCAAGAGCAATTTTAGCACAAATCAGCCAACCAAATTCAACCAAATGCACACACAAGCTATAATAAACTCCAATAAGCAAGTCTAAACAGGTTTCATGCACTGGTTCAAAGAATTAAGCAAGATCCAAGCTATAAAAGTTACTGATGAACACTACACATGCAGATTTCTACTTTTGCTGATGTATTTGACACACAAGCCAATTTCAACACCTCAAATCTTTCAAACAGGTTATGTTAACTTTGTTTAAACCACTTTTATCCCTAAGCATGCATACACACTAAGTGTTCCCAAGATCCTAGGTCAAAACAAGCAGAAACAAGGTCTTAATAGCAGATTGATCAATTCAAGTGTTCAAACCCAATAACTTGCAGCAAAACACTCTCAAACAAAGGTATATCAGATACAAAGCATAAACAACACTTTCCCTTAACACAAAATCAGATTACAAGCATAAATCAGTAGACCCAAACACCCCTTTAACTTTTTCAAATCAAGATTTTCAAAAGCAAAACAAGATTTCAGGCCAACCAAGCATCAATTAACACTCAAACAAGTCTTAATAACAAATTCAAGCAAGAACAAGCCACAAAATTCACAAGAACAACAGTTTCATACAAATATCACCAAAAATCACAATTTATGCAGATTTGGAGATTAAGTAAGCAAACCTCATGGATGTACATCCACACCCACGAATTTTGAGCTTATGTGCTAGCAAGAACAAGCACAAGCTTCCACAAAAGCCTGCTAAGATTCAACAAGGGTTAAGCACAATAACATGAAAAATCAGAAATTTGGAAAAATCTTGATTGATGCAAACTTGTTACCCCACACTTGATTATCCCCAAGTTATAAGCCTCACCATACCTTAACCAACTCAGTTAGGATGCTATGATCAGCCCTATAGCCCAAGAATTCCAAGATTGGAACAAGACTTAGCAAAATATCAAGAAAATGAGGAAAATATGCAAACTTGTGCACATTCCTCTTTTGAAAACAGGTTTTTAACTTCAAAAGCAGTAAACTAAGAACATAAACAACAGAATAAAGGTGGCACTTGGTCTTTCTTCAAAGCACTTAACTCAAATTCATTAAACTGAAAAGGATTTACAAGTGTTTGAACAAAGGAAAAACCAAAAGCAGGAACAAATGAAATGAACTAGACCCTTTATATAGAGGGTGTACAAGGTCCTAGCAAGCTGCAAAACGTGTAAACCCTAATGCTAAAGTCCCAAAAATGCCCTTGAGGTCTTTGTCTTCATCTTGAATCATGTGACTGAATTTGGACTATAGTTGAGGTGTGAGCTGTTGAAATAGCATCCAAGGGTGTAGATGAAGCTTAGAAAGTAAGCATGTTTCTCATACGTTGGATTGTTGCCATCTTTTTGGCAGTATGCATGGGTGTGGAGCAGGGGAGTCACAAGGAGACAAATGGGGTGATGAGGTGTCCATGTTTAAGGTTGGGTTGTGTTTAGTATCCACTTAATCTTAAATCTGGAAGGGATGGCTGCTTAATTCTTGTTTAGTCAAAAATCCCCAAATTATGTGAAGAACACCAAGAACAAGGTTTTAATCCGTTTGGTTTTTAAATTGGGTGTTTAGCGCCAAGTTTAAACTAATCTGTTAGGATTAGTTTAATAAATAAATGTGAGTGGATGGTGAGGTGGAAGCAGGGAGCAATGTGATTGGTGGAGAGGTGGTAGTGGGGCACGTGTCACCCCACTACTGGTTAAGGTATCTATTTGTGTCGCCCAGGTTTAACCCCTCACTTCTTTCCCTTTTGTCATTTCAATTTAAAAAGCTGTCAGCGTTCATTTAAGCTTTGTCAACTTTGGACTTTTTGCATTTTTGGCCCAATAACTTTTGTAAAGTGAATTCAGGGGTATTTCTTGCCATAATTGAATTCTTCAAGGGCTGGTTTGGTATTTTCTTCAAAGGTAATGGTCTTGACTTGTATGTTGAGAATCTTGGAGGACTGAAATTGCCAAGTCTTGATAAATGAGGGACCATTTTTGCCAATTGTTGAAAGTTGAGGGTCCTTTTTGTAATTTTGGTTTTTCAAAGGACCAAATTTGTCATTTCTTGTACTTTGAAGGACTTCATGATATATTTGACTTTATGGATGATATTGGTTGACATTTTAGCTTTGTTGAGGGGCTAAACTTGCCAATTCTTCAAAGTTAAGGGCCCTTTTGGTAATTTTGACAAACTTTAGGGACCAAACTTGTAATTATGAGGATACAAGGGTATAAAGTGTCAATTCTTCATAATTGGAGGACCCTTCTTCATAATTCTTCAAATCTTCAAGGGTTGATCTTGGGAAAGTCTTCACTAGGGCTTGGTTCATTGTGCGGCTTCGTTTCCCGTGTTCGTTTTTGCATGATTCTTGTGATCTTTTGTCATTATCTCAATATCCGTACCTAAAATACACAAGCAACAAACACAAGCATATATTTGGGTATTTTGATGATATTTAATGCATTTTAAGCCCTATTTGGAAGATGAGACTATGTATAAAAGCAGTCTCATCACTCCCCCATACTAAACTATTGCCGTGCCCTCACGCAATGCTAGAATAAAGTATCAAAGCATCTCCAAAATTCATTTTATTTACTTTATTGGAATGATAAACTAGCTACACTACTATTATTACTACTACTTGTGTTATAGACATAATGTATGATTTTCATCGCAAAATGGGACGTTTAGGTTCATAGAACAAGAACACGTGAATGCTTCGTTAGAAATAATTTCGTCATCCTCGATTTTCACTCCAATTCCATGCTAAGCGTGCAACGAGATCATTGTCATTATAAGTTAGTAATGCTAACACTACTCATATGCCCTAATCACATACTTATTCTCCCATTATTCCTAAGTTGTATCTCTTATATTTTATGATGTCTTGAATGTTTCACGAGGATACATTGTTTGACTTATGCGATATTAGAGATTTAGGTCTAAAAATAGAGTCCTAACGGTGTAACTAAGACCATCAAATCAATAACCCCTCCTAATAGACGACGATGTTAAAAAATTAAGTTGACAAGAAGAATCGATAAACACGGTTTTATAACGGTTTTGAACATGAGACTTATTACCAAGACTTTTATACGCCCCCTAACGGAAGGGCCTTATTATCTTTGGTTTACCTCCATCTTTTATTCAACTTCGCCATGAAGCTTTTATTATGACTTCGGTCTTGCCTTGCCTTTTATTATCCGCCTCATCGGTGGTTTTATTAGCCAAAGACGTATATCCTCACGCTAAGGCGAATTTTGGATCTTTAAAGCTTCGAAGATTAAGGCTTGATTCACTTTCAATTTTGCATAGATTTTTCGGCCTTGTGGGGCTTCAAATTGTTTGCTTGATTTAGGTGAGCACTTGAAATCTTATTATTGGGTGAAGCTTTTGATTATTCGGGTGCCAATACTTCAAAACCGTGACGCTGGCGATACCTTAATGTCTTCCCAATTTAATTACACGGAAGCTACTAGAAAAGACTAGAAACCCAACAATCCTAACTAAACCGCTAAGTCAATATTTATTAAGCAAAAAATATTTACATGCGAAGGGAGAATAAGCAAACCACGAGAACACATGAGTTTTTGAAAGAATACGAGTACTCTACGTTTAGCATTGTAACTTATAATTAACTCTATCATTTCTCGTCCTCATTTAAGAGACTTAGCCTAATGTGTAGTTAAGGAATCAAAGCTAAGTGCTCAACACGCACGGTCGAGTCAAAAATTACTCTTATTCTCGCCATCGGAAAATCTACATTCGTGTCTTCAAACACTTATAAAACATGAGAAAAAAATTTTAAATTTGGCCATTTTTAGCCTTATTTTGCAAGAAAATGATAAACAGAACGATAAACTTTGGAAAGCGTGAAGGTTTGGCAAGGCAAGTATCTATTCACCCCCCCCCCCCCCCCATACTAAAGTTAAACATTGTCCTCAATGTTTCGAGTCTAGGGGTGCAAACACCCCCATACTAGAGACGTAATCGAATGCCTAATCTAGCATGGAAAGGGTGTAACCATTAAATTAATAGCCGTTTATGAAGTGTGCTAAAAACCTAAGGTTAGAACATCAAAAGGATATATCATGGATATTGAGAAATGTCTCCAAAGCAAACGATCGAGTGCTCCCATAAAACGAACACGAGAGGCTCCAATCGTGAAGATCATGATCTAAAAACCACATATCACAAACAACCACGGAACAAAGGTTGGAAGGGCACAAATCCCCACACGTAAGCTACATTAGACTAAGAAAGCGATAATATGTACATAGGATAAGCATGGGACTCCCCCACGAGGCTCCTCGTTTTTTATTACCGAGTCATGAGCTCGACTCGATCCCCTCAATACTAATTATCATTGGGGAAGGTGATTTGGTCGAGGTAGTTCAAGGATGGAACTTCCCCACCAAAATAGTGCTTCAACCTATGTCCATTCACCTTGAAGTTAGGACCATCATCTTGAGCTAGCTCGATGGTCCCATACGGAAACACTTGAGTCACGGTGAATGGACCGGACCAACGGGATTTCAATTTACCGGAAAATATTTTAAGTCTTGAATTAAAAAGCAATACTTGATCCCCAATGTTAAAAACCCGGTTTTTAATTTTTGAATCATGCAACTTTTTAGTTTTCTCTTTGTAAATCAATGAATTTTCATAAGCAATGTCTCTCAATTCATCCAATTCATTTAATTGCATTTTCCGGTGTTTTCCCACGGTCTCCATGTCATCATTACAATGCTTTAGGGCCCAATAAGCCTTGTGTTCTAACTCGATAGGCAAATGACAATTCTTTCTATACACAAGCTTATAGGGAGTGCACCCAATGGGCGTCTTATGAGCGGTCCTAAAGGCCCATAAAGCATCGTGTAACTTTTCCGACCAAGATTGTCGGTTTTCCCCCACGGATCTCTCCAAGATCCTCTTTAATGCTCGGTTTGAAACCTCGACTTGCCCACTCGTTTGTGGGTGATAAGCCGTAGAAAGACGATGTGTAACCCCATATTTCCTTAAGACTCTTTCGAATTGGTCATTACAAAAATGGGTTCCACGATCGCTTATGATCGCACGAGGGGTTCCAAACCTAGCAAACAAACTTTTCAAGAACTTAACTACCACACGAGCATCATTAGTGGGCAAGGCCTTCGCCTCCACCCACTTAGATAGGTAGTCAACCGCAACAAGGATGTACTTATTACCACGAGATGATGGGAACGGCCCCATAAAGTCTATACCCCAAACGTCAAAGATCTCACATACTTGAATGATATTTTGTGGCATTTCATCTTTTTGTGAGGCTTTTCCTTGTCGTTGGCATGAATCACAAGACTTCACAAGGATTTGTGCATCTCGGTAAATAGTAGGCCAAAAGAAGCCGGCATCAAACACCTTCTTAGCCGTGAGATTAGCACCGTGGTGACCACCCGTGGGTCCCTCATGGCAAGCTCTAAGGATATTAGAAGCTTCGGTGCCAAATACACAACGACGGATGATTTGATCCGCACAAGTTCGAAACAAGTAAGGGTCGTTCCAAAAGTAGAACTTGACATCACGAAAGAATTTTCGTTTTTCTTGAGTTGTCATACCCTTAACGATGAAGTTACCCGCATGGTAATTTGCAAAATCCGCAAACCATGGGGTAGAAGAATCAAGTTTGGAATTCACTAAACCAAGTGTCTCGAGCGGAAATGTTTCGGTGATTTCCTTAGGCTCGTAAACACTTTGGTGAGGATCTTCCAAACGAGAGAGATGATCGGCCGCTAGATTCTCGGCTCCTTTTTTGTCAACAATGGTGTGATCAAATTCTTGAAGGAGGAGAATCCAACGAAGTAATCTCGGCTTTGCATCTTGTTTAGCCATGAGATACTTGATAGCCGAATGGTCCGTATACACTATGCATTTCGTCAAGACGAGATAAGGTCGGAATTTCTCAAATGCATACACCACGGCAAGGAACTCCTTTTCCGTTGTAGTGTATTTAAGTTGAGCCTCGGTCATCGTCTTGCTAGCATAGTGGATAGGCAAGAAGTGCTTTTCATGACGTTGCCCCAAAACGGCCCCAATAGCGTAATTACTTGCATCACACATAAGTTCAAAGGGGAGGTTCCAATTTGGAGCAACAAGAATGGGAGCTTCGGTAAGTTTCCTCTTAAGGATCTCAAAGGCTCGTACACAATCTTCATCAAAGACAAAACGTGCCTCTTTTTCAAGAAGATGTGTAATGGGTCGAGAAATCTTCGAGAAATCCTTGATGAATCGTCGATAAAAGCCCGCGTGGCCTAGGAAACTCCTAACTCCCTTGACGGTTTTGGGATGAGGTAATTTGGCGATGACGTCTACCTTAGCTTGATCTACCTCAATCCCCGCTTTCGAGACCTTGTGCCCTAAGACGATTCCACTCTTAACCATAAAATGACACTTTTCCCAATTGAGCACAAGGTTGGTTTTCTCACAACGTTTTAACATTCTCTCAAGGTTCGACAAACACGAAGTAAAGGAATCACCAAACACGGAAAAGTCATCCATGAAGACTTCCATCGTCTTCTCGATCATATCATGAAAAATAGCCATCATGCATCGTTGAAAAGTTCCCGGTGCATTGCAAAGTCCGAATGGCATTCTACGATAGGCAAACGTTCCATATGGACACGTAAACGTAGTTTTTTCTTGATCACGAGGATCGATGGGAATTTGGAAGTAACCGGAAAAACCATCTAGAAAGCAATAGAAATCGTTTCCCGCAAGACGCTCCAACATTTGGTCCATGAAGGGCAAGGGAAAATGGTCTTTTCGAGTGGCTTCATTCAACTTTTGATAGTCAATGCACACTCTCCATCCGGTCACGAGTCTAGTGGGAATCAACTCGTTGGCATCGTTTGGCACAACGGTCATCCCTCCCTTTTTAGGGACACAATGAATAGGACTCACCCAAGGGCTATCGGAAATAGGGTAAATCATTCCCACGTCAAGGAGTTTAAGGACCTCCTTTTTGATGACATCGTGAATTTTGGGGTTCACCCTCCTTTGACTTTGGATTGTTGGCTTGAAATCTTCCTCCATTAAGATTTTGTGGGTACAAAACTTGGGATCGATCCCCTTAATGTCGGATAACTTCCACGCAATCGCCCCTTTGTGAGCCTTAAGAATATCGACAAGTGCGGTTTTTTCATCATTCGAAAGTTCCTTCGCAATAATAACCGGCAACTTGTCGTCCTCCTCCAAATAGACATACTCGAGGTGAGGAGGTAAATCTTTCAACTCGAGGATAGGTGGTTCCTCAAGTGAAGATTTGGGCTCGATACTCATAACCTCCTCGGGTGGAGGAAATGGGAAATCGTTGAGAAAATCCTTGATAATCGAGAAGTCCTCATAGTTGTCGAGGTCTTCGTCACAAGTACGTGGAACATCGAATTCTTCCAACGTAAAACCACCACCTTCGAAAGGAGTGAAGGTTGGTGTCGAATTATCAAGAATTGGATCTAACATAGTGGGATTGCCACTAGTTTCTTCATCACCAAAACCTAGAACTTCTTGTGAAAATTCCTCGCAAACCACGTCGATCATATCAACGAGGTTTATGGTTGCAACGGAATAAACATGAGAAATTTGAGAGTTTTGAGTTGCGTTTATAACAAGTTCCTCGTCGTTGAAACGTAAGGTGATCTTTCTAGCATGCACATCAATCAAAGCCATAGACGTATCTAAAAACGAACGACCTAAAATAAGAGGAACTTGAGGATCCGTGGGGATGTCAACAACAATGAAGTCTACGGGATAGTAGAACTTCCCCACTTTCACAAAAACGTCTTCCGCCAAACCACATGCAAGAATCGTGGAATGGTCGGCCAACTCAATAGACATTCGTGAAGGAGTAAGATTAGGAAGATTGAGCGACTTGTAGATTGCAAGTGGCATCAAGTTAATGCTAGCACCAAGATCGGCCAAGGCATAGCATTCTTCCATATCTTGAATTGCACAAGGGATCAAAAATTTACCGGGATCACCGACTTTTTGAGGTATGCGATTAAGATAAACCGACGAACAACTAGACTTTTGGTGTAATTTTTCCTTGTTGTTCAACATATTCTTAAAGTTAGCGGCAAATCGAGGCATCATGACCAAGGCATCGGCGAAACTCACATTAAAGTGCAAATCACGAAACATTTTCATAAAAAGCTCAAATTGATAGTTATCGCGCTCTTGACGTTTCTCCTTCCTAAGTCTCGATGGGTAAGGCAAGGGTGGTGTGGGTTGAGGCATAGTAGGCATAGCCTTTGGAATCTCGGGTTCCAATGATGGTAATGGGTCAACCGTAGGTGTGGTATGAGCGGTACTTTGTGGGCTTGAAATATGCTCCTTTTCGACCACCACCTCGGGTTCTTCCTCAATTGCTTCCTCCGTAGGAGCAATTGGTTGAGGAATCGGCTCCTTAAGTGTCTTACCGCTACGTGTGGTAATCACTTTCATCTCACCCTTAGGGTTGGATATGGTGTTACTAGGAAGACCACTTGACGACGGTTTACACATTATTGCCTCAAACATAGACGAGATTTTATCTTCAAAATTAGATTGCCTCAATACGGCTTCGGTTTGCCTTTACTCGGCCTTAAGCATCTCTTGTTTAATCTCATGTTGCCCTTGTTCCATCTTTTGTTGGTTTTGTTGCAACCTAGTGACATTTCCTTCCATCTTGTTGGTGTGGATTTTAAGTTCATTAGCTAACTCATTTTTCAACTCTTTCTTCAAGTCGTTTTTGAACTCGGATCTTAGGCTAATTATTTCTCTTTGAATGTTGTCAAACCTAGCATCATTACCACTAGCATATTCAACAAACTCACTTGGAAGATCTTTCAATGTTTGCAAACTTTTGTTGTTATTTTGAAAATCATTTTTGTTTGAAACTTGATTATTAGCCCCTTGATTCCCATAATTCCCCTTGTTGTAATTGTTCTTAAAACCAACTTGATTGTTGCGATAGTTGTTAGCATTTTGATTTGATCTAAAACCCGGTGGAGTCATTTGATTAGAGCGGGAAACTTGACCGTTTTGGTTGTAATTTCCCGTGGCCGCAAAGGCACTCGAAGTGTTACCACCGTTGGTAATGCACTCGGAGAAATCATGACCTCCACCACAATACATGCAAGAAACCTCAACCGCTTTAACCGTAGCGGGAGCACTTGGTTCACCAACTTTAAACTCAATCAAAAGTCCTTTCAACTTATCAAAAATCTTATTTTCCAAGTTCGCCTCAATTTGGCAAGCATCGATGGTATTATACAAAGAAGGTGAAGCCGAAGACGAAGCCTTACGAACACTAGACGTGCTACGAGGACTATACACCTTAGATCTATTTTCAATAATCACCAAAGCTTCCTCAACCGTTTTACACAAAAAATTACCACCCGCGGCGGCATTCAAATAATCCCTTTCATGATCATTAAGTCCATTGTAAAACGTGTCAATTTGATGCAAATCGGAAAAACCGTGATGAGGACATTCATGTAACATTTCCTTAAACCTATTCCAAGCCGTTGAAAAACTTTCATTAAATTCTTGTGAAAACTTTGAAATCTCGTTTTTCAAGTGCGTAGTCTTAGAGGGCGGAAAAAATTGGTTCACAAACTTAGACACGAGATCCTTCCACGTCAATATAGAATTGGGTGGCTCTTTCTCTAACCAAATTTTTGCGGGCCCCGCTAAGGAATACGGAAAAAGCATCATCTTAATCGAGTCGTTTGAAACATCCTTAAACTTGCAAGTAGCGGTAAGACGATTGAATTGGCGGATATGGTTGTGAGGATTGTCCTTCTCATCACCACGGAATTTGTTGTTTTGAATCATGGACAACAAACCCGTCTTAACCTCAAAATTCTCCGCAAGGATAGCGGGAATAACAATAGCCTCTCCATAACCCTCGGTGGGTGCTTGAAGTAACTCCATCATAGTTCGATTCGCCATGGTTGGTGCTTCTCTTACAATGGGTTCGTCAATAGGAGACTCCTCACTAGAATTGTTTGGAGTGATGGATTTGTTTTTTCGTTTACGAGCACGTCTTGCTTGATTTCGAGTTAGCATAAACGTCACGTACAACGAGGGGATGAGCAAAGAAGATTCTTTTTGGTGTTTTGTATTTTTTTCAATTTTTTTTTGTGGTTTTTGATTGTATTAACCTTTTTTTGGAACTTGGTGAAATGTATTAAGTAGACAAATAGTCCACAAATCTCCTCACTAATCAAATCTCTTGATTAACGAAGCCTCAAGGAATGAAAACGAACACGTGGAGTGAACGCCTTCGATGACTTTAGAACGATGGTGGAACACCAAATCGTTCAAGAGGGTTTAATCAAATTGAAACCAAGAAAATATATATGATACTTAGTAATACTTTGGGCGGCAAAACCCTCGATTCACTCTCACAATCAAATACTCACAAGCAAGCGGGGAAACGAGGCGGCGCGAAGCACTTAAAAGCCTTTTTCCTTAGGATATATTTTATAATATCCGCCTTATACCCACCTTATAGTTTGTATTTTCAAGATTAAGCTTCACGAAAGTAATTATCTATTTTTGCCTTTTTCTTTGGTTTGAGATTCGAATACAATGATTGGGTAATGACCTCCCAAGTCAAGGTTGTGATTGCTCACGTATTTGGAGTACTTGTGTATTTATTGTTCTACGTATACAATATAGTAATAATATTCACACAAAAACCGAAAAACGATAATACGTATTAGTAGAGTGCTACTAATACAAATACTAATTATGGTTAGTATAAAAACAACAATGCCAAATCAAAACACAACACGCCTCCCCGGCAGCGGCGCCAAAATGATGTTGAGTAAAACTACACCTTTAGGAAAAGGATGCAATAAAAAGGGCAAGTGAGCACGACGATTTAGGAAAACCGTGTGTGAATGACCCAATTAAGTTCGTTCTCAAGGAGGCTAGTGTGTTATGTGTGTAATGACTTGGATTAATTTGAGATTATATTTGAGAAAAGAAAAATTAGAAAAGGGATTAGAAAAGAATGACGGTTATGAAGACGGATTAAACTAAGTCTAAAAAGGCGTACACGTAAAGTCGTAAAACCACCAAAATTAAAATTTAACCCTAAAAATTCCTAAAAATCACCAAAAATCAATAATAATAATCTAAGAGTTTACACAAAATCAAAACTTGCAAAAACCTTTTAATTAATTAGATAATGACTTTTTAATGCTAATTAAAGCCCTAAAAATCAAAATTAATTATTAAAAAGCCCTAAACAAGATTTTCAAGTTTGTAAACCTCAAAAATACTCTAATTAAGCTAAAAACTATTTTTCAAAATTTTAAAACCAATTAAAACTATTTTTAAATAATTAAAAACTCCTAAAATCAATTAAATCTTAAATTAATTATAACAAATAATTAAAAGACCTAAAAAATATATGGAAAGTTGCTAAAATCCTAATTAAGTATTTAGAACCTAGGAAAAATATAAAAACCTAGAAAATCAGACTTTTAATTTTTAATAATAAAATAATAATAAAATAATACTAAAAATCCAAAAATTATAAAAAATTCTAAAAACTTGCAAACTAGCTTAATTTAACCTAAATAACTCAGAAATGAAAGTGAAATTACCTAAATACCCCTATTGGGCCTAGAAAATGGGCCAAACCCTAAACAGTCCCTTATTGGGCTTAATTAAGGCCCAATAAGAAAAAGTGCTCAAAATAAGCTCAAAAAGCACAGGTTGACTCAAAATTTGATTTTAAACAACTTTTTCCAAAGGCCCAAAAGCTGAAAATGTGAAATAAGCTAACTTATAATAAGCAGCTTATTCTTAATGGGCTTTTTGGCCCATTAAGCCATAAGCTGTTGCCATAAGCTAAAATTTAACACACAACCTTCTTTTGACCTAACAAAGACTTCTGTAAAAAGAAATTTCAAATAAGACCACTCAATAAGCCAGAAACAAGTCAACAACTTATTCACAAAACGACAAAATAGTCGTTTTTATGATCTAGACCACCTCAGAAGCTGATTCAAGTTGCAAAATGTTTCTTTTGACAAAACTAAGCTTAAAAACCAAAGAACTTTCAAATAAGCACACTCAATAAGCTGGAAAATCAAATAAGCACTTATCTTAAAAGTCAAACAAGTTGGTTTTCTAGTGAAAAGTCAAAGTCAAAGTCTGATAAGCTCCAGTTCACTTAAATGGGTCAAATAATGAAGATCTATTACAAAAAATAAGTTGTTGCAAGTCAGAATAAGCTAGAATAGCTTATTGATAAGCTGATGATAAAATTGCACTAGCAGAGGCTAGTTTTGGATGTTGAGCAGTGGGAACTTTTCCCACTGCTTGACTATTTTGACTTGTTGTCTTTAGTGACTTTTTCTTGGATTCAGTTTTCACAAAGGCACCCAATTGATCTTTGGATCAAAAGGAGTCAATAACAAGCAAAATAACACAATCACAAACAGCCAATTGATACAGTTTAATCAATTTATCACCAGATATAGCACAGACATGAACAATGGGCAGTTTAGCATTCAAGAGCAATTTTAGCACAAATCAGCCAACCAAATTCAACCAAATGCACACACAAGCTATAATAAACTCCAATAAGCAAGTCTAAACAGGTTTCATGCACTGGTTCAAAGAATTAAGCAAGATCCAAGCTATAAAAGTTACTGATGAACACTACACATGCAGATTTCTACTTTTGCTGATGTATTTGACACACAAGCCAATTTCAACACCTCAAATCTTTCAAACAGGTTATGTTAACTTTGTTTAAACCACTTTTATCCCTAAGCATGCATACACACTAAGTGTTCCCAAGATCCTAGGTCAAAACAAGCAGAAACAAGGTCTTATTAGCAGATTGATCAATTCAAGTGTTCAAACCCAATAACTTGCAGCAAAACACTCTCAAACAAAGGTATATCAGATACAAAGCATAAACAACACTTTCCCTTAACACAAAATCAGATTACAAGCATAAATCAGTAGACCCAAACACCCCTTTAACTTTTTCAAATCAAGATTTTCAAAAGCAAAACAAGATTTCAGGCCAACCAAGCATCAATTAACACTCAAACAAGTCTAAATAACAGATTCAAGCAAGAACAAGCCACAAAATTCACAAGAACAACAGTTTCATACAAATATCACCGAAAATCACAATTTATGCAGATTTGGAGATTAAGTAAGCAAACCTCATGGATGTACATCCACACCCACGAATTTTGAGCTTATGTGCTAGCAAGAACAAGCACAAGCTTCCACAAAAGCCTGCTAAGATTCAACAAGGGTTAAGCACAATAACATGAAAAATCAGAAATTTGGAAAAATCTTGATTGATGCAAACTTGTTACCCCACACTTGATTATCCCCAAGTTATAAGCCTCACCACACCTTAACCAACTCAGTTAGGATGCTATGATCAGCCCTATAGCCCAAGAATTCCAAGATTGGAACAAGACTTAGAAAAATATCAAGAAAATGAGGAAAATATGCAAACTTGTGCACACTCCTCTTTTGAAAACAGGTTTTTAACTTCAAAAGCAGTAAACTAAGAACATAAACAACAGAATAAAGGTGGCACTTGGTCTTTCTTCAAAGCACTTAACTCAAATTCATTAAACTGAAAAGGATTTACAAGTGTTTGAACAAAGGAAAAACCAAAAGCAGGAACAAATGAAATGAACTAGACCCTTTATATAGAGGGTGTACAAGGTCCTAGCAAGCTGCAAAACGTGTAAACCCTAATGCTAAAGTCCCAAAAATGCCCTTGAGGTCTTTGTCTTCATCTTGAATCATGTGACTGAATTTGGACTATAGTTGAGGTGTGAGCTGTTGAAATAGCATCCAAGGGTGTAGATGAAGCTTAGAAAGTAAGCATGTTTCTCATACGTTGGATTGCTGCCATCTTTTTGGCAGTATGCATGGGTGTGGAGCAGGGGAGTCACAAGGAGACAAATGGGGTGATGAGGTGTCCATGTTTAAGGTTGGGTTGTGTTTAGTATCCACTTAATCTTAAATCTGGAAGGGATGGCTGCTTAATTCTTGTTTAGTCAAAAATCCCCAAATTATGTGAAGAACACCAAGAACAAGGTTTTAATCCGTTTGGTTTTTAAATTGGGTGTTTAGCGCCAAGTTTAAACTAATCTGTTAGGATTAGTTTAATAAATAAATGTGAGTGGATGGTGAGGTGGAAGCAGGGAGCAATGTGATTGGTGGAGAGGTGGTAGTGGGGCACGTGTCACCCCACTACTGGTTAAGGTATCTATTTGTGTCGCCCAGGTTTAACCCCTCACTTCTTTCCCTTTTGTCATTTCAATTCAAAAAGCTGTCAGCGTTCATTTAAGCTTTGTCAACTTTGGACTTTTTGCATTTTTGGCCCAATAACTTTTGTAAAGTGAATTCAGGGGTATTTCTTGCCATAATTGAATTCTTCAAGGGCTGGTTTGGTATTTTCTTCAAAGGTAATGGTCTTGACTTGTATGTTGAGAATCTTGGAGGACTGAAATTGCCAAGTCTTGATAAATGAGGGACCATTTTTGCCAATTGTTGAAAGTTGAGGGTCCTTTTTGTAATTTTGGTTTTTCAAAGGACCAAATTTGTCATTTCTTGTACTTTGAAGGACTTCATGATATATTTGACTTTATGGATGATATTGGTTGACAATTTAGCTTTGTTGAGGGGCTAAACTTGCCAATTCTTCAAAGTTAAGGGCCCTTTTGGTAATTTTGACAAACTTTAGGGACCAAACTTGTAATTATGAGGATACAAGGGTATAAAGTGTCAATTCTTCATAATTGGAGGACCCTTCTTCATAATTCTTCAAATCTTCAAGGGTTGATCTTGGGAAAGTCTTCACTAGGGCTTGGTTCATTGTGCGGCTTCGTTTCCCGTGTTCGTTTTTGCATGATTCTTGTGATCTTTTGTCATTATCTCAATATCCGTACCTAAAATACACAAGCAACAAACACAAGCATATATTTGGGTATTTTGATGATATTTAATGCATTTTAAGCCCTATTTGGAAGATGAGACTATGTATAAAAGCAGTCTCATCACTCCCCCATACTAAACTATTGCCGTGCCCTCACGCAATGCTAGAATAAAGTATCAAAGCATCTCCAAAATTCATTTTATTTACTTTATTGGAATGATAAACTAGCTACACTACTATTATTACTACTACTTGTGTTATAGACATAATGTATGATTTTCATCGCAAAATGGGACGTTTAGGTTCATAGAACAAGAACACGTGAATGCTTCGTTAGAAATAATTTCGTCATCCTCGATTTTCACTCCAAATCCATGCTAAGCGTGCAACGAGATCATTGTCATTATAAGTTAGTAATGCTAACACTACTCATATGCCCTAATCACGTACTTATTCTCCCATTATTCCTAAGTTGTATCTCTTATATTTTATGATGTCTTGAATGTTTCACGAGGATACATTGTTTGACTTATGCGATATTAGAGATTTAGGTCTAAAAATAGAGTCCTAACGGTGTAACTAAGACCATCAAATCAATAACCCCTCCTAATAGACGACGATGTTAAAAAATTAAGTTGACAAGAAGAATCGATAAACACGGTTTTATAACGGTTTTGAACATGAGACTTATTACCAAGACTTTTATACGCCCCCTAACGGAAGGGCCTTATTATCTTTGGTTTACCTCCATCTTTTATTCAACTTCGCCATGAAGCTTTTATTATGACTTCGGTCTTGCCTTGCCTTTTATTATCCGCCTCATCGGTGGTTTTATTAGCCAAAGACGTATATCCTCACGCTAAGGCGAATTTTGGATCTTTAAAGCTTCGAAGATTAAGGCTTGATTCACTTTCAATTTTGCATAGATTTTTCGGCCTTGTGGGGCTTCAAATTGTTTGCTTGATTTAGGTGAGCACTTGAAATCTTATTATTGGGTGAAGCTTTTGATTATTCGGGTGCCAATACTTCAAAACCGTGACGCTGGCGATACCTTAATGTCTTCCCAATTTAATTACACGGAAGCTACTAGAAAAGACTAGAAACCCAACAATCCTAACTAAACCGCTAAGTCAATATTTATTAAGCAAAAAATATTTACATGCGAAGGGAGAATAAGCAAACCACGAGAACACATGAGTTTTTGAAAGAATACGAGTACTCTACGTTTAGCATTGTAACTTATAATTAACTCTATCATTTCTCGTCCTCATTTAAGAGACTTAGCCTAATGTGTAGTTAAGGAATCAAAGCTAAGTGCTCAACACGCACGGTCGAGTCAAAAATTACTCTTATTCTCGCCATCGGAAAATCTACATTCGTGTCTTCAAACACTTATAAAACATGAGAAAAAATTTTAAATTTGGCCATTTTTAGCCTTATTTTGCAAGAAAATGATAAACAAAACGATAAACTTTGGAAAGCGTGAAGGTTTGGCAAGGCAAGTATCTATTCACCCCCCCATACTAAAGTTAAACATTGTCCTCAATGTTTCGAGTCTAGGGGTGCAAACACCCCCATACTAGAGACGTAGTCGAATGCCTAATCTAGCATGGAAAGGGTGTAACCATTAAATTAATAGCCGTTTATGAAGTGTGCTAAAAACCTAAGGTTAGAACATCAAAAGGATATATCATGGATATTGAGAAATGTCTCCAAAGCAAACGATCGAGTGCTCCCATAAAACGAACACGAGAGGCTCCAATCGTGAAGATCATGATCTAAAAACCACATATCACAAACAACCACGGAACAAAGGTTGGAAGGGCACAAATCCCCACACGTAAGCTACATTAGACTAAGAAAGCGATAATATGTACATAGGATAAGCATGGGACTCCCCCACGAGGCTCCTCGTTTTTGATTACCGAGTCATGAGCTCGACTCGATCCCCTCAATACTAATTATCATTGGGGAAGGTGATTTGGTCGAGGTAGTTCAAGGATGGAACTTCCCCACCAAAATAGTGCTTCAACCTATGTCCATTCACCTTGAAGTTAGGACCATCATCTTGAGCTAGCTCGATGGTCCCATACGGAAACACTTGAGTCACGGTGAATGGACCGGACCAACGGGATTTCAATTTACCGGAAAATATTTTAAGTCTTGAATTAAAAAGCAATACTTGATCCCCAATGTTAAAAACCCGGTTTTTAATTTTTGAATCATGCAACTTTTTAGTTTTCTCTTTGTAAATCAATGAATTTTCATAAGCAATGTCTCTCAATTCATCCAATTCATTTAATTGCATTTTCCGGTGTTTTCCCGCGGTCTCCATGTCATCATTACAATGCTTTAGGGCCCAATAAGCCTTGTGTTCTAACTCGATAGGCAAATGACAATTCTTTCCATACACAAGCTTATAGGGAGTGCACCCAATGGGCGTCTTATGAGCGGTCCTAAAGGCCCATAAAGCATCGTCTAACTTTTCCGACCAAGATTGTCGGTTTTCCCCCACGGATCTCTCCAAGATCCTCTTTAATGCTCGGTTTGAAACCTCGACTTGCCCACTCGTTTGTGGGTGATAAGCCGTAGAAAGACGATGTGTAACCCCATATTTCCTTAAGACTCTTTCGAATTGGTCATTACAAAAATGGGTTCCACGATCGCTTATGATCGCACGAGGGGTTCCAAACCTAGCAAACAAACTTTTCAAGAACTTAACTACCACACGAGCATCATTAGTGGGCAAGGCCTTCGCCTCCACCCACTTAGATAGGTAGTCAACCGCAACAAGGATGTACTTATTACCACGAGATGATGGGAACGGCCCCATAAAGTCTATACCCCAAACGTCAAAGATCTCACATACTTGAATGATATTTTGTAGCATTTCATCTTTTTGTGAGGCTTTTCCTTGTCGTTGGCATGAATCACAAGACTTCACAAGGATTTGTGCATCTCGGTAAATAGTAGGCCAAAAGAAGCCGGCATCAAACACCTTCTTAGCCGTGAGATTAGCACCGTGGTGACCACCCGTGGGTCCCTCATGGCAAGCTCTAAGGATATTAGAAGCTTCGGTGCCAAATACACAACGACGGATGATTTGATCCGCACAAGTTTGAAACAAGTAAGGGTCGTTCCAAAAGTAGAACTTGACATCACGAAAGAATTTTCGTTTTTCTTGAGTTGTCATACCCTTAACGATGAAGTTACCCGCATGGTAATTTGCAAAATCCGCAAACCATGGGGTAGAAGAATCAAGTTTGGAATTCACTAAACCAAGTGTCTCGAGCGGAAATGTTTCGGTGATTTCCTTAGGCTCGTAAACACTTTGGTGAGGATCTTCCAAACGAGAGAGATGATCGGCCGCTAGATTCTCGGCTCCTTTTTTGTCAACAATGGTGTGATCAAATTCTTGAAGGAGGAGAATCCAACGAAGTAATCTCGGCTTTGCATCTTGTTTAGCCATGAGATACTTGATAGCCGAATGGTCCGTATACACTATGCATTTCGTCAAGACGAGATAAGGTCGGAATTTCTCAAATGCATACACCACGGCAAGGAACTCCTTTTCCGTTGTAGTGTATTTAAGTTGAGCCTCGGTCATCGTCTTGCTAGCATAGTGGATAGGCAAGAAGTGCTTTTCATGACGTTGCCCCAAAACGGCCCCAATAGCGTAATCACTTGCATCACACATAAGTTCAAAGGGGAGGTTCCAATTTGGAGCAACAAGAATGGGAGCTTCGGTAAGTTTCCTCTTAAGGATCTCAAAGGCTCGTACACAATCTTCGTCAAAGACAAAACGTGCCTCTTTTTCAAGAAGATGTGTAATGGGTCGAGAAATCTTCGAGAAATCCTTGATGAATCGTCGATAAAAGCCCGCGTGGCCTAGGAAACTCCTAACTCCCTTGACGGTTTTGGGATGAGGTAATTTGGCGATGACGTCTACCTTAGCTTGATCTACCTCAATCCCCGCTTTCGAGACCTTGTGCCCTAAGACGATTCCACTCTTAACCATAAAATGACACTTTTCCCAATTGAGCACAAGGTTGGTTTCCTCACAACGTTTTAACATTCTCTCAAGGTTCGACAAACACGAAGTAAAGGAATCACCAAACACGGAAAAGTCATCCATGAAGACTTCCATCGTCTTCTCGATCATATCATGAAAAATAGCCATCATGCATCGTTGAAAAGTTCCCGGTGCATTGCAAAGTCCGAATGGCATTCTACGATAGGCAAACGTTCCATATGGACACGTAAACGTAGTTTTTTCTTGATCACGAGGATCGATGGGAATTTGGAAGTAACCGGAAAAACCATCTAGAAAGCAATAGAAATCGTTTCCCGCAAGACGCTCCAACATTTGGTCCATGAAGGGCAAGGGAAAATGGTCTTTTCGAGTGGCTTCATTCAACTTTCGATAGTCAATGCACACTCTCCATCCGGTCACGAGTCTAGTGGGAATCAACTCGTTGGCATCGTTTGTCACAACGGTCATCCCTCCCTTTTTAGGGACACAATGAATAGGACTCACCCAAGGGCTATCGGAAATAGGGTAAATCATTCCCGCGTCAAGGAGTTTAAGGACCTCCTTTTTGATGACATCGTGAATTTTGGGGTTCACCCTCCTTTGACTTTGGATTGTTGGCTTGAAATCCTCCTCCATTAAGATTTTGTGGGTACAAAACTTGGGATCGATCCCCTTAATGTCGGATAACTTCCACGCAATCGCCCCTTTGTGAGCCTTAAGAATATCGACAAGTGCGGTTTTTTCATCATTCGAAAGTTCCTTCGCAATAATAACCGGCAACTTGTCGTCCTCCTCCAAATAGACATACTCGAGGTGAGGAGGTAAATCTTTCAACTCGAGGATAGGTGGTTCCTCAAGTGAAGATTTGGGCTCGATACTCATAACCTCCTCGGGTGGAGGAAATGGGAAATCGTTGAGAAAATCCTTGATAATCGAGAAGTCCTCATAGTTGTCGAGGTCTTCGTCACAAGTACGTGGAACATCGAATTCTTCCAACGTAAAACCACCACCTTCGAAAGGAGTGAAGGTTGGTGTCGAATTATCAAGAATTGGATCTAACATAGTGGGATTGCCACTAGTTTCTTCATCACCAAAACCTAGAACTTCTTGTGAAAATTCCTCGCAAACCACGTCGATCATATCAACGAGGTTTATGGTTGCAACGGAATAAACATGAGAAATTTGAGAGTTTTGAGTTGCGTTTATAACAAGTTCCTCGTCGTTGAAACGTAAGGTGATCTTTCTAGCATGCACATCAATCAAAGCCATAGACGTATCTAAAAACGAACGACCTAAAATAAGAGGAACTTGAGGATCCGTGGGGATGTCAACAACAATGAAGTCTACGGGATAGTAGAACTTCCCCACTTTCACAAAAACGTCTTCCGCCAAACCACATGCAAGAATCGTGGAATGGTCGGCCAACTCAATAGACATTCGTGAAGGAGTAAGATTAGGAAGATTGAGCGACTTGTAGATTGCAAGTGGCATCAAGTTAATGCTAGCACCAAGATCGGCCAAGGCATAGCATTCTTCCATATCTTGAATTGCACAAGGGATCAAAAATTTACCGGGATCACCGACTTTTTGAGGTATGCGATTAAGATAAACCGACGAACAACTAGACTTTTGGTGTAATTTTTCCTTGTTGTTCAACATATTCTTAAAGTTAGCGGCAAATCGAGGCATCATGACCAAGGCATCGGCGAAACTCACATTAAAGTGCAAATCACGAAACATTTTCATAAAAAGCTCAAATTGATAGTTATCGCGCTCTTGACGTTTCTCCTTCCTAAGTCTCGATGGGTAAGGCAAGGGTGGTGTGGGTTGAGGCATAGTAGGCATAGCCTTTGGAATCTCGGGTTCCAATGATGGTAATGGGTCAACCGTAGGTGTGGTATGAGCGGTACTTTGTGGGCTTGAAATATGCTCCTTTTCGACCACCACCTCGGGTTCTTCCTCAATTGCTTCCTCCGTAGGAGCAATTGGTTGAGGAATCGGCTCCTTAAGTGTCTTACCGCTACGTGTGGTAATCACTTTCATCTCACCCTTAGGGTTGGATATGGTGTTACTAGGAAGACCACTTGACGACGGTTTACACATT
This sequence comes from Glebionis coronaria, assembly GCA_025667525.1. Classification (NCBI taxonomy): domain Eukaryota; kingdom Viridiplantae; phylum Streptophyta; class Magnoliopsida; order Asterales; family Asteraceae; genus Glebionis; species Glebionis coronaria. The sequence goes on along the minus strand of CM046882.1, from coordinate 497,923,322 downwards.
ATTGCCTCAAACATAGACGAGATTTTATCTTCAAAATTAGATTGCCTCAATACGGCTTCGGTTTGCCTTTTCTCGGCCTTAAGCATCTCTTGTTTAATCTCATGTTGCCCTTGTTCCATCTTTTGTTGGTTTTGTTGCAACCTAGTGACATTTCCTTCCATCTTGTTGGTGTGGATTTTAAGTTCATTAGCTAACTCATTTTTCAACTCTTTCTTCAAGTCGTTTTTGAACTCGGATCTTAGGCTAATTATTTCTCTTTGAATGTTGTCAAACCTAGCATCATTACCACTAGCATATTCAACAAACTCACTTGGAAGATCTTTCAATGTTTGCAAACTTTTGTTGTTATTTTGAAAATCATTTTTGTTTGAAACTTGATTATTAGCCCCTTGATTCCCATAATTCCCCTTGTTGTAATTGTTCTTAAAACCAACTTGATTGTTGCGATAGTTGTTAGCATTTTGATTTGATCCAAAACCCGGTGGAGTCATTTGATTAGAGCGGGAAACTTGACCGTTTTGGTTGTAATTTCCCGTGGCCGCAAAGGCACTCGAAGTGTTACCACCGTTGGTAATGCACTCGGAGAAATCATGACCTCCACCACAATACATGCAAGAAACCTCAACCGCTTTAACCGTAGCGGGAGCACTTGGTTCACCAACTTTAAACTCAATCAAAAGTCCTTTCAACTTATCAAAAATCTTATTTTCCAAGTTCGCCTCAATTTGGCAAGCATCGATGGTATTAGACAAAGAAGGTGAAGCCGAAGACGAAGCCTTACGAACACTAGACGTGCTACGAGGACTATACACCTTAGATCTATTTTCAATAATCACCAAAGCTTCCTCAACCGTTTTACACAAAAAATTACCACCCGCGGCGGCATTCAAATAATCCCTTTCATGATCATTAAGTCCATTGTAAAACGTGTCAATTTGATGCAAATCAGAAAAACCGTGATGAGGACATTCATGTAACATTTCCTTAAACCTATTCCAAGCCGTTGAAAAACTTCCATTAAATTCTTGTGAAAACTTTGAAATCTCGTTTTTCAAGTGCGTAGTCTTAGAGGGCGGAAAAAATTGGTTCACAAACTTAGACACGAGATCCTTCCACGTCAATATAGAATTGGGTGGCTCTTTCTCTAACCAAATTTTTGCGGGCCCCGCTAAGGAATACGGAAAAAGCATCATCTTAATCGAGTCGTTTGAAACATCCTTAAACTTGCAAGTAGCGGTAAGACGATTGAATTGGCGGATATGGTTGTGAGGATTGTCCTTCTCATCACCACGGAATTTGTTGTTTTGAATCATGGACAACAAACCCGTCTTAACCTCAAAATTCTCCGCAAGGATAGCGGGAATAACAATAGCCTCTCCATAACCCTCGGTGGGTGCTTGAAGTAACTCCATCATAGTTCGATTCGCCATGGTTGGTGCTTCTCTTACAATGGGTTCGTCAATAGGAGACTCCTCACTAGAATTGTTTGGAGTGATGGATTTGTTTTTTCGTTTACGAGCACGTCTTGCTTGATTTCGAGTTAGCATAAACGTCACGTACAACGAGGGGATGAGCAAAGAAGATTCTTTTTGGTGTTTTGTATTTTTTTCAATTTTTTTTTGTGGTTTTTGATTGTATTAACCTTTTTTTGGAACTTGGTGAAATGTATTAAGTAGACAAATAGTCCACAAATCTCCTCACTAATCAAATCTCTTGATTAACGAAGCCTCAAGGAATGAAAACGAACACGTGGAGTGAACGCCTTCGATGACTTTAGAACGATGGTGGAACACCAAATCGTTCAAGAGGGTTTAATCAAATTGAAACCAAGAAAATATATATGATACTTAGTAATACTTTGGGCGGCAAAACCCTCGATTCACTCTCACAATCAAATACTCACAAGCAAGCGGGGAAACGAGGCGGCGCGAAGCACTTAAGAGCCTTTTTCCTTAGGATATATTTTATAATATCCGCCTTATACCCACCTTATAGTTTGTATTTTCAAGATTAAGCTTCACGAAAGTAATTATCTATTTTTGCCTTTTTCTTTGGTTTGAGATTCGAATACAATGATTGGGTAATGACCTCCCAAGTCAAGGTTGTGATTGCTCACGTATTTGGAGTACTTGTGTATTTATTGTTCTACGTATACAATATAGTAATAATATTCACACAAAAACCGAAAAACGATAATACGTATTAGTAGAGTGCTACTAATACAAATACTAATTATGGTTAGTATAAAAACAACAATGCCAAATCAAAACACAACACGCCTCCCCGGCAGCGGCGCCAAAATGATGTTGAGTAAAACTACACCTTTAGGAAAAGGATGCAATAAAAAGGGCAAGTGAGCACGACGATTTAGGAAAACCGTGTGTGAATGACCCAATTAAGTTCGTTCTCAAGGAGGCTAGTGTGTTATGTGTGTAATGACTTGGATTAATTTGAGATTATATTTGAGAAAAGAAAAATTAGAAAAGGGATTAGAAAAGAATGACGGTTATGAAGACGGATTAAACTAAGTCTAAAAAGGCGTACACGTAAAGTCGTAAAACCACCAAAATTAAAATTTAACCCTAAAAATTCCTAAAAATCACCAAAAATCAATAATAATAATCTAAGAGTTTACACAAAATCAAAACTTGCAAAAACCTTTTAATTAATTAGATAATGACTTTTTAATGCTAATTAAAGCCCTAAAAATCAAAATTAATTATTAAAAAGCCCTAAACAAGATTTTCAAGTTTGTAAACCTCAAAAATACTCTAATTAAGCTAAAAACTATTTTTCAAAATTTTAAAACCAATTAAAACTATTTTTAAATAATTAAAAACTCCTAAAATCAATTAAATCTTAAATTAATTATAACAAATAATTAAAAGACCTAAAAAATATATGGAAAGTTGCTAAAATCCTAATTAAGTATTTAGAACCTAGGAAAAATATAAAAACCTAGAAAATCAGACTTTTAATTTTTAATAATAAAATAATAATAAAATAATACTAAAAATCCAAAAATTATAAAAAATTCTAAAAACTTGCAAACTAGCTTAATTTAACCTAAATAACTCAGAAATGAAAGTGAAATTACCTAAATACCCCTATTGGGCCTAGAAAATGGGCCAAACCCTAAACAGTCCCTTATTGGGCTTAATTAAGGCCCAATAAGAAAAAGTGCTCAAAATAAGCTCAAAAAGCACAGGTTGACTCAAAATTTGATTTTAAACAACTTTTTCCAAAGGCCCAAAAGCTGAAAATGTGAAATAAGCTAACTTATAATAAGCAGCTTATTCTTAATGGGCTTTTTGGCCCATTAAGCCATAAGCTGTTGCCATAAGCTAAAATTTAACACACAACCTTCTTTTGACCTAACAAAGACTTCTGTAAAAAGAAATTCCAAATAAGACCACTCAATAAGCCAGAAACAAGTCAACAACTTATTCACAAAACGACAAAATAGTCGTTTTTATGATCTAGACCACCTCAGAAGCTGATTCAAGTTGCAAAATGTTTCTTTTGACAAAACTAAGCTTAAAAACCAAAGAACTTTCAAATAAGCACACTCAATAAGCTGGAAAATCAAATAAGCACTTATCTTAAAAGTCAAACAAGTTGGTTTTCTAGTGAAAAGTCAAAGTCAAAGTCTGATAAGCTCCAGTTCACTTAAATGGGTCAAATAATGAAGATCTATTACAAAAAATAAGTTGTTGCAAGTCAGAATAAGCTAGAATAGCTTATTGATAAGCTGATGATAAAATTGCACTAGCAGGGGCTAGTTTTGGATGTTGAGCAGTGGGAACTTTTCCCACTGCTTGACTATTTTGACTTGTTGTCTTTAGTGACTTTTTCTTGGATTCAGTTTTCACAAAGGCACCCAATTGATCTTTGGATCAAAAGGAGTCAATAACAAGCAAAATAACACAATCACAAACAGCCAATTGATACAGTTTAATCAATTTATCACCAGATATAGCACAGACATGAACAATGGGCAGTTTAGCATTCAAGAGCAATTTTAGCACAAATCAGCCAACCAAATTCAACCAAATGCACACACAAGCTATAATAAACTCCAATAAGCAAGTCTAAACAGGTTTCATGCACTGGTTCAAAGAATTAAGCAAGATCCAAGCTATAAAAGTTACTGATGAACACTACACATGCAGATTTCTACTTTTGCTGATGTATTTGACACACAAGCCAATTTCAACACCTCAAATCTTTCAAACAGGTTATGTTAACTTTGTTTAAACCACTTTTATCCCTAAGCATGCATACACACTAAGTGTTCCCAAGATCCTAGGTCAAAACAAGCAGAAACAAGGTCTTAATAGCAGATTGATCAATTCAAGTGTTCAAACCCAATAACTTGCAGCAAAACACTCTCAAACAAAGGTATATCAGATACAAAGCATAAACAACACTTTCCCTTAACACAAAATCAGATTACAAGCATAAATCAGTAGACCCAAACACCCCTTTAACTTTTTCAAATCAAGATTTTCAAAAGCAAAACAAGATTTCAGGCCAACCAAGCATCAATTAACACTCAAACAAGTCTAAATAACAGATTCAAGCAAGAACAAGCCACAAAATTCACAAGAACAACAGTTTCATACAAATATCACCAAAAATCACAATTTATGCAGATTTGGAGATTAAGTAAGCAAACCTCATGGATGTACATCCACACCCACGAATTTTGAGCTTATGTGCTAGCAAGAACAAGCACAAGCTTCCACAAAAGCCTGCTAAGATTCAACAAGGGTTAAGCACAATAACATGAAAAATCAGAAATTTGGAAAAATCTTGATTGATGCAAACTTGTTACCCCACACTTGATTATCCCCAAGTTATAAGCCTCACCACACCTTAACCAACTCAGTTAGGATGCTATGATCAGCCCTATAGCCCAAGAATTCCAAGATTGGAACAAGACTTAGCAAAATATCAAGAAAATGAGGAAAATATGCAAACTTGTGCACACTCCTCTTTTGAAAACAGGTTTTTAACTTCAAAAGCAGTAAACTAAGAACATAAACAACAGAATAAAGGTGGCACTTGGTCTTTCTTCAAAGCACTTAACTCAAATTCATTAAACTGAAAAGGATTTACAAGTGTTTGAACAAAGGAAAAACCAAAAGCAGGAACAAATGAAATGAACTAGACCCTTTATATAGAGGGTGTACAAGGTCCTAGCAAGCTGCAAAACGTGTAAACCCTAATGCTAAAGTCCCAAAAATGCCCTTGAGGTCTTTGTCTTCATCTTGAATCATGTGACTGAATTTGGACTATAGTTGAGGTGTGAGCTGTTGAAATAGCATCCAAGGGTGTAGATGAAGCTTAGAAAGTAAGCATGTTTCTCATACGTTGGATTGCTGCCATCTTTTTGGCAGTATGCATGGGTGTGGAGCAGGGGAGTCACAAGGAGACAAATGGGGTGATGAGGTGTCCATGTTTAAGGTTGGGTTGTGTTTAGTATCCACTTAATCTTAAATCTGGAAGGGATGGCTGCTTAATTCTTGTTTAGTCAAAAATCCCCAAATTATGTGAAGAACACCAAGAACAAGGTTTTAATCCGTTTGGTTTTTAAATTGGGTGTTTAGCGCAAAGTTTAAACTAATCTGTTAGGATTAGTTTAATAAATAAATGTGAGTGGATGGTGAGGTGGAAGCAGGGAGCAATGTGATTGGTGGAGAGGTGGTAGTGGGGCACGTGTCACCCCACTACTGGTTAAGGTATCTATTTGTGTCGCCCAGGTTTAACCCCTCACTTCTTTCCCTTTTGTCATTTCAATTCAAAAAGCTGTCAGCGTTCATTTAAGCTTTGTCAACTTTAGACTTTTTGCATTTTTGGCCCAATAACTTTTGTAAAGTGAATTCAGGGGTATTTCTTGCCATAATTGAATTCTTCAAGGGCTGGTTTGGTATTTTCTTCAAAGGTAATGGTCTTGACTTGTATGTTGAGAATCTTGGAGGACTGAAATTGCCAAGTCTTGATAAATGAGGGACCATTTTTGCCAATTGTTGAAAGTTGAGGGTCCTTTTTGTAATTTTGGTTTTTCAAAGGACCAAATTTGTCATTTCTTGTACTTTGAAGGACTTCATGATATATTTGACTTTATGGATGATATTGGTTGACAATTTAGCTTTGTTGAGGGGCTAAACTTGCCAATTCTTCAAAGTTAAGGGCCCTTTTGGTAATTTTGACAAACTTTAGGGACCAAACTTGTAATTATGAGGATACAAGGGTATAAAGTGTCAATTCTTCATAATTGGAGGACCCTTCTTCATAATTCTTCAAATCTTCAAGGGTTGATCTTGGGAAAGTCTTCACTAGGGCTTGGTTCATTGTGCGGCTTCGTTTCCCGTGTTCGTTTTTGCATGATTCTTGTGATCTTTTGTCATTATCTCAATATCCGTACCTAAAATACACAAGCAACAAACACAAGCATATATTTGGGTATTTTGATGATATTTAATGCATTTTAAGCCCTATTTGGAAGATGAGACTATGTATAAAAGCAGTCTCATCAGTAACCAAGCGTCGCCTATTGGTTCTATACCCGATTCATAACTAGAAAGTTTCTCCGGTCCTTTTCTACTCGGAGCTAAAAATCCCGAAATCAAAAATACCAAAATAGGAATAAGACTTGATATTATCATAAATGCCCAAAAAATATCATATTCGTAAAGCAGAAACATAGATGCACTCCTATGAACATGGAAAATATACCGGATTAGTCAATTCAACTTGAAATTGTTAAGTCGTTCATAACTGTTTAGTTAAAGTAAGAATTACTTTTGATCCAACCATCTAGTTTCCTTTCGAGATTCATCGATTAGAATCCTATTTTTTTCATTTATAGTTAAAACTAACTATTGCTCTTATGCAAATTCTCTTGTTTTCATCTCAATCTTACCGAGGATTCTCTCTAAAGAAAAGGGATTCCAAATAGAATTCTCGTTTTTATTTATTTTTTCTCATTTTTATTTGAATTTTATTTATTATTAGTTATAGTTAAGTTATTAGGAATTGGTCAAAATTGACATCGATTTGTATTATCTTTTCTATTTTATTATCTTTGTTTATTTATTTTAATTTTTTATGAATATGTCCATTTGTCTCTTTTTTTAGTGGTTTAGAATAGAACAAGTAATAAAATGTCTAGGAATATTAATATCAAGTCAAGATTGATTTATAGTATAGAATTGGTATATTCCTTTTATTTATATTAGAATCCAATCTCGATGGAGGATTTTATATCGAAAGAAAAGAGAAGACTAGGTCTAAGTAAGGTATACGAAGGAAAGCCCCTTTTACGTTGTTGACAATGTTTACAATGAAACTTAAATTAGCAAATTGGCTTTTAAAGCTTTATCTTGTGCACAACTATCGCACAATACCTGCGTAAATTACTATTAGATTTGATTGGGGTTGGGTTAGTTGGAGTTTTTAACCAGACTCGTGGCATGATAAAAAATTCACTCGAATTGGATATACCAAACCAAAGAAGGGCAGCATAATTAACTCGTGGATTTCGGACAGGAAAAGAGGCAAATTCCATATGCATTTTCCTACGAAGAGTAATGTAGAAAAGTCGGTTTGCTTATCCACAACTGGAAAAGATAAATTGGGTCCATTGAAATGAAAATTTTTTTTGCTTTGATATTATACTTTAAACGATTCCCATGGATGTGCTTATAGGAATGATTGTCTTTCGATGAACCAATCAGTCAGTTAAAAAAATAACGAGGAAATTCAAGATACGTTTTTTTTTAATTTTAAAGAATATTATAAGGCTTTAGGGCTATACGGGCTCGAACCGTAGACCTTCTCGGTAAAACAGATCAAACTTATTATTATCAAAATGATATAAACTATTTCAAAGACCCAACATGCATTTTTTGTGCATTGGGCTCTTTCATTAACTGATAGAAATATCAGCTTGTCCGCCATTTTTATTTTTGACAGAAAAATAAGGAGATGGCTCCATGTGCTCTGAGTCATTATGTGCATTCAGATTCAGGAACACTACCAAAGTTTTTCAAGGGGGGGTTATATTGACGTAGGTTTGCCTCTGGCCTAGATTAACCTAAGTGAAATGAAGTCTATATCGCTCTACTTAAAAATCAAATATGAAACTTCATACACCTTAAAGTTCATAGGACAAAAAGAGATTTTTTTTAGGCCCTGATACTCAGCCTAGCATTGAATAGACTGGGTATTCACCTTATCAATATATCAAATCAATGATGGGGGTCTGTTTGGCACCTAATTAGCACCTAAATCGACCGAATCCTTGTCAGGCTATTTTTCTCCTCTTCTCTCAAAGTTATGGAGTAAGACATCGATTTCTCAATAAGATCAATTTTTTGATTGCATGATGCACTCCCCTGAAAAACATCGGCGCGCGTGTAAACGAGGTGCTCTACCAACTGAGCTACAACCCTTAGTGCTTCTAATACATATTTTATTATGTAGATAATTTATTGTCAAGATGAATATTCTCAAGATGACTATTCTATGATCCAAGATCATATTGATCGATATTGCTTCTAAGCAATATGATATTTATAATCCATCGATGGGATGAGTCTCTTTTAGTTTTCTTTGTGAAGATAAATGACCTACTTAACTCAGCGGTTAGAGTATCGCTTTATACGGCGGGAGTCATTGGTTCAAATCCAATAGTAGGTAGAACTTATTAGATACCCCGGTCAATGGTATCTAATAAGTAATTTTATTTTAGTAATATTTATTTTGTATCTTTTTTATTGATTTTCTTTTTCGTTACATCAAAATCTGATTGCGCTTTATTGTATTTACTCGGCAGAATCAAATCAAATAAAACAACCAGGGTGTATAAATCGATGATTATTCGGACGCACCGACTGGTTATGAAATGGCATTGATAGCCTCTACTCGTGTCCTAGCCCGTCGGAGAGCTAGATTTGCCTCAATTGTTTGTCTCTTTCCTTCAGCTTTTCTTAAAGCAGCTTCCGCTATTTCAAGAGTTTGCTGAGCTTCTTCTGGATCAATGTCACCACTTTTCTCTGCATCAATTACTAAAACAGTGATCTCATTACAAGGGCCAGCAATTCCATGATCACCTTTTTCAAAATCATAATTTTTACTTTTCTTCTTCCAATTAATTGCAATACATACAAAATCTCCGAATCAAGGTTATTATTCCGAATCAACCTTATTTTCTTTTCATTCCGGATCAAGCTCTTTATTCCGAATCAAATAGTTTATTCCGGTTAAGTGACATATTCCGGATGAACTGTTTTATTCTGAATGAATGTTTTCCAGTTTTTAGTTTTAAGCTTTACTTTTCCCGCCTTTTTCTTTATTTGCACTTTTACTTGCCTTTCCTTTTAGTTTAAGTTTTAGTTTGAGTTATTTACCTTTATTGCTTTTAATTTCTCGTCATTTACTTTTCGCCAAGTTTAAATCTTTCAGTATTTCTTTTTACCGTCTTTACTTTATTTTTATTTGTTTCAAGTCTTTATTTTAATTAGTGTAGACAACGACAACCATTCTATTTCTTTTCCACCAAGAACAACTGAGTCGCACATTTAACTGGAGATCAATTCGAGAAGATACCGAGAAACGAATTTTTCAACTAAGTAAAAATTTTCAACTAATTTTTCAACTAAGATTTAAAATTAGTTTTTATTTAAATTAGATAAATTAGATTTTTAAAATTAGATTAAAAAGTTTTTATTATTTAAATAGTTTTAGTTTAAAAATACCAAAGTTTTATTTACCAAAAACGAATATAATCTTACGATTAACCGGAAATCAATTCGAGTGAGTCGAGGAAAAACGAACATTAATTGCAATACATACAAAATCTCCAGTATTAAAATGGCGCCGCTGCCGGCTCTTTTCGTGAAGATTAACGGTTTTTTGTGAGAGACGCGTTGGCTTTTGGGATCCGTTCACTCGTGAACGTTATTTTTCGTGTCAAAAATTTTCAAAAATCCCAAAAACATTTGAAAAATCATAAAAAGCATTTCTTTTTCAAAGTTTTGCACCAAAAATATTCTTCTTGCTTATCTATTTTTATTTATGGATTCTTATGTCCATTGCATCGGGTGTGGGAGACGATTATACGGGAACGACTCATGTCAATGGTGTACATGTGAGCGGTGCGGAAACGATATCGACAACACACAATTCAGATTTTGTCCATGGTGAAACTCGACTAATTCGTCCTTTTGAATCCACCTCTTGTTCTCCCGTGCATCTATTATGGAAGCGATTCTCATTGGCATGTTTCGTGCCCGGTTCGATACCCGTATGATCACGGGAAAGAACCGGGTTACAATTATGACAATGGTAATAGCTATCCACATAACGCACCCAGTTTCTCTCCATACCCGTGGTGCTATATTTGTGGGGGCCCTCACGATGCTTCTTCTTGTGATCCGTCGATGGTCTTTGAGAAAGTTTCGTGCTATCATCCCAGTGTCTATAACTTTGAGCCCCCACATCACACCCTCAATCATCAATCCTCTCAGCAAATTAGTCTTGACCAACAACTAACTTCTTTGAACCATGTTCTAGAAAGTTTAGCTCAAATCCGAGCTGACTTGCATCAGGAAAGGCAACCTTTGCTTGATGTGGACGAAACCTTGAAAACCACCAACACCTTTTTGAGCCAATTTGGTCGTTTTCCCTTTTTTTCTACACCAAAATGTTTAATTACAGCGTGGGATAGAATTGGTTTAATTGAACATACTCGGGGAGATGAACAACAAAAATTGCTTCATGAGCTTCTTAAAGATGTGGAGGTTATCAAGGAAGAGTTAGCCGACTATGTCACTCCTAATTGGAATGGTCCCGTCTATTACGATGGTGATGAAGACGATGATGTCTACGCTCTCGACCCATCTACTGAAGTTGCTACTCCTACTCTCGATATTCCTAATGCGTCTAAGGATGATGATTCATTGAGTGAGCTTAGTGATTTTGGTCTCGATAAATTCTTTGATGATGAGGTGCGTGACATACCGACTGCTATGAAGTCTGAGGACGACGTTGTTCTTACAGAAGAGGTCGATCCTAACGATGACGATTTTTCTCCGCGCTATGAGAATTTCACTTTTGAAATTTCTCAATCTCCACCGGGAGATGCGGGCGATGACGATTTATTCTCTCCGGCTTACGAGAAGTTCACCGATGAACTTGCTCTTGAAGATGAGGTGGAAGACGTGATTCTCCATGACAGATTACGGAAAGTGCATCTTCTTATTGCTCAAATCGAAGAGTTGACTTCTCCTCCTCTTTCCAAGTCTTTACCTCCATCTATCCCTCACGTTGAAGATAATGACCCATTGCTGGAAGAAATCGACATTCACTCCATACCTCCAGGTATTGATGATGATGACACGGAGGGGGATATTATTTTTGATAATTTGCTGCAGGAAGGTATTGTCCCAAGTCCCCCTCCCGAGCACCTTGCATCCTCCCCTTTAGCCACTATCACGGAGGATGAGTGCTTTGACCCGGGAGGTGCCATTCACTATTTCATGATTGATAACATTACAGCTTTGCCGAGTGCTCAGCATCCATTGTTTTTGGGGGATGACAATGTGCTTACATTACCCACCCCACCTCCCGTGGATCTTGATTTCACATACTTTTCGTATGTTGAAAGAACCTTTCTCCCATTCAAGACTTATCCCCCCGCCTCTCCTTTATTGATGTCCTCCGGGAACGAGGACAAGGTCTTTGATCCCGGTATTACATTCGAGGCTTCCCCATGGACCATTTAATTCGGGGACGAGTTAGGCTTGTGACTCGGTTAATATAAACAAGCGCTTTTTGGGAGGCAACCCAATTATCTATCTATCTTTCCCTGTTTTCACCATAAGTGTAGGGGGAGCCCCGATGGTGTTTCTTGTTTTCTTTCTTATCATGTGTCGGGATTAGAGCTTCAAAGACACACAAGTGATGACTTTTGACGACCGTGATTCCGTGTTCCCTTCTTCCCGGTTCTATCCTAAACTCTTTTCGATTCACTATTTTATATTTTCCAATATTAAAATAGGAATCTCGTTAGTTGTCTTTTCCTTAGCGAAATTTAAACAACGTGCACAATGTCCTAAGTGTAGGGGAGTTTACTCCCACATGCTTAAACATTGAGGACAATGTTTATATTAAGTGTAGGGGGACTTCTATCGAAGTTAAGTGGCCTTTTCCTTGTATTTGTCCTCATTTTAACCGGAAAATCAATTTTTCGACATTTTTCAAAAATTTTGATCTATTTTGGCCTATTAGTTTTACCTTTGTATAGTTATTTTCTTTCTTTGTTAGAATAAAATTTTAATAAAGTGGTTTTGATTTTTTAAACGTCGTGAATTTTTTGACTCATCCCGAGTTTTCTTATCTAAGTTTACTCTAGCTGGTATCCTTAACGTGTTTAAGTCAAGTTTTGCTAGGCTTTTATTTAGGGAGCTATAAAACGCGAAAGTCTTAACTCTCACGGGTTAAGAACAAGAACTTTTCGCAAGTTCCTATAATTGATCCTAGAGAGTTGTCTATCAAGGGAACTTTAAAATGCGATTTCTAAACTTGAAAGAGTCTAAGAATTTGCAAGATCCTATAGGCGACTCGAAAACCCAAAGCTTTGATTTAATAGGATAAGCATCCACGAGTCTCATTCCTTGAGATTTTAGATTGTGGGGAACGAGGGATGATAGAGTCAATTATAAGTTTGGTATTCTTTCGTGAATTTATGTGAGTTAATTATAAGTCTATTCTCCCATCGCTTGCTAATAAATGTATCTGCAATAAATAAGGTTGTACGATTTGAAAAGTTACTTAGCTTCTAGCCCAAGATTGTTTAAAAGTTGCTCGGTATGGATTAGAGTTCATAGCCAAAGCATAACTTATTGAAACGGGATGCAAGATTAGCGAGTCCAAAAAGGTCCTAACAAGGCATGAGGACTACATTTTGTTGCTAAAGATCCCAAGTGATGTGAAGAATCATTTATCAAAAATCAATATGAAGGATCGAGACACACGATGAAAAGCAAATACTCCCCAAAAGATCATGGAGAAGTCTATCCAAAAAGGCCCTAACAAGGTATGAGGATAAATAAATCCAAGTCCAAAAAGGAGGCGGATCGTTGTATATCAAAGTCCAAAATAAAGATTGGAGAAAAATGAAGAAGTCGTGGTCCATTTATGAAGAATCTCTCAAAAGTTCAAGTGAAGAAATTCCTATTATGAAGAGAAGGCCATTATTTCATGAACGTCTCTCAAGATTTGAAGTATGAAGTCGCTGCCAAATATCGGTCCGAGAAAGGTCTCAAATCGCGAAGCGAGTTATGCCAAGATATGAACTTTATGAGGTCCCGAGAAGCAGTTTTAAAAGATTTTGTCCTTTAGCTAACTATTGATTAAATCGTCCCACTTTATTTTCAGCCTAATAAACTATCGAAATAAGTCAACAATGCATCCTCGTGATCATTCTAAGACAAAAATAAAATATAAGAGATACACCTAGGAATAAGGGAGTCTAAGTGAATAATTGGCCCACATGAGTTCGTGTTAGTTTGCTAACTTATAATAACAATGATCTCGTTTTTAAGCTTGGTTTGGAAAAAGTGAAAACTTGAGGATGATGATCATTCATGACATTTTCAAAACCCTAAGGTATGTTTTTGATTTCTTTCTTACTTTGAATGTTTATAATTTTCTATCTCTTTAATAAAGGCCAACGTGGATTGATTATGATGAAAAATGTAAACGTGCTTTGTAACTAATGCATTGCATGAGGACATTGCAATGGTCAAGTGTAGGGGATTTGATAGGTGTGTAAACACCCATCCTTTTTACCACTTAATTACAATAATAACCGAGCCAAAACGTGTATTTTATGTCATTTATGTCGGAATTATGCGTGGTTTGTGTTTTTGTTGTGATTTAGGACGAAAAGGTGAAAAGTGGAGAAAACACGGGCATTCACGAGCTTTTATCAAAGAAAAAGACGAAAGACGAAGTCAAGAAATCAAGAGTGCAAAAAGAACGGAAGTCCAAGACCAATTCTGAAGATTTATCAAAGAAAAAGTCAAAAGACGGAAGTTTACTAAAAGCCAAAGAACTCAAGTCTAATTTATTGAAGAATTACAAGACGAGTTTGAAGAGATCCCGAGACAAAGTCATTAAAGTCAAAAGATTAAGAAGATTAAGGACTTAATGATCCAATTAGAGAAAGAAGAAAGAGGGAGGAAGCTTCCACTAAGCACCTCCCTAATCCACTATAAATAGATCCATTTTCCTTCATTTGTAGTTGTTGGGTGGATTGACAACCCACCTCTTCCACCATTTTCATACCTTGCACAATTTAATTTCTTGCACTTTAATTTTCCTTGTATCGCACCTTTTAATTCCTTTTAATTCCAAGTAAGTTTTATTGAATCTTTACTTTTCTTGTTTAATCTCTCATCTACCTTTCTTGTTTGTGTTCAATCTTTGCGTTCATGTTCTTTAGTTTTTATGGTTTTCAATCAAGTGGGTTTTGATCATTTTGATTATTATTGTTAGTTTTCTTGATTTATTTTGATTGATTATTGTTAGTTAATGTTTATTGGTTATTTTGGTTTAATCTTTTGGTTTGTTTTGGTTAGATTTGATTAAATTCGTGCCTTCTCTTCAACCCCTGTTCTTCGTGTTCATCCTACTGTTTTCCCAGATTCCGAATGAAGGAAATCCTTCATTCATTCCGAACCAAGCACTTTTGATTATATTCCGGATCAATTTCTTCCATTCGGAATACTTTAATATTATGGATCAGCCACTTCATTCGGAATATTTGATTATTCCGGATCAGTCTCTTCATGCGGAATATTTGATTATTCCGGATCAAGCCACTTCATTCGGAATATTTGATTATTCCGGATCAAGCCACTTTATTCAGAATATTGGTTATTCCGGATCAAGTCTTTCATCCGGAATAATATTCCGGATCAAGGTTATTATTCCGAATCAACCTTATTTTCTTTTCATTCCGGATCAAGCTCTTTATTCCGAATCAAATAGTTTATTCCGGATAAGTGACATATTCCGGATGAACTGTTTTATTCCGAATGAATGTTTTCCAGTTTTTAGTTTTAAGCTTTACTTTTCCCGCCTTTTTCTTTGTTTGCACTTTTACTTGCCTTCCCTTTTAGTTTAAGTTTTAGTTTGAGTTATTTACCTTTATTGCTTTTAATTTCTCGTCATTTACTTTTCGTCATGTTTTAATCTTTCATTGTTTCCTTTTACCGTCTTTATTTTTATTGTTCCAAGTCTTTATTTTTCAATAGTTTTAGACAACGACCATTCCCTTTTTATTCCACCAAGAACAACTGAGTCGCACAATTAACCGTGATCAATTCGAGAAGATTCCGAGAACGAATTTTTCAACTAAGTAAAATCTTCATATTAAGTACGAAGGAGATGAATAGAGATTTGTGGGATACTAGCACAAGTAACGCGCCATAGAGAGTGTTGGAAGGGGATACAATACCTCAAAGGTATTTATGATTGTTCGTAGGACATGTAAGTTTTCCGAAAATTTCCTGAAATTTAGTAGGTTTGCCTATTACTGTGAGGTAGAACCATAAATAGAGCAAGTAGGAGAAGTGAGAGGAGTTGCAGTTAGTGCCTTTCCAAGGAAATTGTTGATGGAATGATTTCAAGAACAAGGGTTGATGGAAATTACAAGGAATGCAAGATAAAAGTTGAGTTGCTTAGTAGTAGATTAGATGTGGAAAGCGGTTGAGTGGTCTAATGAGAGGAAGTATTCGTTTTTTTAAATGCCTGTAGAATTTTGCAAGTAGAACGAGGTAGAAATTTATTCGTATTGCTTCTAGGAGAGGGTGCAAGGAGGACGTAGTTGAAATTGCTAAGGATGCTGTATGAACGCTTTGGGTTTACGGTTATGATTTTGGCATCGCCAAAACACTAGCGGTTTTCATGGAGTCAATGAACCGAGTGTGCATGAACGTATATAAACGAGTTGTCATCGGGAGCATCAACGACATCTTGACATCTAGAGTTGTTAGGAAAGGGAATTATTCGTAAGATTTTCAAGTGTGAGTTTTAGGATTAAGTTGGCCAGGACGAGTGATCAGAGATGATGGCATATCGAGGAACCAGCAAAGGGCGAAGTGAAGAAGGATGAGGAAGCATTTTAGAGGCTGAAGAGGTGGATTGGATAATGAGCCGATCTTGGCATTATCAGAAGGACTGGATGAATTCGCGAAGCATGACGATACGTGGAGCAAGGATTTGGACGCGTACGAGGACGACAAAGAAAGGCGATCACTTATACGTTGCAGGAACTGAAGATTTGGAAGAACTGGATAGACTTAGTTAGTGGAGCTGGACTGTTATATCTTCCTCGAATGCTAGAGGCATTTAGTGTACGAGACGTGGAGAATGATATATACGGATCATGAACGTCTCCAACACATATTCAATCGTCTTGATTTAACATTTGGCAAAGGTTAAGTGGTGAAAGAAAATTGCAAGGCCAAGTACCATCTGGGAAAGGCAAGCATGGTTGATGAGACATGGAATAAGAAGAATGAAGTGAAGCTGAGAAGAACTTGAACTATATGGATGACGTATTAGGACGGTTTGAATGAAAGATGTAGGTTGCACGAGTTGAGTTTTCTAAAGCAGAGAACGCGTCAACATGTATGTTGCGTGGCTTGGACAATCATATGGAGAATGGGACGTAGACTATACTTCCTACATAGATAGGAGTAGCTTAGAAAGGGGTGATGTATGGACGAAGTTGGTGGAAGGGATACATAATGCGGTGGAGGAATAAATACGACGAGAGTTGGGTGATAGTCGATAGACAGACTAATTCATCTCACATTTCAAGAGGAATGAGAAGTCACGTAGTTGAGAAGTTGGAAGGATTGCGTACGGATGTGATGGAATAGAGGGTTTTGCGTAAAAGTTAGCCCGATATGTATGGAATGCCTTATGAGGGATTATGGCAAGGGAAGAAACGATGGGAAGCATCACATCGTGATGTATGGTATGAGTTAAGGAGGAAGAAGGAAGTGTGTATAGAAGCGAAGCATAAATGAAATAGGTCGAGATAGGAACCGAAGGTAGAACTTTGGTAGATCCTAATGACTAGAATAAATCACAAAGCAGGCTACTAATGTGGTAATGGTGTTTGTGGACGGGATGAGAGCAGTAAGGGATGCTATGTAGAGATGGAGGAAACCACTAGAGTTAGTGACAAAGTTGTGTATGAAGTTTCACCCATAGTAATGGGTGGTATGTTTTGGTAAAATGGAAGAGTTGACGTAGAGTTTTGTAGGTCCATTTATGATCTTTGGAAAGATCGGACCAGTAGCATATGAGCATAGAATTACCTGGGGGGAAATAAGTTGTATACATGATACATTTCATGTATTGGGATTGGTAAAGGTTGTTTGAGAATGCATTTTGCCTGTACGGTTATTCGGGACTTGTGTTAATAAGAGTCTTTGTTTTATCAAAGAGTCATTTGTGAGATTTATTGATTGTGAGGTCAAGAGTTTGGCAATGAGTTTAAATATTTTTGGTTAGTATATGTGGTAATTTGAGACTTGAACTAAAGTTCACATGGAAATGAGAGGAGTTCGTTTAGAACAAGTATCCTCGTGTGATTTGTTTTTTGTGTGTTTGATCCTAAGGAGTAAATCTCGGGACGAGATTTCTATTAGGAGGGAGTGATGTGACAACCGTGGTTTTGAGGTTCGTCACTTGGTCTTATTTTTAGGTTATTTTATGTGTGATTACTTGATTTGTGTGTTTACGTGTTTATTTTGTGTGAACGAGGTTGGTGTGGTTATCGTTTATGAGTATAGAGTACTCATAAGTAAATCGAGGAACGGTTATTTCATGTTCATGAGCTCACATTTAGTGACTATGAAATGAAATGGTGATAGTTTGGTGTTTACGTATACGTATAAGTATTATAGTAATAGTATATTTTTTTAGGATTTACGGTTTAGCTTTTGGAGGTCTCGGATGAGGTAATTAGTCATATGAATATTTTCTGGGACGGTTTTAAGTCATTTAGGACTTAGTTATAAAGTTTATTTAAAAATTTGAGATTTTTTTTAAAAGTGTATATTTTACGTCTTTTACGGTAAAACGCGTAAATTTGACTAGTTTTACGGTTTTGAGATTTTGGAAGCTTTAGGAGCTGAAATAAATTAAGGAAAACTAAGGTAATGTTATTAATACATATATTAATAATAAAATATAAAAAAAACGAAATTAGGGGCATATGGGTCGGTATGGACGAATCAAAGGAAAAGGAAGGGAAAAAAATGGAAAGTGGGCTTCTACTTGGACTAGGATTTGTGAATATATAATGTTATAACTAAAAAAACAAAACCATATTTTTTTCTTCCTGGAGCATTAAGTCGACGGCATAAAGAGGGTTTTAGGGGTTTTCATAGTTTTTCATCTTCCATTGAATTAAAGGTAAAAACCTTCTTAAACCTTTTTAATTAAATTGTTTTTATGTTTAATTAATCATCTTATGATGGATTAGGGTTAGGGTTAATATAAAAACAGTAAATTAATGTTGTACTAATCATAATATGATGATTCCATAAACTAGGGCTTGTATTTAATGGGGTTATGGTGAATTAATTAGTTTAATTTGATTAAACCCGTTTTTAAAAACTGGGCAGAATTTTGAGTCAATTGTTTTGATCATATTGAGAGTTCTACAAACTCTTATTTAACGATCCAAGTACCCCTGAAAAGGTAACTAAAGTGGCTTTCCAATGCAAGAAACGAGAACTAAATTGGAGGTAGGGAAGTGGGTAAAAAACAGGTTACAACAGTCGGAGGACAAAGCAGTTTTGAATTCAGCCTGTTTTCTTTTTAAGTTTTGGGTTGTTTGAGGTACTTAGGGTTGCATTGGGATCTTCTAACGAACATGAGGGATGGTTTATATATTATAGTAAGTATATGCACTTGGGCTAAGGTTGTGCTTTAGGGTAAGACCCCCTAATCATAACAAACTTTTTGTATGTTTAAAATCAGTAAATCTGGAATGACAAAAGTATATATATATATATATATATATATATATATATATATATATATATATATATATATATATATATATATATATATATATATATATATCGGGGCCTTAACAGTAGCTTTAAGATTGGGGCAAGTGGGAGATGTTAGCTAACATATGTAAGGGTGTGAATATTCCTTTTACAGAAACCATGGGTATGTTTAAGTGGACGTTTAACTTAAAGTTTTGAGACCTAAAATTGGGACTGTTTTGTGTAAAATATGAACGGGATAGTTATTAAACTTAACCAAGTTAAGGACTTGTTAGGGAAGGGTGATGGGGTGTTTAGAGCTCATATACGAGGTATCTATATGGGAGAAGGTTAGATTTCGATCATAGGTTGATGAACCACTTTAGTGTTTGGTTCATGTTTTGATTATGTGTTTTTGGTTGTTAGTTTTTTTGCTAGTGCGCGGATGTTTGGGGAAGCTCAATCAGGTGAGTTTCATAGTCCCATGTTTACTATTGATTTTGACTTCTAGATGGGATGTAAGAGACACTGTGTTATGTTGTTTATAAATTAATGCTGTGAATGTTTTTAAGGTTTGAGATGGACTTGTGTGTACATTATGTAATTAATTGCTATGTGATTCTTGTTCGTGTATGATTTGGATGGTAAAGGTACATAGGTGTATGGGCGCCTATGGTACTATGGTTGTTGGTAAGGCGTGATGCCTTGGAAATTGTGGTTGTTGGTAAGGCGTGATGCCTTGGAAATTGTGGTTGTTGGTAAGGCGTGATGCCTTGGAAATTGTGGTTGTTGGTAAGGCGTGATGCCTTGGAATTATGATGATTGATTAATCTTGAATGCTAGTTGTTAATGCATACTTGTAACACATTGTCCATATGTTATTGTGTTGATTGTTGTTATTCACAGCTTATAACTGATTTGGCGTTTGAGTCTAAACCTATGACTCTCACCAACTATATGTTGACGTGTTTTAGTGTCTCTTTCAGGTGAGAATGTGGTTAAGCTTGAGGATAGAAGATGCTAGATTTGGATGCCTTAGGATTGCATATAGAAGGAGATCCTCGTTCCTTCTTAGTTTACCTTTATGTTTTTTTTATAAGTGATACATGTTGGCACCTATATGTTTGATTGGTTTATGTTTATTGTTTGTCTTGGGTAAGTGGTAGGACTGTTACCTACTTACTTAGACTCCTGCATTTGTTGAGATATTGTCATGACTTTTGTGTCACCATTTTATGACATTTCTTATTTCATTTAGTTATCTCTATAGACACGCTATTGTTGTGATGATATCCATACGTCGTGCCCCATATTCCGCCATGGTGGGGTGTGACATGTGCCTTGAGCATCCAATGTCCATAATTCCTTTGTCCTTCAATTTATTGATTAGATGCCCCTACACAAGTAAAAACCAAATTAGTTTTTAACAGGGACCCAAGCCACATTAGGCTTGGATCTGGTGGGACCAACATACTTAAGTGTTTGATAAGTAGTTTTTCCGGTAAGGCTACAAACACTTTTGTTTTTCATGGTTCCAGTTATATAGTCAAAAACATAAGTAGGTTCAATGTTTTTATACTATTTTGACTTAAGTACCGTTTTAGCAGTACTTGACTAAACACATGATTTTGATCTTTTGGCACCCATATCTACATTGGTTTTTCATAAGGCTTGTTTCTAGGTGACTTAGCAATTTCAAATAGACTCCTAGAAGGTGTGTGGGACTTTGGTTTTCTAAACTTTTTACCAGCGATACTTGTATTTGGTCTAGTAGTACTAGCAGGTTTTGGTCTGCCGGTACTTGGAGAGCTTAACCATAAAGGCGCTAGACCTTGTTTCATAAGTACTGCTTTGGGTATAAAGTCTCTATTGGCATGAGGGTGACTCACTTTCTTGGTCTTGTTTTGCTTATTCACTCTTTGTGCATGACCCCACTTAGGTTTGTCATCCCTTGGCCCCATTTGCCTTTCACCCTGTGCATTCTTATTTGTTGTACTTTGACTTTTAACAATAACCTTTTTAACAACTTGTTGTCTAGAAATTTTATTATCATGCACAGTACAATCTTTAATAAAATGGTCTAAACTACCACACACAAAACATCCTCTTCTTTTCAATGAAGATCCAAAAGGTAAGTCTGTTCTAGTGTTCTAAACTCCTATCCCACCCCTTTTGATACTACCATGATGTTTTGGGATAGCTTCCATTATCTTCCTAGGAGTTTTTACTTGCTTGGGAGCAGAACTAGGAAAAAAGACATGTCCTTCAGGCACAAATGTGCTCATTAAAGGTGGATAGACAACCTTTTTAGTCACTATAGGTTCATTCTGGGTCAAAATACTAGAGTCGGAGGTGCAAGAAGTGTAGTTGCTAGAGTCTGAATCTAAATCATTAGATTTTTTTACCATAGACGCCTTTTGATTCATCTAACTCTACACTTTTATCATTATTTGGGGGCATGTATATTCCTAACAGTGGTGGAGGAACTGCCTTCATTCCTTCAACATACCTATCATTCTCAGGAGTATTTTCTGAATCACTAGAACTATAAAAAAATTCATTTTGATAAGTCCTTGTCAATCAAAGTTATCCCATGTTGGTCCTCTATATATCCTAGGCCAGTTTCATCATAGTGCCCTATTTGAGAATTAATCATCTTGCTAATGCCTTTTGAAGATTTTTTCCAGTGATTAATTACTTCTCTTTCACTATATAAACTAGCATTTAAAACTTCATTATCTTATATAACTTTTAAAAGTTTCCTTTCAAAAGCTTGGATAGCTACATCTTTTTCTCTCATTTGAAGAGTCAAAATCCTAATTTTCTCTTCATAGTTTTGTTGACCCTTTTGATACAAAACTATATTTGCTTAAAACTTAGCAACACCTTGGTTAAAATCATTTACTTCTACTATACATGTGTTAACCTTTTGATAGTGTTCTTCTAGTTTTACTTTAAGACTATTAAACTTAAGAACACAATCTTTAGAACAGGGATGTACCTTAGTGTCTCCATGAGAAAGAGTCATTAGACCATGCTCTTCTTCTTCATGTGCTTGAGCCCAGTTGACCACTCCATCTATTGTAACCAAAGCTTTAGAGATTTTTGGAGTCCATGGACTTCTGTTATCTCCTTTTGGGACACTTTCAATAACTATAAGGTTGGATCTGTTGTTGTTCTTGGACATCTGGTGGCTTTCTTCAGCCTTCTCTCTATTGCATTCCCAGGCAAAGTGTCCAAGAATTCCATAGTTGTAGCATTCAACCATTGACTTGTCATATCCTAATGGTTAATTAGGGTCAACAGTCATCTTCCTTCCAGTCCTTTTGTAGAGTCTTTTGGGCCTAACAGAGATCATACCAGCTTGCCACTTTAGATCCATCTCTTCTATATCAGCATCATCCATCTGGAATAGATCATCAAGGGTTAACCTTGGTCTATTGTCTTGACCTGTAAAGAATGAAAAGGCATCATTCTCATTAAACAATGATGGAGATCTTCCTTGTGGATTCTGAGTCATAGATGGACTATATTAGTACTTTGAAAGTAAGTATTGTTAGTTGGTCCACCAGCGGTACTTTGGAAGTAAGTACTGCTACTTGATCCACTAGCGGTATTTTAGAAGTATGTACCGTTGCTTTCTTCTGACACAAAAGCCAAGTTAGGCTTTGATACAGATGATTTAGCTGGCTCAGTACCTTTAACATCCATCTCATATACCTTGAGATTGTTATAAAGATGATCAAATAGAGTAATATCTAAATCATCTTTGTAATGAAGTGCATAGCCATTACTTTCCATTCTGGTGGAGCCCCTCTTAAGAACTTTTGATTAGCTTCTTCATTGAGAATTGTTAGTCCATGAACTGCTAATTGAATAAGCAGTTTACTAAACCTTCCATATCCTTTATGGATCCCTTCTGCACTTGAAATTATGAAGTTATCAAACTTTTTCTTTAGCACCAGTTTCTTCATCTTTTTAGATTTGTCATTTCCTCCAAATCTAAGTTTGATTGCATCCCATAAAACTTTTGCATCTTTGTAATGATGAAATCTAGGTAGAATATCTTTTGAGAGTTCCATAGCCAAGGTAGTTCTTGCCTTTCTCTCCCTAATCTCAGCCTGAATGTCTTCAGGAGTGACATCAGGCAAAGCAACACATGTACCATCTGGTAACTAGTGTAGCTTTTTAGGAGAGTTCCCATTCTTAATGACATGCCATAGAGTGTGATCTGTATGATTCATATAGTGTTCCATTTGCATAGCCCATGTCTCATAGTTGTCACTTTTGAGAATATGAAGTTTTACAGCAGACAGAGTGTAGGGAGAAGATGTAGTTGTTGGTGTTGTAGCTACAACTTGTGTAGTTTGTGAAGGTGGTGGAGGTGGAACCAAAGGTGCATCTTGCATAACTTGAGGTTGTCCTTGATGTATTGGTTTAGGGATCTGGAATTTATCTTAAAACTAAGAATGATCACCATACATGATGTGATTTTTTTGTGGGTGAAGGTTTAGGGTTTTGTTCTTCTTATTCAAAGTTTCTCAACAAGCTCTGATACCACTTGTTGATCCCTTTGAATAGATCGAGATCCTGTTAAGGATTGCACAATAGCTTGCAAACATACTAGAGCACTTGAGAGACTCTTACTAAACTCTAATAAATTATGCGGAATCTAACTTTGAAAGCAAAGAAGAAAAACAATATACTCTAACTATTTGATTCTTATTAATCGACTGTGGAAAAGGTACAATAAACTCAATGCACCTATGTTCCTTTCATAGTGCAAGGAACCCTAATATATTATATCTAGATAAGTATATCACAGACGATATACTCTCAATATACTTAGAACATATCTTTACTAAAGATATTTCAGTCCTTATCTATACTAGCAGTACTTACATTTAGCTTAACAGTATTGTTGGTCCACAAATCTTGTGCAAACATCAAACCTATAAGGATCTATGAAGAAAATTTGCACAATCAACTAATTGACTAACTAATAACAAAGCTTGTACTTTTCATCGTTTGTATATCTTATTAATAATGAATCAAAAATATTTACAAGACTTGCCCGGTTGTTTGCGGAATAACAACCGGGAGATGAATGACAAACTTAAGTCCCATTGTTCTAAGCTAGCTAAACTTAGTAACCAATGGGAGGATGAAACCTATCCACTAAAGTGTTACATGTGATGTTTCTGCGGTAGGAGTCATTGGACTATTCTATTACAAAGACCAGTATATATAGTGGGAAAGTAAAACTTCCAAGATAAGCTTCACCAAAGTACAAGTAACCACCTTGTAATTTGTTGTCTTCCTATTTGCACCTTTAACAAAGTAAGCTCCTCCTCTTGAACCTTTGTCTTCATTGCTGATAAGACATCCCACTAATACTTCAGATAAATCTTCAGACAATTCTTCGAGTCTTCTAATAAGGTCTTGTAATAAAAGATAGTCTTTAGGAGTTAGTGAGCTATTATGTCATCACTTACTAACTCCATCATCCTTGGTTCTTTGCACTTTTATTGAAATCCGCCTCAGCTAATGATGAGTCTATCTTGTAGACTCTAAAGAACTCTAAAGAATGAGACACTGAACTTATAACATACGTAAGTTTAGTGACTAACACTACTTAGGCTGCTTTTCATACAAATCATGTACAAGGGACAAATCAGGCACAGAATTGGCCCAAGAAGTACTTAGCATGTACGGCGCTAACACTAACAGTACTTACTATAACTAATGGTACTTGGTACTTTTACAAATAATTCCTAACACATAGGTTTGAGTGGCAGTTATGGTTGTGAGAGTCCATCTTACTTGGTAATATGCCACAAAATAAAAATTTTCCGAGTGAATTATCATGCTTATATAACTAGTGCACATAATACCTATGTGGGTTGTTATATTTTAGCCTATTATTGTACACCTGAACCGAAATGATCTAAGCTAGGAGCTCGTGGTATTAAAAGTGTGTTGTTGGCTATGCCAATAATAGTAAAGCTTATAGGCTTTTAGATGAGAATTCATGTGTTATCATAGAATCGAGAGATGTGGAGTTCTTTGATGATAAATTTTCAAAAGATGTCGAACACCCTCGTTCAATTCTAGTTCCTACTTCTACGAATTTGCCTCCTATAGAAATCTCTACAGAGATTAATAAACTAAGGCGAAGTACACAAGCTAGAAAATAGAAGAGTCTGGGGTCAAATATATTCTCATACTTAGTTCAATTGATATCGATGATAAATCTAATACATTTTAAAGCCATTTCATCTCAAGATGCTCCTCTTTGATAGGAAGTTGTAAATGATGAGATGGATTCAATTTTAGGTAATCACAGTTAGGAACTAGCATAACTTATTAAAGGGGTGAAACCCATAGGATCTAAATGGTATTTAAGAAGAAGCTTAGCCCATGTGGATTAATCTCGACCTTTAAAGCAAGATTAGTTGTGAAAGGCTACTAAAAAAAAGAGGGGTTAGATTATTTTGACACATATGCGCATGTTTCTAGCCATTAAAGGTTTGTACATTCATCAAATAGATGTAAAGTGTAAAACCTGTAGTTTTCAGGTTTTGACCATTACATCATTGTACACGTCACCTCATGATATCAATATATTACCACCCTTGCATGAAAGTTTTGTACAATCATATGCATCATACATGAGCATACACCATTTAAATCATTAGGACATTGAGCACTTTATCGTATTTGGGAACAACTGAAAACATTTGATCAACAAACATTACATTATGATTATGAGTATTTAATCATAAGGACACAAGAACATTTGTATGACTATATTTCTATGAGCATACGAGACTTTAAACAATCATTTCTTTTAGGACTATTAAGTCACCTCAAACACTTGAACATATGCATACATCAATTAGGTTTATAAAAATCTAAACCCATGATCACAGTTTAATAACGGTTACCAAGAAACTATTTTATGCTTTAAAAGATATACTTATATATTTTATTCACCTCATGAACAATACTACGAGTCGACATAATCTACTTTTCATTATTAGACGTTGCAAATATCAACTTTAACTCTTTTTCTCAATTGTCTTACGTTTTAAATAAGATAAATTTATACATTATCTAAATAAGACTATACTTTCACCAAGGACCCCAAAACTTAACCAAATCGAGTTGGACTTGAATATACTCATACAATATAACACCTAGATTTCTAATAACCATACCAAACCACTAGATTTGAACCTAACCCCTAGACGCCTTATAGAAGCCGAATACTACATAGATCACACCTATGCTAACTAAAACTTTACAAACTCACTTTAAACTTAGATCTAAACTTGTACAAACCTTGAGCAATTATGACAAACACTATTAAGCTCAACCTTTGCCCCATTTGACCCTCCTATGCGACGGCTAGGAGTAAATGAAAAGCCAAGGTACTTGACTTACCATTAATGGGAAGTACCACAAAATCCAAGTACCATGATTTCCAATGTACTAAGCCTAGCAATAATAAACAATGCATCTATCTCTTGTCGTGTGATGTACCCGAACCACACAAACTCATCCAACATAAGATATTTATCTAACAACCTTAAACACAATCTCGCTTATATCTCACCATATTCGGATATCAAAACTCTCACACACAAATCATACACTTCTACCTTATTTACTATCAAATCTTGGTCTTCAAAGCATTTAGTGCAAATTCCCTCTCAATTCATGACTCACAAGGCAAACAAAATTATCATAGGTCGCGGCTAAGAAAGACTAGACGTGTAGATACCAAGTAGAAACAAGGTGTTTAGCTAGTTCTTGTTCATCCATCATCACCTACACAAAACAAGTAAGTAAGTCATATCCATGCCTCCATTTCATTTCTTTCTTACATTCCATTACATGTCATGCATATAGAATACTAGAAAACGTGACTAGGGATACATGTACACGTAAAAGTAATGCCAAACCTTGACTAGAAAACACACGGCTCAAAGTTATTTCCTTAGAAAGTGTGCCTAAATTGTAGAACTATAAACACTAGTGTAAACCTCATTTAAACCTAAGATTGTTATCTAGAAAACTAGGTTAGAAAAGCTAAACAATGAGCCTAGTTAAGCCCATAAGACTCGGCTTATAAATTTTTGGCCGAGTAGAAAAGCTTGTTTGATAAGCCCAATCCGTTTAGTACAATGTTAAGGATTAGAGATAACTTATTAACAAACTAGTACCTAAATAAGCTATCAAATATAAGCCATAAGCTAAAATAAGCCACGAACTAAATAAGCCTATTATACGGCTTATTGAAATAAGCCGAATGTTGTAAGCCCACTAAACCCAATTAATTAGTTGACTAATTAATAGCCTTAATAAACTAAGATTTGTACTAAACAAGCCCAACTTAATAGCCCACTAAATATAAAAACCCAAACCAAATCATCATTGGGCTTAGCAAGCCCATTTAGCCCAAAACTTACTATTTAGAAACTTCTCGTACCATTTGAGACAAAAGGTGAAAGTATTAGTCGAAAATGTAACTTTATAAAACATATATAGTTAATTCGAGACTTTTGAGAAGTATAAGGACCGAACTTGCCATTTTTGAAAGTATAGGGTTGTGTTTTACTCTAGCCGAACCTTTATTAAACCACAAGGACTATACTTGTCATTTTATAAACTTATAACAAGCCCTAAAATACCTTTTGTGCCCTAATAATTATTTTCGGGACTTAGAGGGGGTGTTTTGCCACTTTACCAAAGTTAACCGAGCCCTAGGGACTCGGTTTGTAATTATACAAAAGTCATAAAAACCCTAGGGACCATATTTGCCACATTTCGAAAGTGTTATGAGCCCTAGGGGCGTTGTTTGAAAATAAACTTAACGAACAAGGACTAACGATGTGATACACTTAACGAAAGAAACCCTAGGGGTTATTTATGGGAATTATTATACTACAAGGACTTGTGTGTAAATTTAAACTAATTAAAATATTAATAACTTATTTTATTAATAAGTTAAATTTAGTTATTTTGATTATTAAATAAACTATTAAGATTTATTTACGACACTTCGTAAACAAACGAATCATATTAATATATTTGGAACCTTAAGAAAATGTAATGGAATATATTATTTTTCTTACAATTAATTAATTAAATAAAAATATATTTATTTAATTTATTACACTGTTGTTGAATGAACAGTTTAAATATATTTTTAGAAACTAAAATATATTATTGTCGACAACTCACTATAAGTTCAACGCTTAAACAATAGTAACAATTTATTAATTCGTGATCATGCATTTCATCGACTACATTTACCTGTGCATTTTATTTGTGCATTTACTGAGTCATACATAAATTACTTAGGTATTTCTACCACTTCGTGATCATACTGAGCCAGCATATCCAGTGACTTTTTACTCCTGCTTTATCGTTGAGGTGAGTTCATGGCCCCATCTTTACTGTTTTTATAACTGGGGGAGAAAACATACTAAAACATTATATATGCAAACACGCACAAACAACATCATCAAACAACAACTTATTGCCTACTGTTTTCCCCATTCCCGTGGACTGTAATAGTTAATAGTGTAGCACGAAATGTTATGAATAGATCTATTCGGGTATTGACAACACCCGGGCTGCGTGACTTGCTATCATGAACGCTTAGGCCAAGCAACAAGTTTATTTCATTGTCGGACTGAGGGAACAACATCGGGTATGATTCATAATGGCGCCTGAGCATCATGTCTAGCTTCTATTACAGGGCAATAGGAACTCCTATAGTATTGGGCTGTGATTGCCCTACTATGATCGTGGTGTTTGGCATATCAGTACTTTTATTTATTAAATTAAACATGTGAATTCACCAACCTCGTGTTGACCCCCACATTTTACTTTATATGTTTTCTCAGGAAAATAAACAGGTTCATGCATTAGATTCCAGCATCATAGGAAGCATCATGTTTACCATCCGGCTGGGATATTTCTTCAAATTTATAATAAATGTTGTTTTTGGACAAGATACTAAATGTGTACAATTTAATTCATGCAATATGTTTTTAAATGACTATTATGATCATTGCTCTATAGACTATGTGCTATCGATCCACCAAAGTAACACCCCATGTACTATTCTGTTGCATTTAACCATTATGGGGGTGTTACATAAAGACGAACTTTTTAAATGGCTACTTACACATGGATGTGTACATGGAACAACCTCAAGGTTTTGTGATACAAGGGCAAGAAAATAAAGTGTGCAGACTTGTTAAGTCTTTGTACGGGTTGAAACAAGCTCCAAAGAAGTGGCATGAGACGTTTGAGACCACTATTATTTCTTCGGGATTAAGCACAATAGTGATGACATGTACCAAAAGCATGAAAGATTATACATTGGCCATTTTTCCTTATGTTGATGATATGTTGATAATTAGCACAACTACTGATGGTATTTCCAAAATAAAGTCTTAATTATGCTCGAACTTTAATATGAAAGATCTTGGTGAAGTAGACGTTATTTTGAGAATTAAAGTGAAACGGAAAAATGGTCCAAAGTTTTCTTAGTTAGTGTCATTGTATTGATAAGATATTGTCTAGGTTACAGCACTTAAACATAAAGGAATCCAACGTTCCTTTTGAGCCAAGCGTACATCTTGAGAAGAATTTTGGTAGAGCTATGGATCAACCAGAGTATGCAAGCGTTATTGGTTGTTTGATATACGCAACACATTTTACTAGGCTCGAAATTGCTTTTGTTGTAAGCATGTTAAGTCAGTACACAGGCAATCCAAGCTTAGAACACTAATGTGCAGTGTCTAAAGTACTAGGGTACCCGAAAAGGACTAGTGCTTTAAATCTCACATACACGTCATACCATGCATTTTGGAAGGGTACTTAGATGAAATTTGGGTTAATTACAATGGTGATTCTAAATCCATGAGCGGGTGAATTTATACTCTTGCGAGAGAAGCTATTTCTTGGGCAAGCAAGAAACAAATGTTTATTTCTCATTCCACTATGGAAGCTGATATTATTGCTCTGGCTGCAGCAAGCAAAGATACTGAGTGGATGCATGTTTATTATTGGATATACAACTACTTCTCGGTCCAATGCCTTCGATTACCATGTACTGTGACTATCAAGCTACTTTGTAACAATGTATACAATGGGAAATCGAGAGGCATTTGTCTTTGACAAAGTATGTGAGACAAGTGAGTGAGAATGGTACCATTAATGTTGTTTATGTCAGTTAGTGTAGAACTTGACAGATCCACTTACTTAGCGTCTAACGAGAGACTCAATGTGTGTTACTACGAGAGACATGGATCTAAAACCTAAGTGAATCGGTTGTCATCAAAAGATGCATGTGATTAAGGTGTTGCCACAAACCTTTTGGAGAGTATAGAAATAGTATATTAATTAGTTTGTGTTATAAGTTATGTTAATGCAAAGCAATGTCTAAAAAACATTGTTAGTATTAATTAATCTTTCTTAGTTTTGATCACGACAAATTACAAAGACATTTATTGTCAAACACAATCATAAAACGAATTATCTAACAAACACTATCATCAAGGTAATAATCATTACACTAACATATCTTAATCATGCTTAGTGATCATAAAAGTGATTAGCATTAAAACTCACTTTTGTCAAATGAAACAAAAGATTTTTAATAAACTTTATTTTGAAGAAAATATTTTATTAAAATAAAAATGTAAATTTGAATATGGCATATTCCAAATGCCATAAGAATATCCTTTGAAGGTTTAAACAGCCTCAGATATTTCAAATTCACTAAAAGACAAAAGGGAGCGGACTCTACGTCGGCGGTACCTTAGCACCTACGGTGGTTCCTTATCGATAAGGAACCGCGGGGTCCAATAAGGAACCGCGGGCAGATATAGCCATTGGATGTTTGTCTTATAAATAGTGGATCAAATCTGCATTCTCATTAACCCTTTTTGGAAATCTCTTTCATCCTTCTTTCTCCTATCTAATCCTAGTCATTTGTAAATGATCACTTAATGTGCTAAGTATGTTTACTTATGATTATTCTGTTGATCTCCTTCTTTACCTTGTCCAAGGATAAGATCACTCGCACGATTGTGATGTGATTAAAGATGTAGCATTGATGAAGATCACCTTCTCCTAAAGATCTAGTCATGTTCATCATTTGTTTATTTGTGTCTTGTGTAGATCCAATGTATTTGTGAATACTTGGACTAGTTGTGTTCATCCAAGTTATTTGTGAATACTTGGATTAGAGTTGTGTAAATCCATTGCACATGTGTGTGCTTGGATTTATGTTGTGTAGATCCAAGCTACATGTGTGTACTTGGATATGTTCAGTTGAGTTGTAATTAGTTGTGTTAGTTCTCACTAAACTATAAAGTGATGTGGTTGTGTCTTGTTAGTTCTCACTAAACTATAAAGTGATGTGGTTGTGTCTTGTGAGTTCTCACTAAACTATAAAGTGATATGTAGTTGTGTTGTGTGAAGTTCTCACTTAGCTTCAAAGTGAAGAGTCGTGAAGATTGGTTCTAGCTTTGGATTAGAACTCGACATCTAGCCTTGTGTCGTAAAATAGTGAAGTGGGCGACGTTGTGTAGATTGGTCCTAGCTAAGATTAGGTCTCGAAATTTAGCTAGTGTCGAAAAATAATGTAAGCGACGTTGTAAGGTTTTCTCCGCCAAGAAGGGAGCTTGTGGATATTGTGGAAATCTCGAGTAAGGTGTACTCGAGGAGTGAAGTAGAAACGAGGATAGAGCCTCGT
Source organism: Glebionis coronaria (assembly GCA_025667525.1). Lineage (NCBI taxonomy): Eukaryota > Viridiplantae > Streptophyta > Magnoliopsida > Asterales > Asteraceae > Glebionis > Glebionis coronaria. Next base: position 497,891,450 of record CM046882.1, on the reverse strand, counting down.
TGCCTAACCACTATAAATCTTGGTGTCTTCCTACTAGGTCATTTCTTTCCATACTCATTACTTACATTCATTATCATTATACTTACTACACATTGTTAATGCATTAGAATTGAACCTAATCATTATGCAAATAACTTTCAAGTAAAAGATAGTTTTGTGCACTCACCTAATTGAAAAGAACTTTAATTATGAGATAAATTGAGGAGAAACTATTCACACCCCCCCCCCCCCCCCCCCTTGTAGTTTCTACAAGTCAGTTTTAAGCTAAGAGCAATAAGAAATAAATATATATATTTTAAATAAAGAAGAATACTTAGTTTGCAAATTTGTCCTTGTAAAATGACTTGCTTTACTTATATAATGACAAGTCAGATTTTTACTTTTTTTTACCCAGTTAGATTTACTAGATATATAAAGTTAAATTTATATTTAGAGAGATATACATGTATATCTTTCTTAAAGTTAAATATTACATAAATATTATTTGTATTTACATATATATTTTTCTTATTTTTTAATTACATTAATATCCTTTGAAAATTATTGTAAAAATTACATCAAAGGGAGCCACATGTGTGGTACCGGGGGCGACGCCCCCAACAAAGTTTTTGCGGACGCAGATAGTATGTAGAAAAATAGTTACATTTAAGAAAAAAGATGTAGTGCCCTCATAAAGATTTTCGAAGTCCCCTGGACAAAGGCAATGTTTTTTAATGTTGTTAACATTTTTCCGATGGTCTGTCTTGGTAGTCAGAATTAGAATCGAAGAAGAAGACTTAGGAACTACTATTCATAAATGAAAGTGAGAAAGTGAAATGGGACTTAAAGTGAAAAGGACAAATTAGTAGTTATTAATTATTTATAATAATAATAAATATAAATATAATGATGTAAGTGAATGTGGGTGTCTGGGTCAAAAGCACCGAGACTACACTCTCGTACTTTTTCGGTAATATCACTTTTTTACATGCAATAACAATTTGTTTTTAAATAAGTATTTCTTTCGTCTCAAAATTATACTAGTTTTCATTATTATTTTAAAACATTTTAAATTAATAGTTAATTTTCAAAAATAGCCAAGATTTATATACAGTATTAACATAAATAACGATCATTTGAAAGTATTATCACAAGCAATAGAAAAATTATAAATTAATTTATTTAAGGTAAAATTGATATTTTATAAAAAGTAAAAAAGAGAAAACTGAAAAAAAAAATTTATTAAAATACATGTTCATTGTCGACAGATTATAATTATGAGACATAAAAAGTAATATATGTTTACATGAGTATAATGGTAAATGTCAATTTAGACAAATTATTAAATTACTTTTTCGTGGGTATTTGTGTTGGACGTATTGATGTAATTAGCAAGTTACAACTACTTATATCTATTTATTTTAGTAATCTCCAATAAAAATCTATTTTATAGATATTTACACCTATTGTAAAAGTCGTTTATACAAAAATATAGATTTTTTTTGTAGTTACTGAAACCCGACCCGAATTGTTCAAGCCGTACTGATAATCATTTTATTGCTTGTTGCCCTCGGTAATCATAATTTTTGGCTCCGTTCTATCATTTTTAAACTTTTAAATACTCATGTATGTTCAATATTTTAATTGAATCATAGTCATAGTCATATATTTTTTTAAATTTGAAACTAATGTTTGATTTTTATTTATCTTTTATATTTATTGTAATTATAATATTTATACATACTGTTTGTGTTGAAAAAATATGATATTAAAATTACGAAAGTTTGCATAAAGATATGGAAAAACATATTAATTACTCACATATATTAATTTGTTCATATTACTTTTTTTGCTTCGAATAATTAAAGACAGTGTTAATTTTTGAGTTATGTTTAGAAAAAATATTTATCTAATTATAAGAGAAAAGTTATTTTGGAGCCTTGTTTTTTGGTGGAAACCAAGGGACAAATTCTCACCCTTCATTTAACTTTGATCTAAGGGTGAGGATTAATCTAAGATTTAATTTGTCAAAACCTATTTTTATGTCTAATTAAATAAAGTATTTTTTTAATCGTTCATTTTACTTTTCTTTTTTTTCACACATTGAAATGTGTTTTCAGAATTCTCTCTCTTCATTTACATTACCACCATGCCACCAGTCGCCATCACCACACCACCGGCCACCTGCGCATTTTCTTCAACTGACCACCACCGTTAAATCCATCCTGAAACCCTAACCACCACAATCACCTCCGTAGCAAACCCCTAAAAGTGATTGATTTTCTACTTGTTTTGTTCAAGATCTCTTGTTTGCTTCTCATAATCATCTATAATCATCATCGTAATCCTCATCTACCAAATGCCTCTGCCACGTCATCAAACCACCACAACCGTCCGACCAGATGGATAATGGAGATGTTAATGATGAAGTGTTGTTGATTGATCTTTTGTATCAGAAGGAGGAGGTAACTGACATGGTGTTTAATTGAATGAGGGGTTTTGAGTGTTTTTCTTTCAGTTATGTTTATGAAGCACGTGAGTTGTTGAGAAAAGTTGGTGAGGTAGACGGATGTTCACCGGATATAGCGTCGCTACACGTTACTGTGTAATATCATCAGTGATATTTTATCACCGGTGATATTTTTATTGTTTTATCACTAGTGAAGTATCACTAGTAATAAACCAATGAAATATCACGTTACTGTGTAATATCACCGGTGATATTTTATCATCAGTGATATTTTTGTTGTTTTATCACTAGTGAAGTATCACTAGTAATAAACCAATGAAATATCACGTTACTGTGTAATATCATCTGTGATATTTTATCACCGGTGATATTTTATCACCGGTGATATTTTTATTGTTTTATCACTAGTAATAAACCAATGAAATATCACGTTATTATATCACCGTTGATATTTTTATTGTTTTATCACAATAAACCAATAAAATATCACGTTACTGTGTAATATCACCGGTGATATTTTATTGTTTTATCACTAGTGAAGTATCACTAGTAATAAACCAATGAAATATCACGTTACTGTGTAATATCACCGGTGATATTTTATCATCAGTGATATTTTTGTTGTTTTATCACTAGTAATAAACCAATGTATTGGGATGGAAGGCGGGGTTGGTATTTGAGATGGAAGTCGGGGTTGGTCTGAACTGCTGAGGGTGACCCATCTGCTGTTGCTATTGTGACCACCTACCTTCATCAGATTTCAAAGCACTTTCAAATTCAATTCTTCTTTTAGGCGTTTCATCAAACACCTTATCATCACCAATCAGCCTTATGAATCGGTTCGTTTTTAATCGATTTTTTTCAGGGATCGGTTGATTTAATGGTTATTTCTTCTATTTGTGTGTTTATTTCGTGATTTGCAAGGTTAATTTGTGTAGATTTATGGATTTTTTTGTTAGAGTTTGTTGTAGAGAGAGGGTTTGATGTAGAGAGAGAGAATGTTTGAGATCTGTGTGTTTTGTTTTACAGAAATGAAGGGTAGTTGAGATTTATAACATATTTTTCGTTTTGGTCCCTCAGTCTTCTTTTTATAAATTGGCAATTTTAGTCCTTCCGTGTTTTTTATCAGTTGATCTGGTCCCTCCCAAATGGATGGTCCAGATTGAGCCCTTAGTTTCCACCAAAATACAAGATTCTTTAATAAACGGACTCGTAAATATAAATGTTTAGCAAGGAAATTAATGTAATTACAAAGTTTTATTTACGTTATTACAAAAATAAGAAGGAGACTGATGTAATATTGAATTTCCGGAAGAGTATATATATAAATGGTCGTTCTTTTTTTTTTTTTAATAAGAAAAAGTTCAGTGTGTTACCGTGGGTGGAGCAAAAGAAAGAAAAAGAGCAAAGTGAAAACGGCTTTTGATTTGATTTAAGTTGAGATAATAATGTTTTATGATCTTCTGTAATTAATTAGTTTACCCCCAAATCTCGATATAACCTAATTTCATGCTTTCGATTCCACTTTTATATATTTTTTGTTTTATCTTATAATTTATACTATATATTTTTAACTGAAACTGCAAATCATGAACAATAAAAATGTGTAAATCCCCCATGGAAATTGAGGTTGCAAAATTCTGGATCGTTTTTTAATGTCGTCCTCACTAATTATAAGTTGCATGGGTGCTGCCATTTACATTCCTATTCCTTCGTGCTTCTTAAACTTATGAGTCTCTTATATATGTGCATATACGTTGCAGTCGTCTTTGTTTGGCAATTACATGGCTCGCGAAACACTTCTTCAATCACAAATCTTCAATGATCTGCTTGATACATATAGGGACAAGGTATATAACTTACTTCAAGCATATATCTCGCACACACTCTTCTTGTCAGGCTTCAATTCTATAAAAATAATTAAGCCTCTTTTTTCAATTTTGCTTGCAGATTCCCGACGATTGGCATGGTCCAAAACCTCAAGGGGCCATGTGCGCCCCTAAGGCTTGTAAGGTCATTAAGGTCCTGGTGGAGGAAGGAGCACCACTCCAAAAAGGCGACCCTATGTTTCTCCTTCATTTTCCAAGGCCCAAAACTTCCTCCCCCTGGTTTCCACAATCTGAACAAAAGAAAACTTGCATCAAGGATTTCCTCAACAAACACTCAGGCGTTGCTCATTTTTCAATACAAGATGTTTTGCCCCTACTCGATGATCCTGCAATCCCAGCTGCTGCTGGCCTTGATACAAATAATGAAGACGATTTTCTCAAAGCCTATGACAACTTCAACAAGTTTGACACCGTCGTGGACCATTCTGATCATCTTTACTCTGCACAAAACTCTGCTATCAACCTGCAGCACGTAACCTAATTGACTACTCTCCCCTCCCATTCTATCATATATCATTATTAATAAATTGCGTTTTTATCACTCTCTTATGCATAAGCCTGCCATATCTTTCTTTCAGCTGCCAAATCATTGGGCCGACAAGATACACCAAGACTGCCAAATTCTTAAGGAGCGCCTGCCTGGTATGCCAAGCTAGATACTGCCCCTTTTTTTTCTGTTTAATCTTAATCTAAGCACGCATGCTTCCTGACCACAGATACCATATTTGTGAGGGCTTACCAAGATAGGAAGGACCTTTTACGAGCTGTCATTATCGGACCAGAGGGGACTCCTTTTCATGATGGTCTCTTCTTTTTTGATTTGTGTTTCCCACCCAACTACCCTGACAGCCCGCCAGTATGTCATCCTCGTCCTTTATCTATCTACTTATATACATTACTTAGTTTCGTGTGATTTAACGACGGGTTGATCCTTTTGTCTCAGCTCGTGTGCTCTCACTCTTTTGTTCTTGGTGTCAATCCAAACTTGAACAACTGTGGTGAAGATCAGATACTCCGCATGTATACAACAGCCGCACTGGAAAAGACGTGGGTTCCTGGCACTTCCAACATGCTCCAGTATCTACTCTCCATACAGGGTCTGGTTTTGAATGCAATGCCTTTGTATAACGGGCTTCCATCCTTGGGTGACACGTCTGCTGGAGTATCACCTTCCTTACTATACAACGAGAATATCCTTATAAAATCGCTCGAAACAATGGTGTGTACCATGGCCAAACCGCCCAAGGTAATCAAAAAAACACTTTCTTTCTACTTTTGCTTATTGAGCACGTGTTTATCTTATTAGATATTGTTGTATGACGCATCCAGCACTTTGAGGTTTTTGTGGCTGGGCATTTTCGCAAGCGTGCACATGATATACTAATGTCATGCAAGTCTTATAAGGAAGGCTTGCAAGTGGGGTGTCTGGTTAGTAATAAAAAGCAGACCTGCTCAACTAAGTTCAAGAAAGATGTCTCTGCATGCGTCCAGTTCCTTGCAAAGGCATTTAACAAAATCGGAGCAAAGGAAGTTAAAAGTTTCCTTCATGTGATTGAAATGGATGCTCCTCAACCGCCTGCATATGCACCAGCATCAACCCCTGTAAGTCTTTGCCCGCTTATAATCTCATTTAGTTCTGAAGTGATCGTTTAGAATAATAGACAGTTTATTTATGATGATGTATTGGCCATAGTTAGTTCCAACGCTTCTTGTATTTCGTTTGATTCTCAAGCGTTACTAATTTAGAGTGTTAGACACCGCTAATCATGATGCTCGGCTGTGTTTTTCTTTGTTTGGTTGTTTAATTACTTCAAACATATCAGGATGTCACTGGACTAGACATGAATGTTGAAGAAAAGCAGAAGAGGAAGGTATAAGTTTTCTTTTTTCTTTCTTTTATGGTTGAATTCTAGTAAGGTGGTCATGGCCGGATGTGATATTTTCATGGGTTATTTAATTACTTTTAACTTTTCAGGCTGTTGCGAGAGATTTGAATGTTGCAGTGTCGAAAACGAGGAAGGTATACGCTTGTTTTATAAAAGTTTCTAAGATACTGAATCATGTAATTTCGTTTATGGTCACACATGGTTCTTTCTTCAATAGAAGGCCAATCTATTCTTGATAGGGAATGTGTTCTTAATCACTTCAGTTTTTTTCTGTCAGGCTGTCTTTGTCGAAGGCGTAAAGGATGCAGAGAAGAAAAACAAAAGGGTACAAATACCTCTAATATCTTCTTGCACTTGTGTGCTTTTGTTTTATGCTCGAACTGCCTGTTAAACTAGAGTCAGAGTTTCTTCTTGTTGCAAACATCAGATGAAGATAAATTTGTTCTTCATAAATTGAAAGACAAGTTATTTGCTAGCCTGTTAACCCAGACTTGTTTTTTTTCTTGTTACAAGTTGCAGGACGATGTTTGTACTTTTTATCCAATTACTCTCAAGGCCCCCTCGGATTTCACGTTGGGTAAGGTTTTGGTAGAGGAGGGAGATGAAGTTGAAAGAGGGCAACCTTTGTATATTAAGGGTCAAAGGAAACCCTATGTTTCGAATCCATCCATATCCTCTCATACTCCAACATTATCTGAAATAAGAATTAAGAAGACTCTGAGGAGGAACTGGAAATCACGTGCTGGAATTTTTTCTATGGAAGATGTGTTTGTTGACCAGAATCACAGTCACCAAATGGAAGCGCTTGATAATGAAGAAGATGTTATGGAAATGTATCAAAACTTCAGCAAGTTTGACACTGTCGTGGACCACACCGATCATTTTTTTTCTGCCGAAAGTTCTGCAATGAACCAGGTAAAAAGTGTGTGTGAGTCATTTTATTTTCTCAACGGATTGCTCACTTAAAAACTGTGTGATGGATATGTTACAGCAGCCAAAAGAGTGGGTTCACAAGATACGTGAAGAGTGGAGGATTCTTGCCGAGTACTTGCCTGGTATGTCAATTTATTAGGAAACTCTCTTGCTATAATGTATAAACTTAGAAATTTGAATTCTGATTTATATTTTGGGCCAAAATAGAGACGATATTTGTGAGAGTTTATGAAGATAGGATGGATCTTTTACGAGCTGTAATTGTTGGACCACGAGAGACTCCTTATCATAATGGTCTCTTCTTCTTTGATGTGTGCTTTCCAAGCGACTATCCTGATAGCCCACCAGTATGAAATTCTCTCTTTTTCTATATACTTGATCCTATATGAAATTCTCTCTTATTCTATATACTTGCTTCCCAAGCGACTATCCTGATAGCCACCAGTTAGCTTATGTTTTCGAATTTTGTTGTTATTTATATTCAGCTTGTGCACTATCGCTCTGGTGGTCTTGGTATCAGTCCGAATCTGTACAAGTGTGGTAAAGTTTGCTTAAGCCTTCCCAAGACAAGTTGCAGCCAGGGGACAATGTGGGTTCTTGGCAGTTCAACTATGTTGCAACTTTTGGTCTCCATCCAGGATCAGATTTTGAACGGCAATCCTTTACTCAATGATATAACATATTCAGTTTTGAGTGATTCTGTCTATGGTAAAGAGTCTTCAGTATTATACAAGCGGAATACCTTCATAAAGACACTCAAGACAATGGTGTACACCATAAAGAGCCCACCCAAGGTAATATGTCAGATATATATTTCTAACTTTATCTTGTGCCTACTGTTGTTGGTTAATCAATAAGATATTTTCGTATGATGCCCAGAACTTTGAGGTTTATGTGGTTGGACATTTTCGCAATCTTTATGATGATATCTTAGCGGCTTGTGACAAGGAGGCCAAGGACACCGGCTCAGTCACATTTAAGAATGAGTTGAATGCATGCATAAAGCAACTTGCAGATGCCTTCAGCATAATCGGACCAAAGGGAACTCAGAAATTACCATCCTCTCAAAGTTGAAATGAGACTTGAGCGTAGCTGGGGCCTGGGGTGCAATTCAGAGTATAGATCCACTCCCAATCGGTTTGATATAACGACTCATTAAACATGTATACATACGGACGAATGCCTAATCCATAGATGAAGTGTACTATGAGACATTTGCGTGTTTGTCGTGTACGTGTGTTTACTTATTACTATGTGTTGAACGTGTACGTGTGTTTTGTGACAATAATCATACTATGTGTTTTGTGTTTGTGTTTCATCTCATCTTATATCTATAAAGATTGAGTCCTAAAGAATTAAATGTAGAGTGTTAATATGCAAATATAAAACTTAGGTGGTGTTTGTTTTTGGTAGAATGAGTCATTAAGTATAGAATTCAAACCCACTCACACATTTTTGATATTTCTTTTATCACATAATCTGTTAAAACGTTGAGTGGTAAAAAAAATCTCTCCCCAACTTAACAACAACAAATTATTGACAAATATAACTCTCACCTTTTAGGAGCCAAGTTTTTATACTTTTTCTCTTCATCATTTTTGATGATAAATCAAACACTCTCTTTTTTCACCACACACATATTTGTTCACTTGTCATTTTTCATTTTCATCATCCCTTTCATCTTAGGTATTATCTTGGTCTATATATGATCATGTAACTTCGTACTTCTAAAAAAATAATATCTTTAAATGTGTTGCATCATGGCAACTATATTATAATTTCCTCTTACTTGTAGAAACAACATGGATTTAATGTCGAGTTGCACTTTACACAAATAATATATGCTTAAAACCATGTGTAACAAGTCGAACTGTGTTTTATGTAAGTGCTTAGTATCAAATACTATCACGCTTTCAGTCTTTCGTTTGTGTTAATTGTGTGTATGCATCGCCTTTTATGGTTTGTGTTAAATATACTATAGGGTTCTGCATCATCTACATTTTAGTTGAGTTGCAATCTGTTTTGCCAATTTTTTAGGAAATGGGCATTAATGTCATTTGCTTTGAAAAAGTAGTTCATAGAAAAAAAAGAAACAACATTTGTTTTGAAAGACTTGTTACGCACAACCCTATCAAATCTAGAAGGATGTTCCGTGTGCACCTAAAGAAAAAAGAAACAGAACCTAAGCTAGTGTTTCTTTTTTGCAGAATGAGTCATTAACTAAAGAATCCAAACCCACTCACATATTTTTGGTGTTTCTTTTATCACATAATATGTTAAAAACATTGAATGGATATGAGGTAAAAAAGAAACATCTCCCCAACTTGACATAAAACAACAAATTGTTAACAAATATAACCCAATACTTGTTAGGCGCCAAGTTTCTATACTTTTTCTCTACATCATTTTTTATGATAAATCAAACACTGTCTTTTTCACCACACACATATTTGGTCACTTGTCATTTTCCATTATCGTCATCTCTTTCATCTTAGGTACTATCTTGATTTATATATTTGATCCTGTAACTTCTTACTTCTATAAGATAACAACTTTAGATGTGTGCATAATGGCAACTATAATATAATTTCCTCGTACTTGTTGAAACAACATGGATTTAATGTCGAGTTGCACTTTACACAAATTATATATGCTTAAAACGAGGTGTAACAAGTCGAGATGTGTTTTATGTAGGTGCTTTACATCAAATATTATCGAGCTTTTAGTCTTTCATTTGTGTTAATTTTATGTGTGCATCTCCTTTTTTGATTCGCGTTAAATATACTATATGGTCTCGTGTCATCTACATGTAAGTTGAGTTGCAATCTATTTTGCTATTTTTTTAGGAAATGGTCATAAATGTCATTCATTTACTCTGAAAGAGTAGTTCATCCACAAGTGAAAAATAAACAAAATTTATTTTGAAAGACTTGTTATGCACAATTGTATCAAATCTTCAAGGATGTTGAGTGTGGACCTAAATAAAAAAGAAACATAAGCTAAGATGGTGTTTCTTTTTCGCAGAATAAGTCATTAACTAAAGAATCCAAACTCACTCACACATTTTTGGTGTTTCTTTTATCACATAATCTGTTAAAAACATTGAATGGATATTAGGTAAAAAAGAAACCTCTCCCCAACTTGACATGACAACAACAAATTATTAATAAATATAACCCCTACCTTTTAGTTGCCAAGTTTCTATACTTTTTCCCTCTATGATAAATCAAACATTATCCTTTTCACCACACACATATTTGGTTGCTTGTCATTTTCTATTTTCATCATCTCTTTCATCTTAGGGAATATCTTGGTCTATATATTTGATCCTGTAACATCTTACTTCTAAAAGGTAACATCTTTAGATGTGTGCATCATGGCAACTATATTATAATTTCCTCGTACTTGTAGAAACAACATGGATTTAATGTCGAGTTGTTACACAAATAATATATGCTTAAAACGAGGTGTAACAAGTCGAGCTGTGTTTTATGTAAGTGCTTCGCATCAAATATTATCGAGTTTTTAGTCTTTCGTTTTTGTTAATTTTATGCTTGCATCGCCTTTTTTGGTTTGCGTTAAATATACTATATGGTCCCTGTATCATCTATATTTTAGTTGAGTTGCAATCTGTTTTGCCAAATTTTTAGGAAATGGGCATAAATGTCATTTGCTCTAAAAAAGTAATTCATCCAGAAGAAAAAAAGAAACAACATTTGTTTAGAAAGACTTGTTATACACAACCCTATCAAATATAGAAGGATGTTGAGTGTAGACCTAAATGAAAAAGAAACAAAACCTAAGCTAGTGTTTCTTTTTGGCTAAATGAGTAAAAACTAAAGAATCTAAACCCACTGACACATTTTTTAGTGTTTCTTTTATCACATAATATGTTAAAAACATTGAGTGGATATGAGGTAAAAAATAACCCTTTCCCCAACTTGACATAACAACAATAAATTATTGACAAATATAACCCACACCTTTTAGGCGCCAAGTTTCTATACTTTATCCCTCCATCATTTATGATGATAAATCAAACAGTGTCTTTTTCACCACACACATATTTGGTCACTTGTCATTTTCTATTTTCGTCATCTCTTTCATCTTAGATACTATATTGGTCTATATATATTATCCCGTAACTTCTGACTTCTAAAAAGTAACATCTTTAGATGTGTGCATCATGGTAACTATATTATAATTTCCTCGTACTTGTAAAAAAACAACATGGATTTAATATCGAGTTGCACTTTACACAAATAATACTAACAAGTCGAGTTGTGTTTTATGCAAGTGCTTAGCATAAAATATTATCGAGCTTTTAGTCTTTCGTTTGTGTTAATTGTATGTATGCATCGCCTTTTCTAGTTTGCGTTAAATATATTATATGGTCATGTATCATCTATATTTTAGTTGAGCTGCAATCTGTTTTGCCATTTTTTTAGGAAATTGGCATAAATGTCATTTGCTTTGAAAAAGTAATTCACGCAGAAGAAAAAAAGAAATAATTTTTTTTGAAATACTTGTTATGCACAACCCTATCAAATCTAGAAGGATGCTGAGTGTGGACCTAAAGAAAAAAGAAAGAGAACCTTAGTATGCATTCGTGGTAAATAAATCAGTTAGTTTCAGGAATACAAAGAGGGTAAACAAATGTCATGTATATCCATAGTTTCATCAGCAATTTTAGGGATACAAAACTCTTTTAACTTCTTTAAATTATACTCCATTATGAAGATCACAATCCAAAAGGCTCACAACACACACTTTCACGCCAGTCACGACGTCGTCGAGAAACGCAAAGGCAAATCATGGCAGAAATTTTGATGGTGGTGATGGTTTTTGAGGTGATCCGGTGGGGATGAGATATGGATATGGTGGTCGCTGGTTTCCAATTGGTAGTAGTGGCAATGGAGAAAAAAGTCAGATATAGAAAATGATGAATGAAACATCCAAATTGGAAAAATATATTTCAACATAACAACGACGGTGACATTGGTGATGGGATCTTGAAATGGTTGTGAGATCTTGATGATATAGAACGTACCTTTATTTTTAAACAAGATCTCGAGCCACAAAATCTTTCAATCAAAGTGAAGTGGTGATGTGTTTTATGTTTGTATGTATTTTGTATAAAGTATGGTTGTGCAAAATGATTGTGTTACAAATAAGCGAGCTGTTGTTCGTGTGTTTTACAAAGGATGAAAAAATATGGTTAGTAAGTTGGTATTAGGTTGAATATGTGTTGGGCCTATTTTGTATGTATACTGAAAATTGAAAATAACATGGTTAGAGCTACGGTTGTTTTACTAAAATGGTGTTGGGATGAAACTTTCAACTCATATATCTTCATTGTCAAAAATTCAAAGGATTATTGTAAATCATAAAGCAAAGTTAAAAGTGGGGTTTCTTATTTTATCTTAGATAAGAGTAACCAAGTTAATTCTACAACACCATCATATGTTATATAGATTCAACTTTCTACATGTTTTTTTATACGTGAGTTTATAGTTCTAAATGCTTATAATTCTATAATTTTTAAAAACTACAACTAAGCAGGTTCATGACATATTCGAGGCATCACTCGGGTCTGAATGACTCGTATTCTATAATTATACATTACTAATCTTACCATCTTATAAAAGAGTTTATATCTTTTCTTTGTTAAATGCACAAATTTAAAGTGATCTAACTTTTTTAGCATATTATACGACCTTTACAACAAACAAGTGAAAATGAACATTAAAATACCTTTCTTCACAAATGAAAAAAATATAATAATAATTATACAACTACTACGACATATTACACAACCTTTAATGCAAAAAATAATACATTTTATTAAATTGTCTTTATATAATTATGCCAAAAAATTTAAGTAATACAACTATTAAAACATATCACAATATAACTTTTCAACACAACTGAATAACATTTAAGTAGGAGCAATACAAATTAGAAAGTTACGTTTACAACCTTTTATTACACATACATTAAAGCGCATTATTAAGGGGTGTTTGGGGTTGCTTATTCAAAATAGATTATTTGTTTTCAAATGGATAATCAAATAAGCAGTGGTTACAAAACATAATTTTAAAATGTAGTGTTTAGATTTGATTATGATTTATGATAACACAATAATTAGCTAATCAGATTTTCAAGTGTCTGACAAATCAAATTATTTAATAGTTGAAAAGTTGTGGAAAAATAGATTATTCATAATTAATTTACCAAATTACCCGCAGGATACATCACCTTCTTCCTCATAAATCTTATTTTTAACTCCTCTTCAATTCTGCCAATCTAGTTTTAATATTTACTAATTGTTTATTGTAAACCATTAAAAATTGAATGAGTTGTAAAAAATGCTTACCTTGTAAAAAATGAGAGACACTGTGATGGAAACTTTTCTATGGTGAAGCAGAGAGCTAAAAATTGATAATCACTATAAATTAGATATGTATTAGAGTACTTTATGTATTATATTTGTGAATACCACCGTTCCACGTGCCTTCTTTTAATCTAATTATACTTTTCCAACCATATTGTTTGTAAATTTAAAGTTTTGTTTGTTATATTTTTGTAAGTTAAAAAAAATTCACTACTATACGTTAAATTTTAATAAACATAATAACATAACAAAGTATGAACGTGTCTTTTTTCATCATTTTTGTGGCTGTATGCGAGGGGTTACTTTAACAAAACGTGTTTTTGGGTTTGTCTAAACGTGGAAAAGTGATTCTTGGACATTAATTACCAAACACTTAAAAACGAATTATTGCGTTTTGCCATCGAAATAAGCAGAAAATCTACTCCCAACCGCACTCGTAAACACCCACTAATACTACTTTTATAATACATTCATTATTAAAACACCTTCATTATTCAAAAATACAATAGTAGTTTGACACTGTACAATATAAAAAGGTTGCAACCAATTAAAATATAAATTATAAATAACCATTGCATAAAGTTATTAAAGTCTTATATTTTGGTTGTTGAAATGTTACCGTAGAGAAAACATAAAAATAAAAATATGATTCGTTGAAAATTATGTTACAACACTTGAGTACCATGTTAACCGGAAAAAGACATTTATTTAAATCTAATGTACGCATTTATAACAAGGCTTTGGATACGTTATGAAAAAACATGTATAGTAATTTGGCAACCAACTTATTAAATCTAATGACGCATTTATAATATAGTTGCAACTAACTCATTCAATGTTGCCCACATATCACATCAAATAGTTATTGTAGAAGCTTCCAATAAGAACATGTCACATGGCAAATCAGCTGCTCCTGTAATAAAATATCCCAGGGGATGTTTTTGCCAAATCTCCATTACTTAAGGTCAATCTAAGTAATTTAGAAAACTCCAATTTTAGACCAATATTGTAATTGTGAGGTCTATATAAGTCACTCACAGTCTGTGATGTTCAATATATTCTTTTTCATTGTATTCATGAACATCAATGAGGGGGTGTTTGGTTTGGCTTATATAATGTAAGCCCTTTTTTAGCTTATATAACATAAGCCCCAATTTATGGCTTATTTAGAAGTTTATGGGCTTATATAGGTTTATTTTATCATGATAAACTTATATAAGCCCCTAAGTCTCAAAATAAGCCACAAAATTGGGGCTAACGTTATATAAGCCCAAATATAAGCCATATTCCGGCTTATATTTCATAAACCCTCATTCTTTAAGCTTATTGGTTACTTATGGGCTTATATAAGTTTATTATATCATAACAAACTTAGATACGCCCATAAGTCTTCAAATAAGCCAAAAGATTGAGGTTTATGTTATATAAGCCAAAATAGTCTTACGTTATAACAGATGTTATGAAAATATTATTAACTCAAATATTTTGACATTGCCTTTTTAAAGAAAACAATCTGCATAATCTTTTGGATTCGATTTATGCTATTTTCTCAGCAGTTTTCCTTTCTGCTCACCATGTATAGAGAGATGAAGTGAAACATGTAGCCTTGTAGGTAAAGCGAGTCTGAATTCAACAACCGAAAACCAAACTAAATAATACGGATTACATAATAATCCGATTCAGTTGTGTCTTTAAAAAATCAGTTCAACAATTTTCGGTTTGGGTTTCCATTTCAGCCGGTTATAACCCGAACAATAAAGACGCAAGGGAGATCGGGGAAAGATAGGTTGGGCATTAAAACCCTACCAACCAACATTGTCCAAGACAAACCCATGTTAGAATTTGTTCTTCTTCAAACAAAAACAAAAAATTTATTAAAAAAAACAAAAACAAAGTGACTAACGCCTCCATAAATCAATCAATCAATCAAAAATTTCAATTTGAAGAAATGAAGGTCGGTGTTTGCTAGGTTAGTGTTTACCGAGGTTGCAAAAATTCTAGAGGTAAGTGAAACCCTTCAACCATATTTTCACCAATCTTTATAACAATTGAAACTGTGATAATGTCTTACTTTTTTTCCATGTGCTTTTTAATCCTCAACAACCGATTTACACAATATGGGAAGTCACACCTGTGGTTTATCAATCTTGATAAAGAGGTTTGCAGGATTTTGTTTCTGAGGGTGACACCGTAACACGCACTTATTTGTTCATATAGTTTACGGCTCTTTTTAGTATTTTGAATATGCGTGGTACCGTTAGGTTTGTCATTGTTAGAATTCTTAGTCGCGCCGCAACTCTTATTCACATACCGGATTCCATTCGTTTGTGTCACACGGTGCACACAACCGTTATCCCGCACTCAGAATTAAGCTGCTTTCGGGTAACACATTGTTAATGTCGAGTTTAATCACCTCAATCAACAAATGGTCTCAGATTTCACCTTTCCCCGTCATGTTTATGTTTGGGAGTTGCTACTCGTTCATGCTAGACGGGTCCAACACTTGAATCTTAACGAACCTAGACGGCGTGGCTTTAACAGCAGAATGAGATTATGAAAAATTAAGACCATGTGGAATAATCATGGACCTAGGGTCGTTAAGATTCAAGTGTGGGCTCGTGTAGTAGGAATGAGTAGCAACTCCCAAATATGACGGGTAGAGGTGAACACTGAGACCATTGGTTGATCGAGGTGATTAAACTCGACATTAACAATTTTGTAACAAAAAAAACTTTGATGTGGGTGTGGGATTATGGTTGTGTGCTCCGTGTGACGAAAAGGAATGGAATCTGGTGTGTGATTAAGACTAAGAATGTTAACCATGACAAACCTAACAGTACCACCCATATTCAAAATACTAAAAAGGAGTAGTAAATCATATGAACAAATAAGTGTTATAATCTCGCCCTCGGAAACATAATCCTGTAAACCTATATGAAGATTAATGAACCTAAGATTCTCATTACCACTAGTGTGACTGCCCATATTGTGTTGAGGATTAAAAACCAAATGGGCAAAAAGAAAGACATTATCTGAGTTTCTATTGTTATAAAGGTTGGTGAAAGTGTGGGTTGAAATTAGATTATTGAGGGTTTCACTTACCTCTCGAATTCTTACAACGTGGGTAAACCTTAACCTAGCAAATATGGTTCCAATAATCTCATGTGGGAGAGCTTGAGTAATATCGACATCCATTTCTTTAAATTGAAAAATTTGATTGATTGATTTTATGGCGTCGTTAGACTTAGTACTTTGTCTAGTCTTTTACGAAGAAGAACGAATTATGACATGGTGTTCATTGTTCGGGCAATAACCGAATTATTACCTGTTATGTTAATCTTAATCACTTGAAGTGAATGACATAATTTGATAAAAAGATCCTAAACAGATAAGAAGCACTGATTGACAAATTGTTTAAACCAACAAACTTGGATGTCAAACATTCACGTGACTTCAAATCAGAATCGGTAATTTTATGAGGGACACGTGAAATCAATGGATCATTACGTGATCAACATCAATGGATGTCAACGTGGGATTGACGAGACAGTGATAAGTTTTTAACGTTGTTTCGGTCTACTGTTGCAAAATTCTTAGTAATTTACGTAATGTGATTTCCTTGTCCTTTTAAGTTTTATCATAAATCTGGTTTACATGGTTTGTTGTTTAGTTTGTATCTTGTCTAGTTTGATGAACCTTTCACATATACGGTACACAACAAATGTGTAATCTGATAACTATAAGCCGGTGACCGTAAATGATGGTTGCAGAACTTTTCAATTCCTATGAGAATATCAATGCACAAGGAAACATTGATCTACACATTGCACATGAAGATGGTGGGAAATTTTTGAAATCAAATCTGGAGGGTAATCCAATTGTACATGAAAAATCTGGTGCTCTGAAACCACCATTTTTGGAAGGGTTTATGAAGGAAGGTCTTAAGAAGTTCGACAGCTTTGACCGGTGGATGAGAAAAGAACTTGGAGATGTAAAGGAGACACAAACCCAGTCCACTTCTGGGACATATATATTGGGAAGCTATTGAAACTGAGAATGGAGTTGATGATTCCATTATTAGTCCGCAAGTTCACTTGGACAGTTACGTTTTAGGTCCCTCCCTCTTCCAGGACCAGCTCTTCAGCATTATTGACTTCTCTCCAAACTGGTCACATGCCGACTCTGAAATCAAGGTACAACCTAGTTTTTAATTACTCGTTTGGTGTTTGCGTATATGCTGATTATGATTTTCTAAATCTGGGGTCAAATTATTCTTTACCTAGCAATAGTAAATCAATCCAGGCACCCTCTTATTAGTAAATCAATTAAGAACATAGTAAAGCATGATACTGACGGCCTTAATAGTCTTATGCTCTCTCTTTTGCAACACAACCATGTTTGATAACAGGAAGATTCCTAAGGAGTCAACAAGAGTTGTAGCATTGTGAATGGGTGTGTATGTTTGGAGAACTGGAAGTACCTGCAGAGGTGGTGGCTGATGGTGTTCTTGGTTGTCATATGCCTGGGCACAAGCCTGGAAGGGTCCATTTTTATGTAACTTGTTCTGATAGGGTTGCATGCAGTGAAGTACACGAATTTGAATTCAAAGTCGCCGAGAGTAATAATCAGGATATGGATATGGATGGTCCAGATATCAGTGGGGACAACTCCAATGAAGCACTCCTACACATGCGTTTTGTGAAACTATTGTTAATTGGATCCCAGAGTGTCGCCTCTATTGTCAATGATCCTGAACTGACCAGTCAACTTAGCTCATTAATTCAGGAGGAGAATAGTACCCAAAGCATAAGAGTCTAGGAAATAACCTAACCTATCAGAATCAGAAACTTGAATATGTCCAGCCCGAGTAAACGCAACAATAATTTTATTCCGCCAGGTCTTCGAAAAGTTACCCTTAGTTCCTTTTTTATATTCTTTCAAACTATAATTCACGTAATTTATATTATTTATACCGAGTAAAAGTTACAACTTAAACATTTTGCATAATTTAAAAACAGAGGAATACATGCAGATGTTTTTGGGTTACTATATGTTAGTAGTGTAAGTTCAAAAAAAAGATGTTAGTAGTGTACCACGCATTTTAGTGACGGATATCTTGTGATTAAAAGTTTAAACGTTAACAATAATAATGGCGAATTGATTAACCGGAGAAAAATAAGAAGGAAACCCTTCTTACCGATTTCGACCGGTCATCTTCATTATTCAAGAGGATTCTATTGGCTAGCCAAATACTCAGATTTTCGGTTAAACCTGTGGCCCGGCCCGGTTTTTAAAACCGCATGTACCAACTTGTTATCATATAAATTGTATTAAGTATTGTCTATTGTGTGTTTTATTAGTTTATACATGTAGTTTTCATTTTAAGAGTGTTTTAAAAATAAAATTAATTAATGTGTTATAGTATATTAGTTTATAATGTAAACACATAGAGCATGTATGAAAGAAATATTGTAGATTTTGCATCAGCATTTGTATTTATTTATAAATTGTTTTTGTGGTGATAAGTGTAACAACTTGAACTTCTGCGTTATATTATTATAATAGAGACGTGCTTACTTGTACCTATTTTATTTATTAACGGTTTGTGCCGGTTATGAACACATGTTGATTATCGAGAATACACGTATCCACACTTACATAGGTCACATTGTCAAAGTATTTGTGTCAATTACACTCGCGTTTTTACGTTGCACGCATATACATTTGATTGATCCTATATTATTTTGTCAAACCTTTTTATTGGGCCGAAAACTATACACTAAAGCCCTTGGACCAAATGTTACCTAGTTAACTCCTACTGGGCCCAAAAAGGGACATCAAACTATTACTGGGCCGAAAATTGTATTGTGTGTACCCAATTGAAAGCAAACTAAAACATGAAACATGAAAAGTATAAACTTCTAGTAGTAAAAGACTGTGAATTCAAATATGGTCAACCAAAGTCAACCACCCAAAACTTATATTTTACATACCACTCACCACAAAAGGCCAGCACACATGTCGAGTTTACCCTAAATGGGTACATCACAGGATGCAAAATTCAGATACTAGTTAACCCTAAACCAACTATTACAAAATATAAACCCTCAATGTTACTCACAGCCTCAACACAAAACACTAATTATTAATACAAATTTGGGCCAACAAAACATTAATTCTGGGCGAAATCTTGGAAGCAAGGAGTGAAGCTTTGGTTTAGCCGATCCAAAAAAATCCTTCTTTTCCTGTCCGAAACCACCAGCCGAAAATCCTTGTTGTGAGTCTTTTATCCACATTTCACTTTACCTTTCTGCATACATGTAGTTGTGCTTGTACCTATCGAAACAAACCAAAAATAGTATTAGACACTTTCGAATTAATATTTTGCTAAGCACCAAACCTTTTGGTAGTAAAAATAAACGACAATAACTAGACCCTTTAGACCCACGATTATACTTAAATCTGCCGAGACCAACACTAGGACTCTTCTATACTTTTGTTAGTTTTTATTCAATTTGAGACAAATATAGGTGACAAGAATCTTTGATAACAATAGTAAACCAGAAACAAAAACCTCATTCGAACCATTCATTAATCTGCCGAAACCCTAATTTTTCTAAATATCAGTCATAACATGAAATTAATATAATTCATTTCACATAAACATTAGTTAAATATAATTAAACCGCGTACAGATAAAAACCCCCAATTTATTCAAACCCTAATTTTTATAAAACATTTTAAGACTCTAATTAAACCTTATAGAAACACGAATTCACCAATTAATTAGATAAATAATGGAGTATGAATAAAACCCTAATTAAATCGAAACCCTAAATTGACAAATCGGTTCAATTAATTCGATTAACATATTGTTAATAAAGAAAACGTTAATTAAAGGTATAAACACGCAAGATCCATCGAAACCCCCAATTTATATGAAACCCTAAAAATTGTTTATTCAGATTTGAGACTATAAATATTTAATCAAGATTAATTAGAGTATTTCTAAACCAAGAAATTCATATATTTTCGAAAGAACATCAAAGAAACAAAAGATCTTGATGTAATGAACACTAATTAGATATTAGACTTATCTTTTGGAAGAATCATCTATAGGAAGATACAAAACCCACATCAAGAATCGGACCAAAAACGTGTGGGGATGAAACCCAGGGTATACAAACCATAACCAAATCAAGAAACATGTATGTTTGATGTTTCAGAATAGATCCACACACACTTTTGTTTAAACCCTGATGATAATAAGATGAACACAAAGAATGCAAACCACCAGGGAGAGGGAGAGAGTAGTAAATGGGGCGGTGGAAATTATGTTATGTGTGTGACGTGTTTGGTGAAAGACAGAGTAATAAAAGGGATTGCCCCTGTTTTCTTGTTAATATCGCCTAAAGGTTGGGTCGGGTTGCATTCAAAGGCCATTGGGCCTAGACATGGGTTAGGTTTTAGGGCCGTGTGTTTTGGCTGGGTTTATGTGAGCTGTGACAACCGTGGTTTTGAGGTTCGTCACTTGGTCTTACTTTTAGGTTATTTTATGTGTGACTACTTGATTTTTGTGCTTACGTGTTTACTTTGTGTGAACGAGGTTGGTGTGATTATCGTTTATGAGTATAGAGTACTCATAAGTAAATCGAAAAACGGTTAATTCATGTTCATGAGATCACAATTAGTGACTATGAAATGAAATGGTGATATTTTGGTGGTTACGTATACGTATAAGTATTATAGTAATAGTGTATTTTTTTTTTAGGATTTACGGTTTAGCATTTAGAGGTCTCGGATAAGGTAATTAGCCATATGAATATTTTTCGGGATGGTTTTACTTAGGACATAGTTATAAAGTTTATTTAAAAGTTTGAGATTTTTTTTAAAAGTGTATATTTTACGTCTTTTACGATAAAACGCGTAAAATTGACTAGTTTTACGGTTTTGGGGTTTTGGAAGCTTTAGGAGCTGTAATAAATTAAGGTAAATTAAGGTAATATTAATAAGGTATTAATTAACAATAAAAAGAAAAAAAATAAAGGAAAAAAACGAAATTAGGGGTGTTTGGGTCGGTTTAGAAGAGTAAAAAAAGGAAAAAAAGGAAAAAAAAAAAGGAAAGTGGGCTTTGGGTTGGACTAGGATTCACCCATACCCTATATATTATTTTGTACACAACCAAAATTCATTATCTATCCCCTAGAGACAAATTAAATTCGTGGGTTTCACAAAAATTAGGGTTCTTCATATTTTTTTTTGGGGTTTTCATAAATCGAAGGTAAAGTCTTTAATCCCTTTTTAATTGAATTGTTTTAATGATTTCTTAATCATTCTTATGATGGATTAGGGTTAGGGTTTATATAAAATCAGTAAATTAATGATTTTATAATCATAATATGATGATCATATAATTTAGGGCTTGTAATTAGAGGGGTTAGGGTTAATTAATTAGGTTAATTTGTTTAAAACCCGTTTTTAAAAACTGGGCAGAATTTTGAGTCAATTGTTTTGATCATATCGGGAGTTCTAGGAACATTCAAGATGCGATCCAAGTATCCCTGGAAAGATATTTGAAGTGGCTTTCCAATGCAAGAAACGAGAACTAAATTGGAGGTCGGGAAGTGGGTCAAAAACAGGTTACAATAGTCGGAGGTCAAAACAGTTTTGAATTCAGCCTGTTTTCTTTTTAAGTATCCCTGGAAACGAGAACTAAATTGGCTTTCCAATGCAAGAAACGAGAACTAAATTGGAGGTCGGGAAGTGGGTCAAAAACAGGTTACAATAGTCGGAGGTCAAAACAGTTTTGAATTCAGCCTGTTTTCTTTTTAAGTTTTGGGTTGTTTGGGGCACTTAGGGTTGCATTGGGATCTTCTCACGAACGTGAGAGACGGTTTATATATTTTAGTTAATATCTGCACTTGGGCTAAGGTGGTGGTTTAGGGTAAGACCCCTTAATGGTAACAAACTTTTAGTACGTTTAAAATCAGGAAATCTGGAATGAAAAAAGTAGATATATATATATCGGGGCCTTAACAGTAGCTTTAAGGTTAGGGCAAGTGGAAGGTGTTAGCCAACATATGTAAGGGTATGAATATTCCTTTTACAGAAACCATGGGTATGTTTAAGTGGACGTTTGACTTAAAGTTTTGAGACCTAAAACTGGGACTGTTTTGGATAAAATATGAACGGGATAGTTATTAAACTTAACCAAGTTAAGGACTTGTTAAGGAAGGGTAATGGGGTGATTAGAGCTTGTAAATGAGGTAAATATGTGGGAATAGGCTAGATGTCCATCATAGGTTGATGAGCCATCTTAGTGATTGGTTCGTGTATTGATTTCGTGTTTTTGGTTTGTTAGCTCGTTGCTAGTGCGAGGACTTGTGAAGGAGCTATCAGGTGAGTTTTATAGTCCCATGTTTAATATTGATTTTGACTTCCAGATGGGATGGAAGAGACACTGTGTTGAGTTATTTCTAAATGTTGCTGTGAATGTTTTTATGGTTTGTGATGGACTTGTGTGTACATTATGTGATTAACTGCTATGTGATTTTTGATGATTTGGATCGGGGGACACGTGCCGTCTCAGTTATTGTGGTTTGACAAGTAGTGGCCTTGTGGTTTGACAAGGTAGTGGCCTTGTGGTTTGACAAGGTAGTGGCCTTGGGATAGGTATATAGTGTGATCATCTATGGTACCATGTTGTTTGGCAAGGTAGGAGCCTTGGATTTTGGTTTGGAATGATTGATCTTGAATGCTAGTTGTTAATACATAATTGTAGCACATTGTCCATATGTTCTTTTGTTGATGATTGTTATTCACAGCTTGTAACTGATTTAGCGTTGGATTCTAAACCTATGACTCTCAACAACTTTATGTTGACGTGTTTTAGTGTCTCTTTCAGGTGATACTATGGTTAAGCATGAGAAAATAAGTGGCTAGGATGGGAGAAGCATAGGATTGCATATAGAAGGAGAATCCCCGTTTCCTTCTTAGTTTTATTTGATTGTTCTTTTCATAAGTGATATTGTTGGCACCTATATGTTTGTTTTGTTTGTGATATTTGATTGTCTTGGGTAAGAGGTAGGACTGTTACCTACTTACCTAGACTCCTACATTGTTGAGATATTGTCATGACCTTCGTGTCACCATTTTTACGACATTTCTTATTTCATATAGTTATCTCTATAGACACGCCATGTTGTGATGATATCCATACGTCGCGCCCCATGTTCCGCCATGGTGGGGTGTGACAGAATGGTATCAGAGACAATGGTTATAGAGAATTAGGTTGCCTAGTCGCGTAGCCTAGTCTATAGCTTAAGGGTCCCTGCATATAGGCGTCATAGGAGTATGTGTGCATTTTATATTAATTGATGTGTTTGGATGTTATTTATTGCGATGTTTTGACTAGTATGAATTGAACCGTAGTATGTTCATACTTAGTCACATGTTATTTTCTTTTCGGGTTTGTGACTAGTGCGGGTTGAACCATAATCGTCCACGCTAGTCACTGTTGTATTTTGCTTAAATGGTACATTATAGTACATAATTTAGTACAAGGTAGTTTCTATCTTTTATCGAGTTATTCTACATACATGAGGTATGTTATTTTTCTTTTGATGTTTAAGTCATGTTCCCTAAGAATCGTGTGGTGGTTCGAGTTACTAGGAGTAGGTGGATAGGAAGGGTTTTAAGCTGTTTTCCACTCTTACGGGAGACATGACTTATGACTGATTATATTTTTGTTCTGGATTTAGTCTAGGCTGTTTTAGCTAGACTATGGATTTCGGTATTTCAAGAGTTTTATTATGTTATTTTTATAGTTGGAGTTTTGGACCTTATTGGTTATGTGGTTATGAGCTTATGTGAGTATATGGGTTTATGTGTTATATGTTGTATTGATTCTTATAAGTGTCATCATAGGAGGGAGTGCATTGGGGAAAGGGTAATTGTATAAGTATGGTGGCCAACATAGTTATACAAGTACCACAACTTCAATGGGTTCTCAAGTATGATTGCATGAAAGAGGGTTAGTACATGCTTGTATACGATGAGATGTAGAATTTAGGTATACGTATAATATATGGGTTTATGTAATGGCTGCCTATGATATGGCTATTGTTATTTTGTGTTATATGTTTTGGGTTATAGTTGTGTTGTGTGATTATGGGGTCACACGATATGGTTTGGTTTTCGAGGTGGGCTTATTGCCTTGTTGTGGCACGGTGAGAAGGTGATTACTCGTATGGAAAAACGAGTATATGACGCGATTGGTTGATCTGATATGTATAGTAACGAGTATGTTTTGGGTGGTTTAATAGGTATATATATGCGAATGTATATATACTACTATGTGTTAAGTTATGGTATATGGTCGTTCACTAGTTATTATAACTTGAACGTACCTTGTGTTTGTTCGTGTTTTATGGTGCTGGAGTTGATGGAGTTTCAACAACGTTTCGAATTTTTTGAACTGTGTCTTGTAGCGTATTCTTTGAGTTCATATTTCACGTGTACGTTTTAAAATGTTGTTCTGGGTTTTAAGTCCGTTGAAATAAATGGAAATTTCTTTTGGGATAATGAAATCTTTTGGGTTGATTCTTACATTTCTTTTGGTTGGTATATGGAAAAAGGGGGGGACTTGGAAATCTACTATAGAGGTAGATAGTTGGTTGTATTCAGTAAAATAAGGGTAAGGTGTTGGAGTCATGTTTGAAACAAGATGTAACATAAGTTTTTTTTTTTTTTTTAATTTTATCAACACTTATTTATTTCAAATTCTAAAAGACTTACTTTAAAATAAAGCGAAGTAAAATTTCTTTCTACCTACATAGTTTATATAATTGGATTTAACCGATTCATGTCATTTATAGTTATTAATACAAGGTTAAAAGGAGTTTATGAATATTTCACATACAATTATATCTTTCCTTGAAAAGGATTGCATTGATCACTAAGTCTATTCTTTAGTTTTTAAAACAACTAGCATAAAATTGTTTTGGTCGTAACTTGTTCGTTTTTAAAGCTTTTTGGGTGATTCAAAAGCCAAAAATTATGTACTCGGAATGTACTTTTCAAATATTCAGAATGTATAGTCATGGGAGGTCAGTATCTGTGCCGAAATTATTGTACAAGTATCGGGTTAAAGGTTAAGTTTGAATAGTAGTTTATTTTTTTTATGATTTTGGATGCACGGGATACCTAGTCTTTGAGTTGAGTTTTGAGATCGTCTAGAAGGTTATTTGTAGATTGTTTGAGTCACATAGATGTGGGAGGTAATAATAAAAAAAAGAAGATATAAATTCTTTTGGAAAAGTCGATCTTTTGCACGGTTTAAATAATATGTCGCGGGGCGTAATATGTTCGGTTACCATTGGGTGTTTCTTGGATTATTTTTCGTTGTCATGGGTCATTTGGAATTGATACATGTTTTGGGTTTGAGTTTTCTTTGGAGTCTCGTGGTTTTTGATTTGTTTTAATTGGTGCACGTGAAATGTCGTTAGTTATCCGTGGGTTTAATTCGTCGATCGTATCTGGTGTATTCAGGATGTAGTTTTGGTTTTGTATGGTTTAGGAGCGTTGAGGTAGAAACATGAATAGAGCAAGTAGGAGAAGTGAGAGGAGTTGTAGTTAGTGTCATCTAAGACAAATCGTTGATGGAGTGAATTAAGAACAAGAGCTATTAGAAATTGCAAGGAATTTATTCGTATTGCCGCTAAGAGAGGGTGTGAGGAGGACATAGTTGAAATTGCTAAGGATGTTGTATGAACGCTTTGGGTTTACGGTTATGCATTTGGCTTCGCCAAAGCACTAGCGGTTTTCATGGAGTCAATGAACCGAGTGTGCATGAACGTATATAAACGAGTTGTCATCGGGAGCATTGACGACATCTTGATCTACTCAAATCTTAGAAGGAGGATGAGGCGAATTATTTGTTGGTTTTGGAGTTGTTAGTAAAGGGAATGAAACGTGAGATTTTCAAGTGTGAGTTTTAGGATTTAGTTGGCCAGGACTAGTAGTCAGAGATGATGGCATATCGTGGAATCAGCAAGGGGCGAAGTGAAGAAGGACGAGGAAGCATTTTGGAGGCTGAAGAGGTGGATTGGATGATGAGCAGATCTTGGCATTATCGGAAGGACTGGATGAATTCGCGAAGCATGACAATACGTGGAGCGGGGATTTGGACGCGTACGAGGACGACAAAGAAAGGCGATCGCTTATACGTTGCAGGAACTGAAGATTTGGAAGAACTGGATAGACTTAATTAGTGGAGCTAGACTGTTATATCTGCCTAGAATGCTAGAGGCATTTGGTGTACGAGACGTGGAGAATGATCTATACAGATCATAACGTCTCCAACACATATTCAGTCATCTTGATTGAACATTTGGCAAAGGTGATGGGTGGAGTTAAGTGATGAAAGAAAATTGCAAGGCCAAGTACCATCTGGGAAAGGCAAGCATGGTTGATGAGACATGGAATAAGAAGAATGAAGTGAAGCTGAGACGAACTTGAACTATATGGATGACGTAATAGGGTGGTTTGGATGAAGGATGTAGGTTGCACGAGTTGAGTTGTCTAAAGCAGAGAACGCGTCAACACGTATGTTGCGTGGCTTGGATAATCATATGGAGAAAAGGGACGTAGACTATACTTCCTTCATAGATAGGAGTAGCTTAGAAAGGGCGATGTAAGGACGAAGTTGGTGAAAGGGATGCATAATTGGGTGGAGGAATAAGTATGATGAGAGTATGGTGATAGTCGATAGACTGCCTAATTCATCACATATTTCAAGAGGGGTGAGAAGTCACATAGTCGAGAAATTGTAAGGATTGCGTACATATGTGATGGGATAGGAAGTTTTGTGTAAAAGTTAGCCTAATATGTATGGAATGCCTTATGAAGGATTATGGCAAGGGAAGAAACGATGGAAAGCAAACGTAGTATACCGTTGATAGACTAAGGGTTGGTATGAGTATATTATAGGGGTAATTGAGAAAGACGCCTAGAGCATTGGCGTGAGGTTTGGAGATAGTTGGAGAACGTGTTACATCAGCAAGAAGTCTCCTACAAGGAGAGAGTCACCGGTGAGAGGGGCATGTTCCCTATTAATGAGGATGTAGGGAATAAAGGAGGAAACCACTAGAGTTAGTGACAGAGTTATGTATGAAGTTTCACCCATAGTAACGGGTGGTATGTTTTGGTAAAATAGAAGAGTTGATGTAGAGTTTTGTAGGTCCATATAAGATCTTTGGAAAGATCGGACCATTAGCTTATGAGCATAGAATTACCTGGGGGAAATGAGTTGTATACATGATACATTTCATGTATTGGGATTGGTAAATGTTGTTTGAGGATGCATATTTGCATGTCCGGTTATTCGGGTTTTGTGCTAATAAGAGTCTTTGTTTTATCGAAGAGTCATTTGCGAGATTTATTGACTGTGGGGTCAAGAGTTTGGCAATGGGTTTAATTATTTTTGGTTTGTACATGTGGTATCTTGAAACTTGAACTAAAGTTCACGTGGAAATGAGGGGAGTTCATTTAGAACAAGTATCCTCGTGTGATTTGTTGTTTGTGTGTTGATCCTAAGGAGTAAATCTCAGGACGAGATTTCTATTAGGAGGGAGTGATGTGACAACCGTGGTTTTGAGGTTCGTCACTTGGTCTTACTTTTAGGTTATTTTATGTGTGACTACTTGATTTTTGTGCTTACGTGTTTACTTTGTGTGAACGAGGTTGGTGTGATTATCGTTTATGAGTATAGAGTACTCATAAGTAAATCGAGAAACGGTTAATTCATGTTCATGAGATCACAATTAGTGACTATGAAATGAAATGGTGATATTTTGGTGGTTACGTATACGTATAAGTATTATAGTAATAGTGTATTTTTTTTTTAGGATTTACGGTTTAGCATTTAGAGGTCTCGGATAAGGTAATTAGCCATATGAATATTTTTCGGGATGGTTTTAAGTCATTTAGGACATAGTTATAAAGTTTATTTAAAAATTTGAGATTTTTTTTAAAAGTGTATATTTTACGTCTTTTACGATAAAACGCGTAAAATTGACTAGTTTTACGGTTTTGGGGTTTTGGAAGCTTTAGGAGCTGTAATAAATTAAGGTAAATTAAGGTAATATTAATAAGGTATTAATTAACAATAAAAAGAAAAAAATAAAGGAAAAAAACGAAACTAGGGGTGTTTGGGTCGGTTTAGAAGAGAAAAAAAGGAAAAAAAGGAAAAAAAAAAGGAAAGTGGGCTTTGGGTTGGACTAGGATTCACCCATACCCTATATATTATTTTGTACACAACCAAAATTCATTATCTATCCCCTGGAGACAAATTAAATTCGTGGGTTTCACAAAAATTAGGGTTCTTCATATTTTTTTTTGGGGTTTTCATAAATCGAAGGTAAAGTCTTTAATCCCTTTTTAATTTAATTGTTTTAATGATTTCTTAATCATTCTTATGATGGATTAGGGTTAGGGTTTATATAAAATCAGTAAATTAATGATGTTATAATCATAATATGATGATCATATAATTAAGGGCTTGTAATTAGAGGGGTTAGGGTTAATTAATTAGGTTAATTTGTTTAAAACCCGTTTTTAAAAACTGGGCAGAATTTTGAGTCAATTGTTTTAATCATATCGGGAGTTCTAGGAACATTCAAGATGCGATCCAAGTATCCCTGGAAAGATATTTGAAGTGGCTTTCCAATGCAAGAAACGAGAACTAAATTGGAGGTCGGGAAGTGGGTCAAAAACAGGTTACAACAGTCGGAGGTCAAAACAGTTTTGAATTCAGCCTGTTTTCTTTTTAAGTTTTGGGTTGTTTGGGGCACTTAGGGTTGCATTGGGATCTTCTCACGAACGTGAGAGACGGTTTATATATTGTAGTTAATATCTGCACTTGGGCTAAGGTGGTGGTTTAGGGTAAGACCCCTTAATGGTAACAAACTTTTAGTACATTTAAAATCAGGAAATCTGGAATGAAAAAAGTAGATATATATATCGGGGCCTTAACAGTAGCTTTAAGGTTAGGGCAAGTGGAAGGTATTATCCAACATATGTAAGGGTATGAATATTCCTTTTACAGAAACCATGGGTATGTTTAAGTGGACGTTTGACTTAAAGTTTTGAGACCTAAAACTGGGACTGTTTTGGGTAAAATATGAACGGGATAGTTATTAAACTTAACCAAGTTAAGGACTTGTTAAGGAAGGGTAATGGGGTGATTAGATCTTGTAAATGAGGTAAATATGTGGGAATAGGCTAGATGTCCATCATAGGTTGATGAGCCATCTTAGTGATTGGTTCGTGTATTGATTTCGTGTTTTTGGTTTGTTAGCTCTTTGCTAGTGCGAGGACTTGTGAAGGAGCTATCAGGTGAGTTTCATAGTCCCATGTTTAATATTGATTTTGACTTCCAGATGGGATGGAAGAGACACTGTGTTGAGTTATTTCTAAATTGTTGTTGTGAATGTTTTTATGGTTTTTGATGGACTTGTGTGTACATTATGTGATTAACTGCTATGTGATTTTTGATGATTTGGATCGGGGGACACGTGTCGTCTCAGTTATTATGGTTTGACAAGGTAGTGGCCTTGTGGTTTGACAAGGTAGTGACCTTGTGGTTTGACAAGGTAGTGGCCTTGTGGTTTGACAAGGTAGTGGCCTTGGGATAGGTACATAGTGTGATCATATATGGTACCATGTTGTTTGGCAAGGTAG
Source organism: Glebionis coronaria (assembly GCA_025667525.1). Lineage (NCBI taxonomy): Eukaryota > Viridiplantae > Streptophyta > Magnoliopsida > Asterales > Asteraceae > Glebionis > Glebionis coronaria. Next base: position 497,861,159 of record CM046882.1, on the reverse strand, counting down.
GAGCCTTGGATTTTGGTTTGGAATGATTGATCTTAAATGCTAGTTGTTAATACATAATTGTAGCACATTGTCCATATGTTCTTTTGTTGATGATTGTTATTCACAGCTTGTAACTGATTTAGCGTTGGAGTCTAAACCTATGACTCTCACCAACTTTATGTTGACGTGTTTTAGTGTCTCTTTCAGGTGATACTATGGTTAAGCATGAGAAAATAAGTGGCTAGGATGGGAGAAGCATAGGATTTCATATAGAAGGAGAATCCCCGTTTCCTTCTTAGTTTTATTTGATTGTTCTTTTAATAAGTGATATTGTTGGCACCTATATGTTTGTTTTGTTTGTGATATTTGATTGTCTTGGGTAAGAGGTAGGACTGTTACCTACTTACCTAGACTCCTGCATTGTTGAGATATTGTCATGACCTTCGTGTCACCATTTTTACGACATTTCTTATTTCATATAGTTATCTCTATAGACACGCCATGTTGTGATGATATCCATACGTCGCGCCCCATGTTCCGCCATGGTGGGGTGTGACATGAGCCCAACTAACTATTGGGTTATATAAAACTTGTATATGTGAAGCCCACTAGTAAATTAACAAAGTCGTGTCTCGAGTTTTCCGTGAACAAAACTTAAGGTCAAGCACAAGTAGGAAGACTTACATTTTTCATTATGGATTTATAGTCATCGTAACACGATATGTATACTTAACTAGGTCGTGGATAACATGGTCGTATTCTCGAAGCTCTCTTGCATTTTCATCCATTTGCTTAACTATCGAGGTGAGTTTATAGCCCCACTTTTACTTGTTTTATCACTTTGGGGTGAGAACATTGCTTGTTTTAAACGGATGAACATAAGTTCCTAAAACTCATACGTGCCTACATGATGTCTAAGTAGCGATACCCCTAGATGCTTTAGCCCACTATCATGAACCGTTAATTACTTTGTGTAAGCGCGAATGTTATGGATAGATCTATTAGGATTGGCCTCCCTATCTATTGTTGGTTGTGTGACCAAATTAGATACAAATACATTTGAGGTTGTTACGAATACTTTGGGATAGAATTTGCTTGGGCACACTCTTATATAAACTTGTTGGTACGGTTAACGCTTCGGTGTCATGAGCTTAGACGTAGTATATCATGAACGTATGCTATTTTGATAATAATCTTGTATTTGTTATAAGATTATTTGCCTGTTGCCTAACTAAAATCTTATGGTTCATCACACTACTTATACTTAAACCTATAAACTCACCGACCTTTGTGTTGACGTTTTAGCAATGTTTTTCTCAGGTGTGAAGGCGGAGGAGTGACGTGGTTGTGCTATGGAGATTAATAAAAATTATCATGATTTAACTTTGAGACTTGCTTTGGATGTATGATATTTGAAAACTTCATTTATGCTATTATGATGCGTAAAACAATTTTCCTTGGTACCAATTCTATTTTTATGTCTTATGAATGAAAAATGACTTTTCTTAGTTATTCTTGTATCTATGTCTCTTGGTTGTCATTATAGTCACATCCTCGTGTAATTGTACACGTGGGCCAAATTGAGGGTGTGACAGATTGGTATCAGAGCCATGGTTATAGGGAACTAGGTTACTTTTATAAAAATCATTTTTACAAAGGTTTTGGTCAAAAATGAAATTTTGGAAAAAGAGTAATACTAGACTATAATTACCTCCATCTCCATAGACCACATCATTTCGCGCCTTCGACAAGTAAGTTGTAACTTTAAGTCGTATCATTTCATTGCTCTTATTACTCTACTAAGTAAATTGCTAAAAGTATCAAGTAACGTAATTTATGACTATATGCTAAATGGTTTGTGCCATGCTATATGAATACAAAATCGATGTTTATTTCGACACTACGTGAAACTCTATGCTAAGTGGTTTGTGCCATGCTATATGAATACAAAATCGATGTTTATTTCAACACTACGTGAAACTCTATGCTAAGTGGTTTGTGCCATGCTATATGAATACAAAATTGATGTTCATTTCGACACTACGTGAGACTCTATGCTAAATGGTTTGTGTCATGCTATACGAATGCAAAATCGAATTTTTATTTCAACATTACTTGAAACTCTATGCTAAATGGTTTGTGCCATGATATATGAACGCAAAGCTTAATCTTATTTCGACACTACTAGAAACTCTATGCTAAATGGTTTGTGCCATGTTACGTGAATGCAAAATTGATGCGATTATACTTCTTGAAAACCCTACGTTAAATGGTTTGTGCCATGCTATGCGAATATAATATTGATCTTGTATCAACATGTCTTAAAAAAATTTTGTGCTAAATGGTGTGTGCCATGACAAACTAAAACTTCAACAAATTGCAAAATTGATTTATTCTTACACATGCCTTTCTTGATTTGGTAGTGACATGTCTATCTCGTTCAAAGATTCGTTGTACTACTTGAGCTCATCTACGGATGGAGCACGACGCGAGTCCACTACTAGTGGTGCTTCGCCACTATCATCTACTCGAGGAGAGCCAAGTGCTCATGCACCTACTCGCGCGTCACCACCACCACTCATTTGCTACCAAAGGCGTGGCAAGGCACCGATGGTTCCTCCCTCTACATCCTCATCTCATGCCCCTAGGGCCCCTCGCCAAAACCGTACCGCGAGGATGTCAGTGAGAGGTTCTATGATTGGGAAGAAGTTGGCCCCAAGACGTGTGAGCTCTACCCGCACTACCCGCAAGTCTTCGAAGTCACCGTCCATGAGAGTGCCCCCAAGGCACGATGCCCCTCGTCGACCCACTATTCCCATGCCACCCCCACCTTGCGGCTATAATGGAGCCGAATGCTCCGCAGCCGCCGAGGCTCATATAATGCCCCCTCATCATTTTGCTAGGCTTGCTACATTACGAGGCAAGGTGACCCACGTGCTTCGTAATTTGGGTGGTTTGTCTCATGAGTCATTGATTCGACTCGAGATTTGTTACGAGGCGGTCATCGCGGGTTTGGGTAGGAATGCCCCACCCCCACCCGACCATTTCGCGGGACTATCTAGGAGAGTCGAGGACCAACATTACGAGATAGGAGCTTTACGCACTCTTCTCCATAGGGCCTTGATTGATTTATCCGAGAGGATTGCGGCTCTTGAGCACCGTTTCTAGTAGATTTATGTTTAGCTTATTTGTGTACACTATCATTCCAAATTTTCTCTTCATGTGTTGTAATCCCTAAAAATTCTAAAACAATGTGTTAACTCTTTGTATTTCTTTTTTTTTTCTAATCATGGAATGAATTATTTGTGCACTACATAACTTGTTGATTATTACTTCATTGGATACTATATCGTGTTTTGTGACATGCTTGTACTCTCTAGCCATGAACTCGTAATGCTAACCTTGCCATAAACTCTGTTGTGAATTTAGGACCATGGCACCAAAAACCCGCAAGAATAGAGTCGATCCAACTCCGGCCGCACCTATCACCGTCGACCCATCGGTTTTGAGTCAAATGATCGCCGATGGAGTTGCCGCCGCTCTTGCCGCCAACGAAACAAATCCAAGCACGCAAGAGGAGACTAATCGAGTGCCAATTTCGGTACCTCCTACGCGTGCATGCTCATACAAGGAGTTTCGATCATGCTTCACAAGTACTTTTAATGGCACCGAAGGTGCCGTGGGACTTGCACGATGGATTGAGAGACTTGAGTCTCAATTTAGCGTAAGCAATGTCGCTGAAGGTGACAAGGTAAAGTTTAGCTCTAGCACCTTGGTTGATGGTGCACTAACTTGGTGGAACATCCATGTGAAGGCCGTAAGTTTGGAAGCGGCCAATGCTACTCCTTGGGCTCATTTCAAGGGAATGCTTCTCAAAAAGTATTTCCCTAGAAATGAGATGAAAAGGTTGGAAGTCGAGTTGTGGAACCTCCGTGTACATGGAGTTAACTTGATGGCTTACACTCAACGCTTTCAATAGTTGAGGTTGATGTGTCCCGAAATGATACCAAATGAGACACGAGCAGTGGAAAGGTACATCGTTGGACTACCACCTTCAATCCGAGGAGACGTCATCTCTTCAAAACCCAATGATTTGAACGAAGCCATTGAAATGGCGGACGGTTTGATGGACTCCGTCACCTTGGAAAGTGGTGATAACAAACGAAAATGGGAAGGAAACCATGGCCCCAATCATGGTGACTACCCTAACAAACGCCAAGACGTGGTAAAGGTGTTCAATGTTAACGGTGGATCTGGTTACCAAGGAAAACTACCGTTTTGTGGTAAGTGTGGTAAATACCACAATGGTGCATGTGGAGGCACATGTCACAATCGTGGGAAAACCGGTCACTTCGCCAAGGATTGTCGAAGTGCACCAAAGCCCACGAATCAACGGAATCCTATCACTCCAAATGCTCAATACGCGGATGTCACTTGCTATGGTTGTGGCGAAAAAGGTCACTTTAAGAATAGGTGTCCTAAAGCTACCACTCAAGGCCGAGGAAACCAAATCCGAGGCAACAACAACAACCAAGCTCGTCGATAACCTCGTCAAAACCACGGTAATCCGAATGGGCGGAACAATGGGAATCAAACGGGAGCACTGGAACGTATGTACGCTCTATGTGCCGAAGCGGTCATTCAAGACAACAACGTGGTCACCGGTACGTTTCTCATCAATAGCATCTATGCTTCCGTATTATTTGATTCCGGTGCCGATAGAAGTTTTGCCTCCATTGCCTTTAGCGAACTATTAAATGTGAACCCCACTCCATTAGATGTAGACTATAATGTGGAATTAGCCGATGGTAAATCGATCACTACAAACACCGTACTTAAGGGTTGTACCCTAAGCCTCCAAAATATTCCTTTCATCATCGACCTTTTACCTATCGAACTTGGAAGTTTTGACGTTATCGTTGGTATGGATTGGCTATCCAAGTACCATGCGAAGATAATTTTCCACGAGAAACAAGTCCGTATTCCCTACGGAATCTGAACCCTAACCATCCTCGGTGAGAAGAACGGTGTGAAAAGTCGGGCTAGTTTAAATGTCATCTCATGTACTAAAACCCAAAAGTACATCGAAGAAGGTCGTCCTATTTTTCTTATCCAAGTCACTAGCAAAAACAAACCCGAACCAAAGGAGAAGAAAATTGGAGACGTACCAATTGTTTGCGACTTTCCTGAAGTTTTTCCCGAAGACCTACCCGAGATACCTCCACTTCGCCAAGTGGAATTTCACATCGAATTAACCCCCGGAGCCGCACCCGTCGCGAGGGCACCATATCGTTTAGCCCCGGCCGAAATGAAGGAACTAGCCGAACAATTAAAAGAACTTACCGACAAAGGATTCATAAGACCGAGTTCCTCACCTTGGGGAGCCCCGGTTTTATTTGTGAAAAAGAAAGACGGATCGTTCCGCATGTGCATCGATTATCGCGAATTGAACAAACTTACTATAAAGAATCGTTACCCTTTACCAAGGATCGATGATTTGTTTGATCAACTTCAAGGTTCGAGCATTTATTCAAAGATTGACCTTAGGTCGGGTTACCACCAACTTAGAGTTCGAGAGGAAGACATTTCTAAGATGGCGTTTCGAACCCGATACGGTCACTTTGAATTCCAAGTCATGCCATTTTGGTTAACCAATGCACCCGCGGTATTCATGGACCTTATGAACCGCGTATGTAAACCTTATTTGGACAAGTTCGTGATCATGTTTATTGACGACATCCTTATCTACTATCGTAGTAAGGAAGAACACGAGGAACACCTAAAGAAAATTTTGGAATTGTTGAAACAAGAACAATTATACGCCAAATTTTCAAAGTGTGAATTTTTTATTCACACGGTACAATTCCTTGGTCACGTAATCGATAGTAGTGGTATTCATGTGAATCCCGCTAAAATTGAAGCGGTAAAGGATTGGCCGACTCCTACCACACCTACGGAGATTCGCCAATTCCTTGGACTTGCCGGCTATTATAGACGATTTATCGAAGGATTCTCGAAAATCGCTAAGTCTATGACGGAATTGACTCAAAAGAACAAGAAGTTTATTTGGGGAGACGACCAAGAAACTTCTTTCAAAACTTTAAAACAAAAACTTTGCGACGCGCCCATTCTCGCGCTACCCGAGAGTAGTGAAGACTTTGAAGTATATTGTGATGCTTCAATTAAAGGTCTAGGCGCGGTTCTCATGCAAAGGAAAAAGGTCATAGCTTATGCCTCTCGACAACTAAAACCGAACGAAGAAAACTACACTACTCACGATTTGGAGCTAGGCGTTGTTGTCTTTTCTCTCAAAATTTGGAGACACTACCTCTACGGAACTAATTGTGTAGTTTACACCGATCACAAAAGTCTTCAACATATCTTGGACCAAAAAGAACTCAACATGAGACAACGACGTTGGTTGGAACTACTTGGAGACTACGATTGGGACATTCGTTATACCCCGGTAAAAGCTAACGTTGTAGCCGATGCTTTGAGTAGAAAACCTCGTGAGCGACCTCTAAGGGTTTGTGAGACCCCTAAAATCTTACTTGGAACAACTAGGCAACGAGGGGGTAACACGTCATAGTACAAGAAACAATGAATTACAGTTCATACAAAGCTGACGAAATAAATACTTGTACATTACATCATAAAAGGTCAGAGTTTTTAAACATAGGTCCCAGAGTTTTAAAAGCGGAAAATTATATTATTTCGTCTCGATTTATAACATAAAATTGCCCAAAAGATTAAATATACTTCTGATAGTTTATATAAAACGAATCTTTCAAAAGCATCACAGAAATCTCCAAGCTGCGATAATATCCTGCGGGCTCCCATCCAAGCAAAGCTAAGTATAATACCTGAGATTAAACATGTAAAATCGTCAACATAAAGTTGAGTGATATTTATAGGTTTAGCAGTAAAGGTGTGGAACACAAGCATTCAGTTGTAAAACAAGTAGTGTGGAGTATGGTTATATACGTCAACCATAGTCCGAAACCATTATTATTGTTGTTCAGTTCATGAACCGAAGCTTAACTCAATGTAAGTTCCTCTAGGGAGTATTCAGCCTAAATACTCAAGTAAATAAACGAATATCAGTGCATCAAGGTACTTGAGACGGGGATTGTCAATGTCGATGGATCCACCCACAACATTCGCGCTTAGTACTCGAAATTAACGGTTCATGATCGGGAGAGGAAACTCAAGGCTAGACTAAAATGCAATAATAACATTGAAAACCTGAAAATCATACATGTTCTGGATAGCATACAAGTTTTGGATAGCATACAGTTTTTAAATGGTTGTGTTCCATCATGTAAAATCTCACCCCATATTTAGAAACCATGTACAAGTAAAAAGGGGCTATGAACTCACCTTAGCCACGAGGTAAGTCAATCACGGTACTCAGCAACTGAGTAGAAACAATGTAGTAAGACGATCACCGACGATATGGATGCCCGGGAAACACGAAAACCGCAACCTATCAAATTAAGGCGCGCGTTAAGACTCGAACTCAAATATCGATATATACTAAGTATAATATGACTCAAATGTTTTCCAAAGTATTCATGTTTCAAAACCATTGACACGAACCAAATGAATCCATTTATCCAAAGTTACTTGTTAAAACACTTGAACACTTGAAAATGACCCGTCATACGACGCCAAGTCAACGCAAGTCAAACTATCCTTTAACCTTACTTGGACCAGTAGCTAAGTCATTTATATAATGACTAAGAACTTGAATAAGTCATCATGTCCGATGATGAATACTCAAACTCACGCAACACAAACATTGAACTACGTGTCCAAAATAAAAATCAGCAAGTACACCCTGAATGTACACACCGATCTACCCTATCTAGACTTGTCCGTTTTACATGAAAATTGGTGTCAAGGTCACTTATAACCTGTATAAGACCTCACCGAAATTTGAGCCAATGTTCACACTTTAAAATCCATCAGCTAGACACTTTACTCGACTCCAAATTTGGGACAGATTTGTGCACCTGTTTTGTAAAACCGTTTAGACCGCTTTAAAAGTACCAACTCGTCAATTCGACTTTTGAAATCACTACTAGACTCATCAAACTCAGTTTGTAAACTTTGAAAATCAGTAGATACATTTATCTAACCAAGCCTAAAGTCCCCGAGAGTCGACCCAAAATCAGCCACAATTTCGGATTGTGCCGACTTGCGTCTCCCGGTACACGAAAACTAAAACTAGCATAACTTTTGACTCGTAATAACTTAGAAGCTCTATCTTATACCAAAATGACCGTATCGGAAAACTCTACAACAATATCAAATAATCTTAGTCTTTCACAGACCTTAAACCCACGAAAATTCAGTTATAGACCTGCTGTCCCAAATTGCCTTTTCAGAAAATATGACAAATCCATTTTTCACTCAAAACCAATCATTCTCATACCCCTAGAATTACTATACTATCATACCCATCATCCAAACACTCCTAAAAACACTTGCATGTAAAATCTAACAAAATCAAAGATTAAAAACAAGACTTTTAAGGATTAAAATGTGATGATCTTACCAAAAACAATACATGCAAGGTGATTTAAACATCAATCCACCATGAAATCATAAGTTTATAGAAACTTGATGCATGTGAGTGATTTTGGTATCAATAGAATCACCATAAAAATATAAGATGTGGTCTTTAAATTGTTTTGATCAAATCATGGTGGAAGATGGTGTTTTATGGTGGTGGAGTCACGGCATGGGGAGGGTGGGAGAGAGAGTTGGTGAAGTTTTTTGATAAAAATGCATGTATATGTTTTAAAGTGGAAAATTTTTTATTTATATATGGCTAGTTAAGTGGAGGGACCATTGTTGCCAAGTTTGAAAATTGTGGACCTAAAAAAAATTAATAGTTTTAAAGGGTAGAAAACGGTTATTGGTAAATATTGAAAATATTTACGGGGCTCGGGTTTCGTAAAAATACTTTTCAAAAGTTATAATGCATCGTAAAAATGATTATATGATTTGTCGACACGACTTAATACGTAATTAAAACGACATCATCGAAAATATTAATTATCGAAACAATCGATAATAAAACGTTAAATTTTGGGCATCCGTCGGTATCGCGATCACTAGGAATTTTCGTTGTACATTGTTTTTGAATAAACTCGTTGTAAAACGCACGCGGGTGATTTTAAATCAAAAACTTTGATTTAAATTAAATATGGAAAAATAAAATAAAAATTTTATAATTCCATATAAAGTATTGTCAATGAACAGAAAATACTTAAAAAGTATAATTTAAAAATCTCAGGATTTACATTTAGCAATACAAGAAAACGTAATACGTTGGAAAATTCAAGAAACACGAATAAAAGAATAAAATAATGCTGGGAAAGTACGGGTTCTCACAGGGTTCGAGCCTTAGCGATGACCATTGGTTTAAACATACCCGCGAAAATCTTAGAAGCCCAACGAGAAGCTATTAAGATAGAAAACATCGATAAAGAAGAAGCCGGTGGAATGATCACCAAAAATCTCGTTGCACGTACCGATGGAACATTGTGCCTTGACAATAGAAGTTGGTTACCTCGTTACTGTAATGTCCGAGAATTAATCATGCATGAATCGCACAAGTCCAAGTACTCGATACATCCCGGATCGGACAAAATGTATCATGACATGAAAATGTTCTATTGGTGGCCAAACATGAAAGCCGACATCGCGACTTATGTTGGTAAATGCCTAACTTGCGCCAAAGTTAAGGTTGAACACCAAAAGCCTTCCGGATTACTAGTCCAACCTAGGATACCGGAATGGAAATGGGAACGAATTATTATGGACTTCATTACAAAACTCCCAAAAACGTCCGCGGGATACGACACCATTTGGATCATCGTCGATTGCTTAACGAAATCCGCACATTTTCTTCCAATGAAAGAAAAAGACAAAATGGATCAATTAGCACGATTATATGTGAAAGAAATCGTTGCTAAGCACGGCCTACCAATTTCTATCATATCGGACCGAGAGGGTCGATATTGCTCAAGATTTTGGCAATCTCTCCAAGAAGCGTTAGGAACGCAATTGGACATGAGTACGAATTACCATCCTCAAACGGACGGTCAAAGTGAAAGAACCATCCAAACATTAGAAGATATGCTTCGCGCATGCGTAATCGACTTTGGAAACGGATAGGATCGACACTTACCGTTAGTAGAATTTTCGTACAACAATAGCTACCACACTAGCATTAAAGCGGCACCGTTTGAAGCACTTTATGGTCGAAAGTGTCGTTCACCCGTTTGTTGGGCGGAAGTTGGTGATGCACAACTTACCGGTCCGGAAATTATTTACGAAACAACGGAGAAAATCGTACAAATCAAGAGTCGTATGCAAGCGGCTCGTGATCGACAAAAATTTTATGCCGACAAAAGACGAAAGCCTTTGGAATTTAAAGTCGGAGATCGGGTAATGTTGAAAGTTGCACCATGGAAAGGTGTAATTCGTTTTGGTAAACGAGGAAAGCTAAACCCTCGATATATTGGACCATTCGAGATCATTCAACGCATAGGTGACGTTGCCTATCGTTTGGATTTACCTCAAGAACTTAATCGCGTGCATAATGTTTTCCACATTTGCAACCTAAAGAAATGCTTATCCGACGAAACGCTTGTCATACTAATGGACGAAATCCAACTCAACGACAAACTCGTGTTCGTTGAGGAACCCGTCGAAATTATGGAACGAGAAGTCAAACGACTCAAACAAAGTCGCATACCTATTGTCAAAGTGCGTTGGAACGCACGGAGAGGACCCGAGTTTACATGGGAACGCTAGGATCAATTCAAAGCGAAGTATCCTCATTTGTTTACTAATGAAGTTTCGACATAAATGTATCGTTTGTTTTGCTTTGCGGACAAAGCCCTCTTTAGGGAGAGCGAATGTAACAACCTGAACTTTTGCGTTATATTATTATAATAGAGACGTGCTTACTTGTACCTATTTTATTTATTAACGGTTTGTGTCGGTTATGAACACATGTTGATTATCGAGAATACACGTATCCACACTTACATAGGTCACATTGTCAAAGTATTCGTGTCAATTACACTCGCATTTTTACGTTGCACGCATATACATTTGGTTGATCCTATATTATTTTGTCAAACCTTTTTATTGGGCCGAAAACTATACACTAAACCCCTTGGACCAAATGTTACCTAGTTAACACCTACTGGGCCCAAAAAGGGCCATCAAACTATTACTGAGCCGAAATTTGTATTGTGTGTACCCAATTGAATGCAAACTAAAACATGAAACATGAAAAGTATAAAATTCTAGTAGTAAAAGACTGTAAATTCAAATATGGTCAACCAAAGTCAACCACCTAAAACTTATATTTTACATACCACTCACCACAAAAGGCCAACACACATGCCGAGTTTACCCTAAATGGGTACATCACAGGATGCAAAATTCAGATACTAGTTAACCCTAAACCAACTATTACAAAATATAAACCCTCCATGTTACTCACAGCCTCAACACAAAATACTAATTATCAATACAAATCTGGGCCAACAAAACATTAATTTTGGGCGAAATCTTGGAAGCAAGGAGTGAAGCTTTGATTTAGCCGATCCAAAAAAATCCTTCTATTCCCGTCCGAAACCACCAGCCGAAAATCCTTGTTGTGAGTCTTTTATCCACATTTCTCTTTACCTTTCTGCATACATGTAGTTGTGCTTGTACCTATCAAAACAAACCAAAAATAGTATTAGACACTTTCGAATTAATATTTTGCTAAGCACCAAACCTTTTGGTAGTAAAAATAAACGACGATAACTAGACCCTTTAGACCCACGATTATACTTAAATCTGCCGAGACCAACACTAGGACTCTTCTATACTTTTGTTAGTTTTTATTCAATTTGAGACAAATATAGGTGACAAGAATCTTTGATAACAATAGTAAACCAGAAACAAAAACCCCATTCGAACCATTCATTAATCTGTTGAAACCCTAATTTTTCTAAATATCAGTCATAACATGAAATTAATATAATTCATTTCACAGAAACATTAGTTAAATATAATTAAACCGCGTACAGATAAAAACATTAGTTAAATATAATTAAACATTAGTTAAATATAATTAAACCGCGTACAGATAAAAACCCCCAATTTATTCAAACCCTAATTTTTATAAAACATTTTAAGACTCTAATTAAACCTTATAGAAACACGAATTCACCAATTAATTAGATAAATAATGGAGTATGAATGAAACCCTAATTAAACCGAAACCCTAAATTGACAAATCGGTTCAATTAATTCGATTAACATATTGTTAATAAAGAAAACGTTAATTAAAGGTATAAACACGCAAGATCCATCGAAACCCCCAATTTATATGAAACCCTAAAAATTGTTTATTCAGATTTGAGACTAGAAATATTTAATTAAGATTAATTAGAGTATTTCTAAACCAAGAAAATCATATATTTTCGAAAGAACATCAAAGAAACGAAAGATCTTGATGTAGATAACACTAATTAGATATTAGACTTATCTTTTGGAAGAATCATCTATAGGAAGATACAAAACCCACATCCATAATCGGACCAAAAACGTGTGGGGATGAAACCCAGGGTATACGAACCATAACCAAATCAAGAAACATGTATGTTTGATGTTTCAGAATAGATCCACACACACTTTTTTTAACCCTGATGATAATAAGATGAACACAAAGAATGCAAACCACCAGGGAGAGAGAGAGAGTAGTAAATGGGGCGGTGGAAACTATGTTATGTGTGTGACGTGTTTGGTGAAAGACAGAGTAATAAAAGGGATTACCCCCCTGTTTTCTTGTTAATATCGCCTAAAGGCTGGGCCGGGTTGCATTCAAAGGCCATTGGGCCTAGACATGGGTTTGGTTTTTGGGCCGTGTGTTTTGGCTGGGTTTATGTGAGCCCAACTAACTATTGGGTTATATTAAACTTGTATATGTTAAGCCCACTAGTAAATTAACAAAGTCGTGTCTCGAGTTTTCCGTGAACAAAACGTAAGGTCAAGCACAAGTAGGAAGACTTACATTTTTCATTATGGATTTATAGTCATCGTAACACGATATGTATACTTAACTAGGTCGTGGATAACGTGTTCGTATTCTCGAAGCTCTCTTGCATTTTCATCCATTTGCTTAACTATCGAGGTGAGTTTATAGCCCCACTTTTACTTGTTTTATCACTTTGGGGTGAGAACATTGCTTGTTTTAAACGGATGAACATAAGTGCCTAAAACTCATACGTGCCTTCATGATGTCTAAGTAGCGATACCCCTAGATGCGTTAGCCCACTATCATGAACCGTTAATTACTTTGTGTAAACGCGAATGTTATGGATAGTCTATTGGGATTGGCCTCCCTATCTATTGTTGGTTGTGTGACCAAATTAGATACAAATACATTTGAGGTTGTTACGAATACTTTGGGGTAGTATTTGCTTGGGCACACTCTTATATAAACTTGTTGGTACGGTTAACGCTTCGGTGCCATGAGCTTAGACGTAGGATATCATGAACGTATGCTATTTTGATAATAATCTTGTATTTGTTATAAGATTATTTGCCGGTTGCCTAACTAAAATCTTATGGTTCATCACACTACTTATACTTAAACCTATAAACTCACCGACCTTTGTGTTGACGTTTTAGCAATGTTTTTCTCAGGTGTGAAGGCGGAGGAGTGACGTGGTTATGCTATGGAGATTAATAAAAATTATCATGATTTAACTTTGAGACTTGCTTTGGATGTATGATATTTGAAAACTTCATTTATGCTATTATGATGCGTAAAACAATTTTCCTTGGGTCCAATTCTATTTTTATGTCTTATGAATGGAAAAAATGACTTTAATTAGTTATTCTTGTATCTATGTCTCTTGGTTGTCATGATAGTCACATCCTCGTTGTAAAACCCGTATTTAAAAATCAGAATATTTAAATACGCAGTTTAATTTTAATAAACTATATAAGTATTAATTATTAGACAGAGATATAAACGCAGAAATTAAATACGCAATCCCAGTTTATTTAAATACTATTAATATTACAGTTTATTCAGATAATAAGTATTTAGTTACAGATGAATTATTTATTTTACAGAAATAATTAAACGTTAATATTAAATACGCGTAGTCTCATTTTATTTAAATATTACAAATGAATAATTATTCAGAAAATAATTATTAAGTTTTAGAATATATTACGTACGTATGTAGTATTACACGAAATATAATTATCGCGTTTCAGAAACAAGAACACGAGAAATAAAAACAAGTATACACGACATTATAGTTTAAAAAAAAAGGAAAACTATATATAACAATTGAAAGAGGCGGTTTGTAAAAAGAAAAAGAAAAAGGAAATTTGGGCTTAAGCCCATTTCATAAAAATAAACACGGGGAAACCCCCCTTTCCTTGTCACGACCAGAAACAAAACCAAAAAAAAAAAAAAGAAGAGAAAAACGATTAGGGTTTGGATGCTTATGGTGGCCGGCGGCTGGAGATCAAAACGGATGAGAAGAATTCGTTTCTATAATGAATCTCGTCGTATGTTGTAAATATTCATAATCACAAATTAAGGTAAAAACTCAATTCGCGTTCTTCCCTCTTCTTTCTGTTTGTTCATCACGAATCCAGCAAGGGTGCCCGTATACCATCAGGGGTGTTTGTTTTCATTACAGGGGAAAAAGGGGGCGTCGGGTTTGCTTAACTCACGAAAACCGAGACCATAAGGTCTCGATGTGTGGTGTGTTGCCCAGTCGCGACCCACACAGGGGTCATGGTGCTTCGTTGCCAACCGCAGCCTATTAAACAACCCCAAACAGAAGTAAACGTGTATAGGGGGTGTTTATTTTATGATACAGTGGGTGAGTAACACAGCAGGGGCGTTTGGGTTTGTAAACTGCATATACAAACAATAAGGGGGCGTTTGGGTTTGTAAACTGGAAGTACAACAAAAGCAGTGGGAACTTTGTATTAACGGTGGGAACAGGAAGCCAGCAGTGGGTACTAGATAAAAGCAGTGGGAACCGTAACTAAAGCAGTGGTAACATAAGGAAAACAGTGGAAACACGGAATTATTTTTGTAAATGAGTTTTACTAATAAATTATATTGTCAAATTTCATGAATTTAATTAATAAAAATTAAATTGATTTTAACTTTATCTTTTATACAATTAACAATATATGGGTTATTAATGATTTATTTCAAGAAAACTAAATTAGAAATCTTTCTATTTTAGGAAACTTTCTGTTTACAACAGGTTACTATATATAGTAATATTGGGATTATTAGAACACGGTATAATACATAGTAACCATAAATAAGTATATGTTAATCAGTAAACATTTAAAGATCAGTCGGGTTATCAGAAATACACCAGACAAACAGATTAATCAGATTATACATAAACAGTAGTAAGAATAAAATAAATTAAACTAAGAACAGATGAAAATCGATAATAGTAAACAGTAATCAGTTAACTTATTTTCGCGTACGTTATTTATGTAGTAACCATGAAGTCGGAGTAGATCTTTCAGCTTTCGTCTCTATTTCGTTACTGGACACGAGGTACGGATTTTCCGTCCTTTCAGTAAGGACTTTCTTTTTATGCATGATTAGGATTTCCCGTCTGCAGCCAAATGTTTTTCCCCGTATGTGTTTAAGCTTATCAGAAATCATGTTAATAACTAAATAAATTGCCTGAGCATTATATACAAGCACAACCAGTTTATGTAATAGTTACGGAGGTACCGTAACCACGGCACTATAGGCACCGGTGTCGTGACTCACATGCAGGAGAGTGATATCCTGCATCGTCCCACTCAGCTCAGCTTGGCCATTTTATCAGTATTTCTTTTAGTGGGGCGTATGGATGCATCCTAGGCTTATATGTGTTACAAGTTATCAGGGTGAATGTGGTGTGTGCTCTATATCCTTCACATTGGAGCTGATCCCTCTACCCAGCACAGTTATTTAGAGGTCACCCCTCTATAGCATGACGAGGTCACCCCTCCAGTTATTCATGCACGGTTGTTACAGCACGTGACCTATATAAGCTCTGGCAAAAATAAAATACAGTAAATGCATGTTTTCAGAATTAATAGTTATATTTCGGTATCAGTATATATGAACCAGGGTTCTTAGATTTTATGCAGAGTTCTACCACATGTTACATATCAGTCTTACAGCTTCAGTATTCTATCGCCTGTTTCATTCAGTATATTCTTATCATGCTTTATATCCGTTCACTGAGCGTTATGCTCAGCCGTAGTTCCTTTCATGTTCTAACAGCAGGTACACCAGGACGCTCTTAGGATTCTGAGAGCATGTGCATTTGGATGGAAGCTATCCAGACTTCTTACTTTATGCATTTCTTACATTATTCTGCTCATTTGGACATTGTTTAGTCCTTTCCTTCATTAATTTTACTTTTCATGTTTTGGGGTTATGTTTGGATTACCGATGTTTGATTCCGGTATTCCTTTATGGTCAGTTAATGTTTTAGGACATTTACCTTATGCTTTGATGACACGCCATAAATACACGTAACGGTCCACTTATCCAAGTGGGGTGTTACAATTATGGTATCAGAGCCTGGTTCGACCTGTAGGCTCTAAAACTTGACCTGTGACTAGTGGGTAGTCACCAGGAACTTCCCAGATTTTGGTGTTGTTATCTTTCATGTTTCTCATGCATTTATCCGTCAGTTTCCTTCAGTTATCAGCCAGTTTTCTTAAAGTTTTTGACTAAGTAAAAGGTTGGTACATGACTGACCATATTTAGTCGCATGTGCTTTCTGCGAATTTTGTTTTCTTGAACCGACCCATAGGCGTTCACCCTTGCCCGTTCAGATTTTTGTATAGATGAACTGACCATAGGCGCTTAGCCTTACTCATGTCAGATTCATGTTTTCAGTCGAATATTACTTGGTGAACCAGCCCATATACGTTCACCAATGTTCAGATCAAATTTCATGCTTTTCAGTCAAATGTTGTTTTTGTGAACCGATCCATAGTTGTTCACATTTGTCATATCATGACATTTCATTAAATCTTGACAAAAATAAATTGGACTACAGCCAACCATATTTAGTCCCAGATTATAAATTTCTATACATGACAGTTCTCGGAAAATTTTGACAAGCATGGATCGAACCAGAATCGCCCATACATAGTCACATGTTTTGTTCCTTGAATTATGTGGATTGAACCTTAGCCATCCACGTCAGTTGATGTTAAACTTCAGTTGATCATACTCTTATAGTCTTTATAACAATCCAGTTCGCACAATCTCAAGTTGATGTCGCTTCCACGCTGTTTCAGTTTCATGTCTCCGTGCGAGGGTTTTATGTCCAGCAGAATGATAAATGTCTCCATGCTAAGACACAAAAGAATTTCAGTAAAACCGGTTTTCATGATAAATCATGTTCTTGTCTTTATCAATCATGTCTTTATACTGAACGTTGATGAAACTCCGTTTAATCATACTTTTAGCCTCTATACAACCAGCATAAAGTCTACTCAGGAATTACCAGGCCATCATGATACTCATTTCAGTTCAGTTTACTATCGTTTAGATCAATTTATTTTTTTGATCATGTCAGACAAGCAACACCAGTGTCGATCATCCCATAAAATTTCCACCAGTGCCATGTATAGTATTCCATATGTACCCCATGTACAGTGTCTCAGTTATACTCCATGTACAGTAATTCATGTGTACCCCATGTATAGTGTCTCAGATATGCTCCATGTGCAGTATTCATTTTGTACTTCATGTACAGTAGTCCAGGTGTACACCAGGTACCCTACTCCATGGATATTGCTAATCGATCCTCAATCATCTCAGGCGTTTCCACTTGTCGATATTCTACCAGGTGCTGAGGCTGCTCGTGAGTTGAAGATTTTACTAGATGCTGCTGCTAACACTTTGAAGACCTCACAAATGTTGATGCTGTTGATACGTTGGAGATCTCTCAAGACGCTGGTGCCGTTCATACTATGAAGACTCTGCAGAACAAGGACGAAAACTATGAATTTGAAATTTATGACAAGAATAAATTTCAACCATCAGACACTACCCTTCCATTCCATATTTTTACCTTCTCAACTAGGTGTCACACATCACTTAGCTAATCTTTCATTCAGAAGAGTGGGAACCGGAACCCAGCCGGCCACTCAGCAGAATAGTTACATGAATCACGGTCATGATAATGACCATCATAAATTGACAAACAAGCAGTAGTGACAACAACCGTGCTTATAATTAATCAGTCAGTAACCATCAGAACTCCGGAACGGACGTGACCAGAAATACAGAGGTCAGTAGTCTAACCGGTCCGCCAATCCTAGCAGTTACCAAAATTTATCAGCCTTGTCCAGATTCATCCACTAAAACACATGTTAAGATATCAGTCGAGACATAGGTCTCAGGTGTCATTTCGGAAGACACATATCAGGACACCAGTCATGGTACACGTTATACGATTCTTTTCTCAGAGTACGAGTCAGAACTCCTAACTCCAGTATGTTTCCAAGCGAGACCCTCAGTAATTCAGGGTACCTTTCAGAAAGGGGTATACCCGTTCTATTATGCCACGCATGAACCAGGTCATTTGAAAATTTTAGTCACCACCACTAGAGTATTATTCAGGTTAGACACGCAGTATTCATTCTGTGAGGTTACAGACGAACACATTCAGTGAAATTCGCCACGTTACTACACGTATTCCTATGTCAGCTTTATGTAAATTAGGTCTTTACCTACCTCCCATCCGAAAGGACCCCACAGTATCTCCCATACTTATTAAGGTTTTCCTTTTAGTTAACGACGAGATCCGTCTTACTAATATCCAAATATATTATTATACTTTCTGCCAGAAAAATCAGTACGAATTATTTCTGCCTTACAAGCACGTGGCTTATCAGTCTATAGCTACGAAGACTTTTTACCTACCAGTTATAAATTCACTTCAGAAATTCCTTAAATTCATGATCAGCAGATTATTCCAGAGTTTCCCAGGTGTAAATTCAGAAAGTTTTCAAGAAATTCCTTCCTAACCACGAGACAGAGTAGAACACCGAGCTTGTCTCAAGGACAGAAACTATTTTCAGAACTCTTTATTCTAGGGCTTCAACTAAGTTAAAAGAGTTGCAGCAACTGCTGCAAAACTTACCGAAACGAGGCTTTATTCGCCCTAGCGCACCACCATGAGGTGTACTGTTTATGTCTATCAGGAAGAAGGTTGGTAACATGAGATCATGTATCGACCATCGATATTTTGACAAGATCATCATTTTAATCGATGTTCATTCCACGAATAGCAGGTTACATGATCTGCTATGACTTCTTATATATTTTCAAGAACAATTCATGATCATGTCACCATCAGTGGTGAGAGGTACATATTATAGTCACTCTAAAATTTGGAATTATACTTCTGAGCTCCCTAATGCTCCAGCTATAGCATGAAATTTATGAATATATTTTTTTTATGACTTCACAGACAAAATCGTCAGTATGTACTTTGATAACATTTTGATCTTCTAAATTCTAGAGAGGTACAAGATAATCATCTTCTCACAGTTGTATAGATTCTCCGTTAGGAGAAAAAAAAATTATATACGCAGCTTTCTAGATATGAATCCCAGTAGAACAAGGCGGCATTTCTGGACCACACTATTTCAGCAGAAATGAATTTTAGATAATCCTGCGAAGGTGAAGGCCATCACCAGATGGTCACGACCGACGCTGGTGAACGAAGTACAAAATTTCTAGAATTCAGTTGGCTACTACTGCAGAAATTGCTGGAAGTTCTCTTGATTAGCTTTCTATGGCTAAGCTTTCGCATAAAGGAGAGGACCTACACTAAAATTTTGTATTCCATAAGATCCTACGCTACGAGAGATCTATTTTACCCAGACTCAAAATTCTTTCATGACTAATCACTCAGATTCCACCAGAAGGTACCGTAATCCCAGGCAGGATTTTGATAGAAGCTGTATAACATAATTGATGCAACTATGTTCATATCTGGATGCCTGACATACCTCAGGTTCAAGATAGGACACCGACATGCTGCAGGAAATTCAGTAATAGGTCGTATGATTCCAAAGTATTCCATCAACAATCTTGTCAGATCGAAATTAGCGTTCGCGAATCGCTCTCACGTTCATGTTCACAATCACGTGTACGTTCACATTTACGTTCACGTTTATTTTCACTTTCACATTTAAGTCTCATTCGCGGTATGATGTTGTTTCAGTTCATCTTTATGCTATCTCATAATTTAAGCTCACGTTAGCGTTCATAACATTGTTCACGTTCAAGTTCGTGTGCCATTTCACGATACACGTTTCTCAGTTTATTACCGAATACGGTTACAGAAAGCTTGGGAAATCCGACTCAAGTTTAGCACAACTATTCCATAACCAGTCAGACGTTTCACGTCTCAGGCCATATCGTTTTCATTCCTTCCTCAGTCAGCATATGTTCATGATATGTCCTAGCATCACGTTTACAGTATGTTTCATGTATCATCAGCACAATATATTCCATGCCCATCATTCCTCATATAATCGTGAACCACGTTCACAATTGCTCACGTAGCACGTTCACAATTGTTCACATAGTTCATCCCTATATATTTCAGCAGCTTGCTCAGAGTTATCAATGTTATCTTTTCAGAATATTTACACGTATCGTTTCATGTATCATACACGCTATAGTTATTCAGTCTATCAGATTCAGAAAATCCATCTTAAATATGGAACCAGAAGCTATTCAGCATCATCAGGACATGGTCATCAGGACCAAGATTTTATTTATTATGTTAGACCTTTAAAGGAATCGTTTTGAGCGGGAGGCCACTCGAAACGGAGGAGTCCATCTGGACCTCTCATTATGTTCTTCAATAAATTCAGTTATGTTCTTTCAGTCATGTCACGTTCCATGTTCTCTTCAGCCATGTCACGTTACATGATCATTTCAGTCATATCAAGTTTATATCTATCAGGAGCATTATGTCTTAAATAGAAGACAATTTATCCTTCAGCTTAATTGTCTTTTTAGTCTACGTGTTCTTTCAGTTCTTATAACTTCATAAGCTTATACCTTTAATTCGAGGACGAATTTCTCCTTTTTAGAGGGGAAGAATTGTAAAACCCAGTATAGTCGTATCTTTAATTCGGGGACGAATTATTGTTTTTAGAGGGGAAATTTTGTAAAACCCGTATTTAAAAATCAGAATATTTAAATACGCAGTTTAATTTTAATAAACTATATAAGTATTAATTATTAGTCAGAGATATAAACGTAGAAATTAAATACGTAATCCCACTTTATTTAAATACTATTAATATTACAGTTTTTTCAGATAATAAGTATTTAGTCTCAGAAAATATTACAGATGAATTATTTATTTTACAGAAATAATTAAACGTTAATATTAAATACGCGTAGTCTCAGTTTATTTAAATATTACAAATGAATAATTATTCAGAAAATAATTATTAAGTTTCAGAATATATTACGTACGTATGTAATATTACACGAAATATAATTATCGCGTTTCAGAAACAAGAACACGAGAAATAAAAACAAGTATACACGACATTATAGTTTAAAAAAAAAGGAAAACTATATATAACAATTGAAAGAGGCGGTTTGTAAAAAGAAAAAGGGAATTTGGGCTTAAGCCCATTTCATAAAAATAAACACGGGGAAACCCCCCTTTCCTTGTCACGACCAGAAACAAAAAAAAAAGAGAAAAACGATTAGGGTTTGGATGCTCATGGTGGCCGGCGGCTGGAGATCAAAACGGATGAGAAGAATTCGTTTCTATAATGAATCTCGTCGTATGTTGTAAATATTGATAATCACAAATTAAGGTAAAAACTCAATTCGCGTTCTTCCCTCTTCTTTCTGTTTGTTCATCACGAATCCAGCAAGGGTGCCCTTATACCATCAGGGGTGTTTGTTTTCGTTACAGGGGAAAAAGGGGGCGTCGGGTTTGCTTAACTCACGAAAACCGAGACCATAAGGTCTCGGTGTGTGGTGTGTTGCCCAGCCGCGACCCACACAGGGGTCATGGTGCTTCGTTGCCAACCGCAGCCTATTAAACAACCCCAAACAGAAGTAAACGTGTATAGGGGGTGTTTATTTTATGATACAGTGGGTGAGTAACACAGCAGGGGCGTTTGGGTTTGTAAACTGCATATACAAACAATAAGGGGGCGTTTGGGTTTGTAAACTGGAAGTACAACAAAAGCAGTGGGAACTTTGTATTAACGGTGGGAACAGGAAGCCAGCAGTGGGTACTAGATAAAAGCAGTGGGAACCGTAACTAAAGCAGTGGTAACATAAGGAAAACAGTGGAAACACGGAATTATTTTTGTAAATGAGTTTTACTAATAAATTATATTGTCAAATTTCATGAATTTAATTAATAAAAATTAAATTTGATTTTAACTTTATCTTTTATACAATTAACAATATATGGGTTATTAATGATTTATTTCAAGAAAACTAAATTGGAAATCTTTCTATTTTAGGAAACTTTCTGTTTACAACAGGTTACTATATATAGTAATATTGGGATTATTAGAACACGGTATAATACATAGTAACCATAAATAAGTATATGTTAATCAGTAAACATTTAAAGATCAGTCGGGTTATCAGAAATACACCAGACAAACAGATTAATCAGATTATACATAAACAGTAGTAAGAATAAAATAAATTAAACTAAGAACAGATGAAAATCGATAATAGTAAACAGTAATCAGTTAACTTATTTTCGCGTACGTTATTTATGTAGTAACCATGAAGTCGGAGTAGATCTTTCAGCTTTCGTCTCTGTTTCGTTACTGGACACGAGGTACGGATTTTCCGTCCTTTCAGTAAGGACTTTCTTTTTATGCATGATTAGGATTTCCCGTCTGCAGCCAAATGTTTTTCCCCGTATGTGTTTAAGCTTATCAGAAATCATGTTAATAACTAAATAAATTGCCTGAGCATTATATACAAGCACGACCAGTTTATGTACTAGTTACGGAGGTACCGTAACCACGGCACTAGAGGCACCGGTGTCGTGACTCACATGCAGGAGAGTGATATCCTGCATCGTCCCACTCAGCTCAGCTTGGCCATTTTATCAGTATTTCTTTTAGTGGGGCGTATGGATGCATCCTAGGCTTATATGTGTTACAAGTTATCAGGGTGAATGTGGTGTGTGCTCTACATCCTTCACATTGGAGCTGATCCCTCTACCCAGCACAGTTATTTAGAGGTCACCCCTCTATAGCATGACGAGGTCACCCCTCCAGTTATTCATGCACGGTTGTTACAGCACGTGACCTATATAAGCTCTGGCAAAAATAAAATACAGTAAATGCATGTTTTCAGAATTAATAGTTATATTTCAGTATCAGTATATATGAACCAGGGTTCTCAGATTTTATGCAGAGTTCTACCACATGTTACATATCAGTCTTACAGCTTCAGTATTCTATCGCCTGTTTCATTCAGTATATTCTTATCATGCTTTATATCCGTTCACTGAGCGTTATGCTCAGCCGTAGTTCCTTTCATGTTCTAACAGCAGGTACACCAGGACGCTCTTAGGATTCTGAGAGCATGTGCATTTGGATGGAAGCTATCCAGACTTCTTACTTTATGCATTTCTTACATTATTCTGCTCATTTGGACATTGTTTAGTCCTTTCCTTCAGTAATTTTACTTTTCATGTTTTGGGCTTATGTTTGGATTACCGATGTTTGATTCCGGTATTCCTTTATGGTCAGTTAATGTTTTAGGACATTTACCTTATGCTTTGATGACACGCCATAAATACACGTAACGGTCCACTTATCCAAGTAGGGTGTTACACTCGTGTAATTGTACACGTGGGCCAAATTGAGGGTGTGACAATAAGTTTTACATTAAATTTTAATAGTTGTAATGTGATGCTTAGTTTTAAGTATTAGGGCATCAATTAATTGTACATATCGAATAAGTATTTGTATTACATAATTTTGGCCATTAAATAAAAAGAATACATCTTTTTCCTCTAAATCAAAGCTAAAAGTTGATCCAAACAAGGTTAGCACCTTTTTTATTACTTTTTTATTAAATTATATACGTAAAATTAAAGTGTATGTATTAATATATGCTTTATATTCGTAGATAAGTATATGATCTTGTTTTTTGTGTTTAACAGAATGTTTAAGTTAAAGAAAACTACTTAATTTTATATCTTAAACTCAAGTTACATGAGATCATAGGTGAAGAAATGATAAGGTATTTATGTAAAATTATGTTTCAAGTCATAATTCATTCTTTGCCTTGCTTTCTTTTTTTAAAGTCATACTTTAATTTTAAACACAAATAAACAACTTTTTAATAAATTAGTTAGTTTATCAATCTTTCACTTAAAACTCTTTAAATCTTTATCAAACATTTAAAAAAATATATTAAAACAAAAAGTTTACAAACTCTAAGAATCTGCAAAAAGCTCTGACCTAAGCACCCCTAGTATTGTGTACCTACATTTCCAATAATATATGTTAAACTTTTATTGTAACTTCATGTTAAAAAAAGTAAGAGCAATTTTTGAGATGCGAAGTTGTAGTTAAAAAATGTGAAAACAAGATAAAATAAATATAATTATTTTTAGAGTTAACTACAAAATTGGTCCATGTGGTTTTGCTCGAAATTACGAATTCAATCCATTTTAAATTTGTAATATATTCGGTCTTTGTGGTTTTATTATGTATCGGATTTAGTCCATTTTGACATGAAATGACCAAAAACCCTCACCAAAGAATAAATATAAGGTAGAAGGTAGGGGCATTTTGGTCATTATACATTTTTTTGACAAAATGAACTGAATCCGATACATGTTAAACCCAGAGGTACCGAATTTGCTACAAAATTAAAAAATGAACTGAATCTGTAATTTCTAACAAACCACATGAACCATTTATGTAGTTAACTCTTATTTTTAAGATGTCTTGTTTATTTTATATCAGATGGTACAACTTCACATCTAAAAATATACGAGTAAAAAGCATTTGCCAATTAACCAACCAAAAATGTAAATTTTTACAATCACATACAATTGTATAACATTTACAATCTGCTTTCGTATCTTGTTCTGTAAAGAGTGCTAATTGAAAAACATGTTGGGTTGTTCTTTTTAGTCCATGAAGATTAAGAGCTCAACATTTGGGGTCATCTTAAGTTCATTTAGTCCTTACTTAAGTCATCCTTTAGCTTATGAAGAAGGTGTGTGACAAGAGAGAAGTGAGATAAACAAAAAGAAACAAGATAAATTTTTTTGGAGTTTTTGTCACCAAGAACCCAACATAAGTGTTTCATAGATTCCTGGAGTTTACACCGTCGAATCGACACGATTTTGGGTTGTATCTTCCTTACATATAAAGAAAGGTCCTGACCGTTTCGGATCTTGATTTTCAAGTCTGGAAGTCTTGTTTTCTTGCCCGGGAAGATTGCATTTGATTTGGTGATATTCTTCCTTTCTAGTTCTTTGTTTGTTGTCGTATAACCTTGATGTTGATTCCAAGATATATGATGAGTGTTATATGCATCTAGTATTATCTAGAAAAGACTTTGTATACCTCTCTTGCTTGATAGTAGATTTAATCGGCACTAGGTGTCCCGTTGCTTTTACCCATTTTGGGGTTTTTTACGCTAAAAGTTTGGCGTTCTTATTGTGTATTTGATTACTTTAGTATCTCGTAACTAGAGTTGATCAGATAGTGCTTGGACGCCGATTAGAGTTGCTTAAGTTTTCCTTATTTGTTTACTTCCTCATAAGTTCATACAGTTTTGGGTAAGTATTACCAAATTAAGGTTTTGCTTCCGCGCATTTGTATTTATACCGTTATGACCTATTGCAATTTACCCATCAAATTGGTATTAGAGCTATAGGCTCTTGGTTGACGAATTACCTATTTGGACAATGGAAACTAATAGAAGTAGGATGGTTAATTGAAATGGTTCTAATTATCATGTTTGGAAAGGAAAGATAGAGGGTCTCCTTTATGTTAAAGACTACTACTTGCCTGTTTTTAGTACTAAGAAACCTGAGAACAAAATAGATATAGAATGAACTATCTTTTCATAGGCAGGTTTGCGAGTATATTAGGCAGTGGTTTGATGATAACGTTTGGAACCATATTTGTGAAGAGACGCATGCTCGTACTCTTTAGAACAAACTTAAACAATTATATGCTCGAAAAACTAGAAACAAAAAGTTGTTCTTAATTAAGAAAATGATGAGATTAAAGTATATTTATGGGTATGATCACCTGAATGTTAATTGGTATATTATAATTCAGCTTGCAGGAATGGGCATCAAGTTTGAAGACTAGATTCAAGGCTTGTGGCTTCTTGGTACTTTACTGGATACTTGGGAGACTTTTATGACATCCTTTTCCAACTCTACACCATATGGTGTTATCACCATGGAATTGGGTAAAGGTGGTATTTTGAATGAAGAGACGGGAAGAAAGTCACAGGGTTCCTCTTCACGGTCAGATGTCTTGGTCATAGAAAGGCGGGATAGAAGTCAAAGTAGAGGCTCGAGTAACAAAGTAATCATCATAGGAGTTGCAAAAGAAAATTTGTTGATGTTATGTGTAATCATTGCCAGAAGAAGGGGCACACAATGAAGTTATGCAGCCAGTGGAAAAAGGAGAACAAGAAAAAAGGCTACAATAATCAAAAGAACAAGCACAAGAAATATGATGATGGTAATGACAGTACTAAAGTAAATTCCACCACATATGAGTTTTTTGTTTGCTCTGTTTATGATATGGTTAACTTTCTCATGATGATTCAAGTTGGATTCTTGATAGTGGTGATTTATGTCATGTTGCAACACGAAAAGAATAATTTTCATCTTACACACCAGTTGATTTCGGTGTTGTTAGGATGGGTAATACTGGGCTATCTAGGATTTTGTTTGAAGTTCGACAGGGGGATGGAATTGGTTTTGCATAATGTGAAACACGTCCCGGACACGAGACTCAGTATCATCTAAACAAGTCTTCTTGATGAAGATGGTTACCACAACATTTCTGGAAATGGCTTGTGAAGTATTGTAGCAAGAGGTAAAAGGGAATCCAAGTTATACGTGACACATCCGAAGATATCCAAGAGCATTGTCCTAAGCCATAACAGAATTGAATCTTCCATATACATCAACATAGTCATATCTTGTTAAGGTATTTGATGCACTGTTTGACTTGGAAACATGTTGTAAAACATCTTGTTTAAGGTTCCAAGACCACCTAGCTAAGGCCTTAACAATATTCACCTTTGTTTTTTACTGAGAAGACTCAACCATTGTACCTTTAACATTTTTGCTGAAATATCTGTTGTGATTAGATGTTTTTATTGAAAGGGTTTTTGAACAAAGTTTTGGTGATTCACCCATCTAAAGTAATTCCACACCGGTTTAACTTGTTTTTTACCATTAATCTTTCTCTTGTGCTTACAAGTACAGTGCGAGTGATCAAAACTGCCACACACATAACAAGCCTTATTTTTGAACTCAAAGTTATCACCTAATTTTATGAGTCAGTATGCAATTCGAACCTCTTTTATTACCTCCAGATCTCTTATTGTTTTTCCTAGGTTTATCTATTTTCCTATCACTTCCATTCCTAGCACAAACAGATTGAAGAGAGAACTTAGGTGATTTATCACTTAAGTTAGACTTACACGAGGCATATTTACTAGTCTTAGGTTCAATTATAACATGTTTAGACATAGACTCAAGTGATTAAACACTAGAGTTAGACTCACAAGAGTCAAGGTTATTGGTCTTAGTGTCTAAAGACTTGTCACTGAAAGCACAAGAGGCAGAGTCATTAGTTACAGAAATATTTCCATGTAGGTTATTTGACTTTTTGCCATAGGTCATTGTGCTTCATCAAAGTCAGGGTGGTTTGAGGTAGGCATGAATTCCCTAGTGATAGGTGGGGGAATGATATGAGTGGATTTACTCATATCATTTGTATCAGAAAACAAGCCTAAAATGCATAAAACTAGTGAAAATGACCTTGTATATGCATGTTTCTTGTTTCGTGTGTGTAGGTACCAAGATCGCGAAAACCGGCAAAAACGACACGAGTTTGAAGAAAAGATCGAGAAGCCAAAAGTCAAGTCATGTATTCGAGGATTTAAGTTTTATCAAATAATTGGGCCTTGTGGGTCCCACATTTATATATTGGGCCTAAAAGCACAATATTGGAAAACAATGTATTTACTTTTGCACAAGGCCCAATACATGGCCCAAAATAATAAGCATGTGACGGATGGATTACATGTTTAAAATAAAAGGGCCCAAGCCCATAATTCATAAATAAGACGTGGGGAGTTTTGGGTTCCCAAGCCCATCAGCAAAATAAATGTGACGGTGGAGTATTGAGTTGGGTTCCCAAGCCCATTTGGTAATATAGTGAGACGGTAGAAGAATATAAACTAAATACTTTTCACTTTTTGGTCAAACACAATACACCTTCGTTACAACCTAGAAAAAAAACGCAGTCATGAAAACCACCCACCCAAACCCTAATCAGAAATTTTGGGATTTCTTATTTTTGGCAAGTGATACCACACGCGCCTGAAATAAATTCCCTACTAATTCGGATGTAGAAGATGGAGTTATCAGAATCCACGTGGCCTCTCAATCTCGTCACCAATCATCTCTGATTGGTTGATTTTTCCTCAATCAATATTTAAACAAATAGAATCCAGCCACATCACCTGCAAACAAGCACAACTAGCACAAAACCCTGCCAAGCTGGCGATCCGAGGGAGAGAGGACTGTTTTTAACCGTATGATCAAGAAAGATAAAGAGAAGAGAATATTTAAGGGTTGCGATTGAATCTCTTCACCAACAACCTTCCTCAAGAAGGCTCGGGGTTTGTCTATAAAAACCCCCCAAATAATTGTAATTGTTCATCCCATTTTTTATTTTAGAGTGATAATGTCAAATTAGATGTAGGATTAATTGTACTTTTATTCTTATAGTTTTGTATTATTTTTATGGATTAATAAAAGTTTAATTGAGCATCATCTTTTAATTTCAAGTATTTAGTGTTAAAATTTTATGCAATCATTTTACTGTCTATTTGATATTATAAGAAAAAATATTTTATTAAGTTGTTCAATAGCTTAATGGGATAATTAAAAGTGATATTTAGGATAAGAGTTTAACCATTGTTAAACTTTTAAGAAAAAAGACTGGATCGAATTATCTTGTTCGAGATGATGAAGTTACTGGTTCGAGCATGATGTCTTGGTTCGTAGGGAGTTATTTTGGTTCGATGGTGGTTTTAATTTGGTGTCGGTTCTAGTTCGATAGTACGCTCAACGCGTTACTACAGCTTCAAAGGACCTTCAATAAAAGGTAAAGTTCATTTTTTTATTTTTTATAAGATTTAGTTTAAACTGATATGAATTTTTTTGATTGATTTAAGTTGTTATAGTTTGATTATTAATGGTTTAAGTCTGCCTGCTCATTGTAGTTTGAATATTAAATAGTCTGTTTAATAGATCTGAGTTTTTAATCTAATGGTTCATTAAGGTTTAAATTTGATGACAAAAGTTTCTGATAATGGACTATTGATTAATATTGTTTTTGCTTGCTGATGTAAGTTTGATTTAGATTTTGTTATCTATTAAATAAGAATCACATAGTCTGCTGATTGGAAATCTATTATGTGTTGATTTTACTACTGATATAATTTTCATAGTTTATTTTTGGTATTGATTTTGATATGTTTAACTGATATAAATGTCTTTAGTTTGAGTAATCTGTTTTTACAAAGTTTAATTGGGAATCTTTGAGTTCATTATGAATACTGAATGTTTGAACATTATATAAACTTTGGACTTGCTGATTTAAACTTGAGCTGATAATAGACCCATTGTTTGGTGTATCATTTTTATCTGCTAACTTTGGTGAACTTTCCTGCTGGTTTTAACTTGATTGACTGATTTAGATTGAATTTGTTTTTTTTATTTTTACTGATTATTTTGGTCTGCATTGAGTTTTGGTAGCTGTTATAGTTTACTGATCTATTTTAGATTGCGATTGTATTTTGTATTATACTAAACTCATAATATCAGCAGAACCAAATGTTTCGTTTGGTTTGCTGTGTTCCAAAAGTCTGTACTCCAAATAAGTTTGTTGCACAAATATAATATTCACAAAAAATATCGTCCCTATGGGGTCTCGAACTCGAGACCTCCCGTTCAACAGTCAAGCGCTTTTCCAACTCGTCAAGCAGTACTTTTTGTTATTTCATTACGTTTAATAAGTATTATACTCCATGCTGGTTTGTCAGTTTTTTTAAACGTGTTTATTAAAGTTTTATTTCAAAAAGTTTAAATTAGATTTTAATTACTTTTTATAAATAAAAGTTTATTTATTTTTTAGAAAGAATTATTAGTTTAAATAAAATTAATTTTTAAATAAATAATATATTATTTTATAATATTTTAATTTAATTTAGGTTTTAAATTGTCTTAAATAGTTTTAGTTTTAAATAGATTTGTTTAAATAATTTTTTTATTTTAAAAAAAGTAAAAAGTAAAAGTAAATTTTTAAATAGAATAATTTAGTTCTAATTAAATTAGTTTTAAATAAATTTTGTTTTAAAATAAATTTTAGTTTAAATCATTTTTGTTAAAATATTTTGTTTAATTAAAAATAGATAGTTAAGGTAAAGTTTAAATTTAATGTGGTTTAAATAATTGTGTTTTAGAATTTAAGTCGGGTTACGATTCATGCACTTTAGCATTAAAAAATTGGTAGAATTAATTTAGATAAAAACCGAAACCCAATTCAAAACAATTGTCCAATTCAATACGAACGTCTCAAATTCATAAGGTCCTTGTGTACAACGAACCGGGATTACTCTCGTGTTTAATTGAATTCGTCATTAGCTTATTTATGGAGTATTACATTTTCCTAAAGGTAATTTCCTAAATTTGCTCTATAACGTACTTAATTAAAATACACCGACATTCCCCCACACATCAGGGAACAACATGCATTCCTCCCTCTTTGATAAACTTATCAAAAAGGGTTTTATCATCCACAACTTCAGGAGTAGGATAAAAAATACTTAGCAAACGTTGTATCATAAAGTTCATTTGCCCCTATATAATATCCATACCTTAACCTAGTCTTTGTTCTTACAAACATAGATCTATCTACTAATTTGGATAAATTTTTAGAAGATTCCTTCCATTTGTCAAACCTGACCAAGGGATTATCTAGCTTAGCCTGTAACTCTTGTTTTTCTAAGCTACTTTAGCATTTACACTTTCATAATATTTTAACAAGTTAAATGTATTTTCTAAATCTCTTTCCAAACCCTTAATCTTTTCCTCATAAGCCAACTAATTATTTGATACCACACTTTCTTTTTTTCTAGAGTCTTAATGGAATCTTTTATGCTTGGACTTTATGAAATACTCATTATATTGTTTATTTAGTTCAATAAACTGTTTTTGAAGATCATCATATTATTGTTCACATTTTTCAGAACGACTAATTACCAAGTCATATTTTTTATAAAGATACATTTTGTTATTTAATTTAGTATTATATTCTCTAAGTTCATATTATGTCATATAAGTTACCTCACCGTCTGAAATTGAACTTATGCACGCCTTGTCTTCTTCAACAACACAGATGTAGAAATCTTGTTCTTCTCAATCAAAGCTTCTCAACCCGCTCTGATACCAATTGTTAGAGTGCTTCTTGAACAATCTTGGAAGCCTTGATCAAAATACAAACACTGTGCGAAAACAAATCTTTTATATAATAAAACAAGAAAAACAATCGCGAGATGTAGCTGAAACTGCTAGTCGATCTACCGGATCAACTTCTGCCTACCCCGTTCGGTCAAAGATCGCCGGGAGTCTTTTTTTTTTGTTTTTTTAGAATCTGGGAAAAATGTATGTTGACTCTACCAGATAGAATAGAACCCTTATTTTTTCATAGTCTAGTGAAAAGAAGGTTTGACTTTTTCTTCTTCCTAGCATCTCTGGGCTACCCGATCCATCAGTAAACGAAAGGTTGAAGCTTGGGAAGCTCGGACACGGTCAAGATCCGAACAACAAGGAGCACTCAACTACTAGTCTAGTCTAGTAGTCGTTTTTTCTATTAGTTGCGATGCAAACATGCCTTTACTTAACTTATGAGATTAGTTGAGTAGGCTTGCCTTAGTTGTCTGCTATAAGATAGCTAGTTTTGGGGCTTTCGACATAAAAAAGCCTATCCAGCTTGGCTATATTAGTCAAGCGCTAGCACCCCTATAGAGTAAATGTTCCGACTCGCCAGTCATTATGGATCTAGTGGCATGGCGGGGCAAAAGAAAGGGGGTTCCCCCTCATAGTCCATTAGTGGGTAGGGTGATAAACTAAAAGGCCGCCACCCTCCTCTTCAGACGTGTCCTCGACAACCTGGCTTCGGTCTCCGCTTTTGGGGGCGGGAGTACAACCCATGTGATATTGAGCTTGAGCATTCGGGCTTCTTTCTTTTTTTTAAGAAATGCTTCTTTCAAATTCTAAGGTGGTAGCCGAAGGACGGATTTTGACTAAGCTTTGCTGGAAAAAGTTGCAAACTTCAGTTCCGAAACTTTAGTCTTAACTTCGTCTTCATTGCCGATCTATCGAACTGTATACCTTCAATATCGAACTTCTCCGAGCAGTTCTAATGCCATACCGATGGAATTCCTATCCAGTAGTAAACTATATGATTTCAATACCTACAGCGGTGTTATAGGCGGACCTTCAATCAAAGACATGACTAGTTCATTCATAGGTAAGACTCGAGCATTGGTCGAAGCTACAATATTTTATAAAGGCTCGTATAATCGTGTCTTAGTCTTAACCACCTTGGGAGTAGGTTGTACGGTATGGTACACGGTTTTGCCCGGTCTAGCAGGTATGCCCCTTCCTCTTGATCTCTTCCATGTGGACGCTGAATACCCCATGTTCTGCAAGAATGATTTTGTGCATCCTAAGTTTATGAAAATGTATTTAGTTGAACCCTTCCTACTCGAGAATAAGGTCAGGAAGTTAGGAGCTAGTCTGCCAAGCTTAAGAAAAAGTTCAAAGTAAGCAAGGTTGTCGGCTGAAGGAAAGAGGAAGACCAAACAAAGTCGCGGTCAAAGCAAAGAAAAAGATGCCAAAAAGATTCACTTTAGCTTCTAGCTCGCTTAGTGTAGGTTGCTTGCAATCCTGACATCCCGAGTGACAGTTTGGGGGATTGATTACGTGGCTCTTCCCTTAGCGCACAAGCACTAAGCAAGTAAACTACCATTTTTCTTCTCTTTCATCCCAGACTCTTCTTTTTTTAATAAAAAAAAGAATCCATATCAGATATCTCCGAGAAACTACACTAAAGGGAACTGTTAAGTACAGACGATGCCTGAAATGATAGTAACACCTGGGGCCTTCGAAATACCAAATCCCAGCTTAAGTCCAAAAGGCCTACACTTTAACTAAGAACAGAAAGGTCCGCGAAATAACCGCGTTGCTCGATCAGTGAAACCAGAGTGATGGTCTTCTAGGACGATACATTCGTAATGGATCCATCATATACGTTATTTTAGATGGTTCTAATTGTGGGCAATAGTCTTCATCATCCTCAGCAGCTTGAGCAGGCTCCTCAATGGCTTGGATAGCCCCTGAAGTAATATCCTAACGTGTACTCAAGAACACAAGAAAAGAGCCTTTAAATGGCCTTATGTTTTTTTTGATCAAAAAGTAGTGTTTTCCCGTGTTTTTAGGCCATAAACTAGAGAGTTAGGTTAAAGGTAAGCCGGCTAAGAGGACTAGGAGCTTAGCTTGCTGGCGAGAAAGGGTGAGTGTTCGGTACGCTCTTTAGCCTTTAACAAGGGCTAAGCCGCGGTATTGGAAACGTCCTTAGTTCCTCGATTCATTCCGTGGCTCGTAATCCATCATTGGCTAAACAATCATTTGGTTATGCCATTTTGGGCTTTGCTCTAACCGAAGCTATTGCATCGTTTGCCCCAATGATGGCCTTTCTGATCTCATTCGTATTCCGATCAAATAATCAAAGAAAGAAGGTTTCAGTTTCATAAAGCAAGCACCTCTTTCCAGCCTTAGTCAAATAGCCACCGGAGGCAAGGGGGCGCAGTTCTTAAACAGAAGAATGGCGATGCTTAAATTGGAGTTGTTCATGCCCTAGGGTAGGCCGGTATGCGACAATCACTTTCTCAAGGAAATAATCAAACGTTGAAGCCTCAATATATTAATACGATCACTCTGAATAGTGATAGGGTTTACAACCTTGAAGCTATAACAAACAATAAGATAAATGCATAGAATATATGTGTATCGAAGTGTGTCCCCATCTCTACACCCTAGGACCTCCTTTTATAATGAAGGAGCCCTAGGTGGTTACAATATAACTAATACTTGCCTAAGTGTTATAAATCAATATAATTTAATTATTTCTTAAATAAACTTGTAACTTCCTTATCATACCTAACATATTTTAATTCTTTCCATAAGAATAAGAAGACTAAGTCTTTGACCATATCTTCTACAATCTTCCATCAATTTTATAACACTATCAGTAAGAACTATATTCTACAAGTAGGAACGAAGTACTACCAGCAGGAACGATGAACTGTATACTACTAGTAGGAATTGTATACTACCAGTAGGAACGAAGTACTACTAGCAGGAACAATGAACTATATACTACCAGTAGGAACTGTATACTAACAGTAGGAACTGTATACTACCAGTAGGAACAATGTACTACCAGTAGGAACTATAGATACTTAATTCCCAACAGCATGGAGTTTAGCATCAAAAGACTCCGCCAAAGACACCGTAGTTGGATAGCTTAGTGGAGTGGATGAATAGGACTTTTGTTGCGAGAGTCAGATGCTTGCTTTCACATGCAGGGTTGCCTACTAATTATTTGGGTGAGGCATTTAAATACGGCGCTACATGTTATTAATCTAACCCCTTGTGTTCCTTTACATTTTGATGTTCCTGATAAGATTTGGAGCGGCATAGATGTTTCATATCGTCGTTTACGAGTCTTCAGATGCAAGGAATTTGTGCATATTCCCAAAGATGAAAGATCAAAGCTTGATGTGAAGAATAATAATCCATGTGTGTTCCTCGGATATGGTCAAGATGAACTTGGGTATAGGTTCTACGAGCAGTTCAAAAGAAGCTTTTTCGCAGCCGAGATGTAGAGTTTGAGAAACATCAAACTTTAAAAGATGTTGAGAATACTGAAAAGTAGATAACTCATCAATATAATGATGATCCTATTGACTTAGATCCGGTTCCTCAAAACACTGTGACACACAGTTTGGAGATGATGTTCAGAATGATGAAGAACAAGGTGTAGATGATGTTGATACCGAAATGAGTTAAATGAAGAGGTTCGTCATGAGTTACCATTGCCACTGCCATCATTTGTTCCGCTTAGGCGGTCCACTAGAGATCATCACCATTTTGTATGCTTCTGCAAATGAGTATGTTTTACTCACTGCTGGGGGAGAGCCCGAGTGTTATGAAGAAGCTATGGAAGATGACCACAAGAAAGAGTGGTTTGATGCCATGCAAGATGAGATGACTTCCTTGCACGAGAATAATACCTTTGAGTTAGTGAAGTTGCCTAAGGGAAAGAAAGCTTTGAAAAACAAGCGGGTTTTCAAATTAAAGACTGGAGAATATACTTCAAGGCCCGAGTTATAAGGCTAGATTGGTGACTTTAAGCTTACTGATTAGGATTGTACTTTTTCCAAGATGAGTATTGAAATATAGATAGAGTTCCATATGCCTAACGTTTGGTAGCTTGATGTATGATATGGTGTGTACAAGGCCGGTTTTATCTCATGCGGTTGGTGTTGTAAGTCGGTTCTTGTTAAATCTTGGTAAGAAGCATTGAGAAGCGGTTAAATGGATATTTAGATATCTAAGAGGCACTTCAAAATTGGGTATCACATTTGAAAATGGAAAACCCCTGCTTATTGGTTATAGAAACTCAGATTTGGCCAGAAATAAGGACAACATGAAGTCCACTTCTAGATATTTGATGAATTTTATAAGGGGAGTTGTTTCATGACACTAGATTGCAAAAGAGTGTGGCTTTGTCTACAACAAAGGCTGAGTATGTGGTAGCAACTAAAGCGTACAAAAACTGTTGTGGTTGAAAAGATTTTTGCAAGAACTTGGTTTCAAGCAACAACGTTATGCGATTCTTTATGACAATCAAAGTGCTGTTCACCTTGCAAAAAATTCGATGTTTCACAAAAGAGCATTTCATACTAATGTTCGGTATCATTAGATTAGAGATGTCGTTGGAGATGGTTTGTTTGAACTTAATAAAGTTCATACGAATGATAATGCTTCCGATATATTGACAAAGGTTGTACCAAGGGAAGAGTTGAAGGTGTGTTGCTCGTTTGGCAGATTTAGATCATCTGGAAAAAAATAATGTGTCTCACAATTTGAGTAATATGCACTCCATCGAGTACATAGAAAGTTTGGTTTCGCCATCGGATATCTGTTATATGTAAGTTCCATACTAGCTTTTCGCCCATCCAAAATCGCTGCTCGTCTCAAGTCGGACAGTGTTACTGCATCTGGATTTTGGTGTTGGTTTTAGTTGTTGCTTTTTATTTTCCATGTTTTTATAAATCATCCATCAGTTCAGAAAAAATAAGATTAAACTTTGTTTATTTGTTAGTAGTGAACATTTGCATTTGGTAGGATTGTATGTTTTTCTTTGTTTCTTGTGGTTTTGATTTTATAAGCACTCAACTGTAAAAAAAGATATTTAATTCAAAAGCTATTTTAATCTTCCTAATTGTATCATGTTTGGCAAAGAACTTTTGAGCATTTTAGAGCTACTTTTTATTTCATAAGAAAAGCTGCTTTAAACTAGAAATCCATGTTTGGATATACTAGCAGATATACTAGCTTCCAACTTTTTTGTTCAACAAATAGCTTCAAAATATGCAATTGTTGAACCATGCGTTTAAAATACGGCGAAGTATTATGATCTTTTGTCATCTTCGATTCATCGATTCAGCCCTAGGTTATCATCACATTACGGACACCAATTAGGACTTGTTAAGAGTCTCACAACGATTATTACGGATAACAAAATGGTTGTGGCTTTGCAACCAAAATATCAGGTCGATAAATGGATCATCATAAAGACTCCTCAACCAACATAAAGGTGTTAAAAAAAACATAAACCTATAAGCTCATCCAATCGAGATAACAAACTAATAGAACAATCACCCATAATATAATAATCGTAGTTTGATATTTACTTGCAACTTCTAAGACAAACAAAGAGTCCAAATATAATAATTATGTCTCGAGCAAAGCACTCCTTCATATTAGAACTAGACTCTGAATGTATCATGATGTTCACCCCCAAAGTATCAGGATCCAGATACAAAGTATATTATGTAATAGTTTTTCATTCATACCCGTAATATATGCATATGCAGGGACTCAAATGACGGTCTGTATATGCATAACCAAGTCATAGAAACTTATGGCATTCTGTTTCTTAAGGACTAATCCAATGAACAACTAGCCTAGAATGTTATAAACACAACCATAACTATCAAGAGCCATACTACTAGCCTAAAGAAGGTAAGTTAGAGAAACTTCAAACCAAATTATACAATTGGTTGAGAAACTCAAACCAGTCATCATAGATCCAACAACTTTAACACATCAATGCACAACTAAGAACAATAAAAAGTAACAAAAGGCCTATTACCACAAACAGTTGAACAAATCATACCAGCTAAAACAACTTAAACGACACATCCATGAACAACAAGAACTGGCCTAATCATATAACTATGACAATCAACTAAATCAAACCGAACACACTAAATATAAACAATTAACCATTAAATAGTGATTATTACTACAATTTACACTTCATCAATCGATTTAATAACGTAAACTGCATTCGGGGAGTTCTAACCATAATCCTATAATTTCATATGAAACTATGATATGTACAAACAATGACCCATCAATATCAGTACACAAACATGAACATCAGTACCAAACAACCTAATGCTACAGCGACTTCAAAAAATCATTCAGGATATCAATACAAGGTTCATTCAGCAAGAATTGAAACTTCATATCATACCAATAACATTCAAGTAAACAAAAACTTAACCACAAAATAGGAATAAAGAACATATAAAACAATAAATGTACAAAGAGATCACAAACACAAATCTCTTAATATTATAACAAATGAAAAGTGCAGTCAGTAAGTTTCAAACTTGCTCAGTCAAAAAGTATGAATCAGTTTTGTTCGCTTAGCAATTTTAGAAACCTCATGCAAGTTGGAGTTAGAAGATTAATCTGAAAAAAGCTTTACCACGCAAAATGATGTAAATTATAAAATCCAAAATAATAATGTTTGCTTTGCCATAGAAAGAAAAACTTAAACACTGTCACTTATCAGCCTATACCTAAAATATTTAAACAGGATCTATCAATTAGATCCAAGTAATAAAACATTCTATTTAAATTAACTATAGAACAGAACTCAAACAAATCAATTCAACTATAAGCCTAATCCTAATCGAGATATCCGTCAACATTCAGATACAAAGAAACACATGGCAACGCACAAAGACAGAAACATATACGTAACTAATAGACTATAACCAACCAATAAAAACAGAAAACAACAAACACGAACAAATTAATCCTCTGAACTAATGAAATGTATATCCTCGCTAAAGCAAATCAATCATACTAAAACCTAAAACATATAATGTGTGACCATTCTATAACAGTAGCTGAACAAACTCAGCACAAAAACATCACTCCTTAAAAGTTTCTCTTATCATAACGCTACCATGTGTCAAACTAATCATACAGATATAACAACTCAAACTAAATAACTAACAAAATACCAAGAATTAATCATCCAGAATGTGTATCAGTTCTCGCTAACTTAAACGCCAAACCGATTATTATACCTTAACAAAGGTAAACTAATAGTAACCAGTCTTAATGCTACAATACGCTTATGATCTAATCATAAAACATTTACGCCAAACAACTCAAAATAAAGTAACAAAAATTCCAGCTACTAATACTCCAAACTAACAAAATGTATATCAACTCGCTTTAACTGCAACAACTCAAACACTTCACCTTAATCTTAAAAATCGACGAACACATAAACCAAAAAAACGCGCAAAACAATGATTAATCATTTAAAAATAACATGTGTATTATAGGGGTGTTTGTTTCGGCCTATATTGTCGGCTCATGGCTTATTTGGTGTTTGGCTTATGTTTCAGAAACTCAATTATTGTTGCTTATTTTGAAACTTTTCGGCTTATATAAGTTTATTATGTAACTAACTTAAATAATCTAAAAAGTTACGAAATAAGCCGCAAAAACTGAGTTATGAAAACAAAATAAGCCACTAGCCGGCAAAATCAGCCGAAACAAACACCCCCTATTTCTCTAATGCAAACCACATCTTAACAAAACATCAAAACAATAGTAAACTAACCTAAACCAGTCTAAGCGCTACAATAGGTTAAGCTAATAACACAAATACGCCAAAAAACTCAGAAATAAAGTAACAGAAATTTCCAGCAATTAATCCTCCAAAATATCGAAATGTATATCGATTCGCTAACGCAAACCAAAATCACATCAAAACATAACAAACTAACCATAAGTCTCAAAAACATAACATAACAATAATAATAATCCATAATAATCCATGAAACCCTAAACAACATAAACAAAAACCACTTCAAAACCTTAAAAAACTACTTCCCAAACACTCCACTTCCTCAGAAACGAAGCTTGGAAAAGAACCACCTGTTCTTCCCAGTCTTGAACCTCTCTTCCAGCTTCTTCATACCAACTACAACACTTAAATACCACATCAATGAACAAGAAGAACTGACATAATCATATAATAACATTCAAGTAAACAAAAACCGAACCACAAAATAAGAATCAAGAACATATAAAACAATCAACGTACAAAGAGCTAACAAACACAAATCTCTCAATATTATAACAAATGAAAAGTGCAGTCAGTAAGTTTCAAACTTGCTCAGTCAGAAAGTATGAATCAGTTTTGTTCGCATAGCAATTTTAGAAACCTCATGCAAAGTAGCAGTTATAAGAATAATCTTAAAAAAGCTTTACCACGCAAAATGATGTAAATCATAAATTCCAAAATAATAATGTTGGCAAAATAATGTTTTCTTTGCCATAGAAAGAAAAACTTAAACACTCTCATCACCTATCAGCCTAAGCATAAAAATTTTAAACAGGACCTATCAGTTAGCGCCAACTAAAAATACATTCTATTTAAATTAACTACACCAATGGTAAAGAGAAGTGCTATCCTGCTAAAATTTAAACAAAACAGAACTAAAAGAAATCAATTCACCTATAAGCCAAATCCTAATCAAGATATCCGTCAACATTCAGATATAAAGAAACACATGGCAACACACAAAGACAGAAACATGCCACGTAACAAATAGACTATAACTAAACTACCAACCAACAAAAACAGAAAACAACAAACTTAAGCATATTAATCATCCATTAATGCTACAATACGCTTATGATAAACTTATATTATCATATCATAAAAGATATACGCCAAACAACTCAGAATAAAGTAACAAAAATTCCAGCAACTAATACTCCAAACTAACAAAATGTATATCAACTCGCTTTAACTGCAACAACTCAAACACTTCACCGTAATCTTAAAAATCGACGAACACATAAACCAAAACAACGCGAAAAACAGTGATTAATTATTTTAAAATAACATGTGTATTATAGGGTTGTCTGTTTCGGCCTATATAGGCCGCTCGTGGCTTGTTTGGTTTTGGGCTTATGTTTCAGAAACTCACTTATTGTTGCTTATTTTGAAACTTTTCGACTTATATAAGTATATTATGTCACAAACTTATATAAGCAAAAAAGTTACATAATAAGCCGCAAAAACTGAGTTATGAAACTTACACTGAAAACAAATAAGCCATTAGCCAGCTAAATAAGCCGAAACAAACACCCCTTATTCTCTAAGGCAAACCATACCTTAACAAAACATCAAAACAATAGTAAACTAACCTAAACAAGTCTAAGCGCTACAATAGGTTAAGCTAAGCTAACAATAATACGCCAAAATAAAATATCGAAATGTATATCGATTCGCTAACACAAACCAAAATCACATCAAAACATAACAAGCTAACTTAAACCATAGTCTTAAAAAGATAACATAACAATAATAATAATCCATAATCCATGAAACCCTAAACAACATAAAATAAAAACCACTTCAAAACCTTAATAAACCACTTCCCAGACACTCCACTTCCTCAGAAACAAAGCTTGAAAAAGAACCACATGTTCTTCCCAGTCTTGAACCTCTCTTCTAGCTTCTTCTTAGCCTCCTTACAAGCAGTCACCTTCTTATCATGTGACGTAAGGACATCAACAGTAACCACATCTTTCAAATCAACATCAAGAGTGTACCTAGTTGGCATGATGTGATTGTAGTTAACCAGCTTGATGAAAGCCTTGACGCGCGACTTCTTAGTGGTCTTCTTAGCAGAGTCTTTGCGAATCACCTTCTTTGGGTACTTGGAAATGCCTGCTACCAAACAGTGGTCGTATGGACGGTCACGTGTTCCTTCGTCGAACTGCTTCACGATGACTGCTTTGTGACCTGCGAAGCGGCCGTTGAGGACGACCATGGCTTTGTTGGGTTTGAGAAATTTCACCATTTTTGTTTTTTTGGGGGTTTGGGGGAAGCTGCGGCTGCTGTGATGTTGTTGTTGGGATTAGGGTTTGGAAATGATGTATAAAGGGGGTGATATAGGTAGGATTTCTTAGTTTGTAACGGATCTGCAGCCCATGTGTGTTATATGGGCTTTATGGTATTGGCCCATGTTTTATCCATTTAAGTATTTAACATTACTGTTGGAAATACGTTTTACGTATTTATGAAGGATCGGTCGCTCCAACGATAATTATGTAATGGGCTCGTGATCTATTTACTTATTGTATAGTCCATATAGCCCACATGTAGGGTGGGCTATATATAACCCCTCCTAGCATGTTAGGAGGGGGTTGTTGATTCACATTTACACTTAATCATTTATCATCTTTTCTTTCTCTCTCTACAACTCTCTCACTTCTCTCCTTTCTCTCTCTAATCCTTCATCTAATTCCTTCATTTCTTCTTTATTAATCTATCAATCAACCATCTAAATCCACCAAATCCATTACATAGAATAGGCCATTAATTACGTAGACCTTCAATTGGTATCAGAGCCTTGGTTAGTTTGGTTTATTCTTGTTTTATTTCTTTTTGATTTTGGTGGGTTTTGATTTAATCATGCTTAAATCATAAAAAGTTTGTATTAGTGTTCTTTAAGAAAAACCATCTTGATTCTTAGTGTTTTTGGTATTTTTGTGATTGGGATTAGTGGATAAGTATTAGTTGTTACTTATTTTAGTCGAAAGCACAAAACTTTTTGGGTTATTTGGTCAAAATCCGGGCTTAATCTTCATTGTTACTGTTCGACTGTTCATCGGAACAATCTTCTGTTCATTCAGCAAAAGTTCCGGATCA
Organism: Glebionis coronaria; assembly: GCA_025667525.1. Lineage (NCBI taxonomy): Eukaryota > Viridiplantae > Streptophyta > Magnoliopsida > Asterales > Asteraceae > Glebionis > Glebionis coronaria. The sequence continues at coordinate 497,818,382 of CM046882.1, read as the reverse complement.
AGAAGTTCCGGATCAAGGAGTTCCGGATCAAGGAGTTCCGGATCAAGGAGTTCCGGATCAAGGAGTTCCGGATCAAGGAGTTCCGAGTCAAGAAGTTCCGAATCAAGAAACTTCCGAACCAAGAAGTTCCGGATCAAGCCAAACTTCCGAACCAAGAACTTCCGAGTCAAGAAGTTCCTGATCAAGCCAAAGTTCCGGATCAAGAACTTCCGAGTCAAGAAGTTCCGGATCAAGCCAAACTTCCGAACCAAGAACTTCCGAGTCAAGAAGTTCCGGATCAAGCCAAAGTTCCGAACCAAGAACTTCCGAGTCAAGAAGTTCCGGATCAAGCCAAAGTTCCGAATCAAGAACTTCCGAGTCAAGAAGTTCCGGATCAAGCAAAACTTCCGAACCAAGAACTTCCGAGTCAAGAAGTTCCGGATCAAGCCAAAGTTCCGAACCAAGAACTTCCGAGTCAAGAAGTTCCGGATCAAGCCAAAGTTCCGAATCAAGAACTTCCGAGTCAAGAAGTTCCGGATCAAGCAAAACTTCCGAACCAAGAACTTCCGAGTCAAGAAGTTCCGGATCAAGCCAAAGTTCCGAACCAAGAACTTCCGAACCAATAAGTTCCGGATCAATCCAAAAGTTCCGAATCAAGGTGATCTTCCGGATCAATCCAAAAGTTCCGAATCAAGGGAGTATTGGATTCCGATTTGTTTTATCAAACGGTTGAGTCGACAAAAATTTCTTGAGCTGACAATTGAGTTTTCCGTGATACGATTTTGAAACTCATGTCATCGGTCTCGTCTTCGATATATCAAAGATCACAACTTCAGCAAGTGTATGTTAATGGAGGGCAAGAATCAATGACGCAGATGCAAGAGGATAATGGTCGGCTTATCGTTAAATATCAGACGATAACCCGTGCATCAAATAAAGGAAAGTTTATCGCCGATGATAAACTTATCCTTACAACGAGAAATTAAATTTTCTCGGACACGAGCTTACATTAAAACCATTCAAAGGTTTTAAGCTTGTGTACATGACTTACAGTTAAATGTCAGACTGTAACTCGAACTTCAAATAAAGGAAAGTTTATTATTAATGATAAACTTATCCTCATAACGAGAAATTCAGTTTTCTCGGTCATGAGCTTGTCTTAAAACATTCGAAGTTTTAAGCTCAGAAAGGAAAGTGTATCTTTTAAATAAGAGAACTTTTATTCACAACGAGAAATTAACCTTTCTCGGTCATGAGCTTTCCGTTAAAACAGTCAAAGTTTTCAAGCTCATGAACACGACTTCTAAGTAAATGTCAGCTTAGGACTCGTTCTTCAGATAAAAGGAAAGTTTATCGCCGATGATAAACTTATCCTTAACAACGAGAAGTTTACAACTTCTCGGACTTGAGCTTCCCAAGATATTCCACATCTTAAGCTCAAGTACTTGGTTTTCAAAACTTTGAACACAATTTTTCGAGAATTTCTCAAAGGGTTTTCTAAATCTTTCAAAATTGTGTGTTCAAAAATGTTTTGATAAACAGAGCATGTCTTCTGGAATCGATAATATTTACGAACCTAGAAATGTCATTCAATAATGACACGGGGTTGTAAATAAAGTTCGAGCAGAAGTTTAAAACATTTAAAACATGCTCCAAATGGTTTGCTATTATTTCAGATAGCAACCCGCTCTTCATAATCAAGTCAAGCATTTCACCGGAAAGCTTTGACTCAACAACGAGAATTAATTTTCTCGGGGACGTGACGAGGTGACCATCATTCGTGAACAAGAACCATGTGCTTCTTTCATATGCTGTTCTCCATTATTCAGGTCCAACCTCGTACATTGCTAATCTTGTGAATTCATTATAATATATTGATCTTTGCACGTGTTAAATACCTTACACTTGTGTTTAAAAGGTATTTAATTCACGTTTCAAGTACACCCTCATTAATTTGAGGGGGAGCTTGTTAAATTCATGAAGATAATTGGATTTGCATTTTTTCCCAAATTTTCTTAAAATGCTATTAAATCAATTGATATTAAAAACATCGATTGGGTTAATATTTTTAATATGGGGGAGAAAATGTGATTTAATATGGGAAATGATCAATCACAAATGGTTTGACTTAACATGTTAGCTCATCCCGACATGTGCGAAATGTTTTCGAATATCGTAGCATATGTTAAGGGGGAGCAAAATGGATTTGCACTACAAAATGGATTTCATGGTGACATACACTTACCCAAAACATCTCTATTCACGACGGTGACGATTGTGGTGACATAAGGATGGTAGGATAGGTTAAAGTCCAATGATTTCTCTAGAACCGGAGGAATCTTCCCAAGGACATTCCATAGCTAGAAATAGTAGTCCTTAGGAAAGATGGAGAAAGATTGTGAACGTAGCTGAATGCCGACCAAGTACTTAAGTTAGCACTGGAACAATCACAACAAGGTGCTAGTGATGACGTATTGGTAAGCATTGAAGGGGTTGAAGAATGAAAAAGAAATGTAAAGATAAAGGGTGTAAAGAAAGAAGCCCTCCTTACAACTTTAGGCAGAAACCGGGTCAATACATATGCTATTGAGATCATTTTTGTTAATGATTCTCGATATTGAAGAAAGACGTCATGGACCCAGTGATGCAATGCACAACCCTTCCCAGCTAACTCAACTATCTCTCAAAAGGTATTTGTTTTAATCACACGGAGATCAACACGTTATCTATTGATTTATTCACTCCGAATAAATTGGTATTGAAAAGGTGGCACTCCTCTCCAGCCTCCGATCACTAAAAATCCAAAATGCACGATCGAGTCTAGAGCCATTTGAGATCATCAAATATCTCATTAGGACACACTTTCATATTTCCTTGCTTCTTCACACACTGTGAAAAGTAAGAAAGTTCTTAAGAGTCCTACGCAAAATCTTCATGATCTTGCCTGAACATCCGAGTAATACGAAAGTATTTACAATGAAGATGGAAATCCTTCTTGAGCGAATATCAAAAAGCTCATGGTAGGTGACTTGTGCGATTCTTTATGAATCAAACTTGTGATAACTGGAAAGCAACAGTGGTTTAATTCTTAAATGAATTTAAACACGTTCCAGGCCTCTACGCAATATCTTAATGATCTTGCCAGAACATTCAGAGTAATACTATTAAGTAGTTACAGTGACGAATGGAAATCCTTCTAGTGTTAACATCAAACAGCACTTGGTAGGTAACTTGCAAGATTCTATATGAATCAAGCTAGTGACAACTGGAAAGCAACGATGGTGCGGTTCTTAATTGAACTTCACTTGTTCCAGGAACATGAATTGACGGCTTCAAATCATGCGGATAATATTATCCAAATGATTCACTCTTTACGTTCGCAGTCTGCTTTGGACGGTCGAGTAAAGAGAACGGGTTTACCCGCGAAATCTTGTCAAGGAGGTTCTTTATTGAAACTACCTGCCACAAGTACGATATTTAATATCGTCCAACGGTCTTCACCGACCGGAGGTAAAATGCTACCGAATTAGAATGAAATGTTCAAGGCCATTTCATCCGTGTATATTGTTTTGTTGCTAACTGTCTTATGCAGCGTAACAAGAAGGTGGCATTGCGGTGTACAATCCAGAAAAAGTCGTCACCACATGCTTATACTACATACCATTAGTACTTCAACAAATTCAAGAAAGCCTGAAGGTCAAGTCTTCCGCTGTATCAAACTCTGAAGCTTTCAAGAATTTAAAAGGATAAGTATGTGGAACATGAAGTCACAAAGAGGCAAATATCACAAGTGAAGAATGCACAAGGTCAAGGCAAGGAAACATGCTCAAGACTAAAGTCAAAGATCACATCAAGCATATTCACAAGAACAAGATCGAAGACTCAAGCATAGATGCTAGGTTTAAGATTTTGTAAAAAGATGTGACCTCCCTTAGGGGGAGATTGTTGGAAATACGTTTTTCCCAATAAAGTCTCGGTCACATCTTAGTTAGCATAGATCACGAGTTATAGACTGTTTAGAACTTTGTAACTTGAAGCGACCTCCCTTAGGGGGAGATTGTTGGAAATACGTTTTACGTATTTATGAAGGATCGGTCGCTCCAACGATAATTATGTAATGGGCTCGTGATCTATTTACTTATTGTATAGTCCATATAGCCCACATGTAGGGTGGGCTATATATAACCCCTCCTAGCATGTTAGGAGGGGGTTGTTGATTCACATTTACACTTAATCATTTATCATCTTTTCTTTCTCTCTCTACAACTCTCTCACTTCTCTCCTTTCTCTCTCTAATCCTTCATCTAATTCCTTCATTTCTTCTTTATTAATCTATCAATCAACCATCTAAATCCACCAAATCCATTACATAGAATAGGCCATTAATTACGTAGACCTTCAATTACTTTAACTATTTATTTATTTTTTTAAAAACTTTTATCATTTACAAAAAATTGTCATGCACTTTCAAAAATTCATTTGTTTTTAAGTTTATTTAAATTTACATCAGTTTTATGGTTTGTCGGATCTTACATTTTTAATCGATGTGTTTCTTTAAACATGTCGTGATGTATTTGTGGTTTTTATCTGTTACGAGTTTGATTTTTACGAATAAATTGTAAAGATGATACATTTGAATTCTGATTAATGTACATAGGGGTGTTCATCGGTTCGGTTTTCAGATTTGTGGGTTGTTTGGTTCGGGTTTCTCGGTTTTGAGATTTTTAAAATCAAAACTAAAACCAAACCAAACCAATTATAAAGAATGTAAAACCAAACCATACACCAAATTAAAATTCGGTTTGGTTTCAGTTAAAACCAAGAAAACCAAATTCAAAAAAACTTTAAAAGAAAACTAAATTGTACGGCATGTGCGTATATAGAGGAGTGAATTACGTTTAACATTCCTATTGGATATACATTATATACTTGATTTCAGGATTATCAATTTAAAAATATTTTGAAAAAAACTGAAGAGTTTGTTAAGGATAAAGAAAAGATTATATATATATCTATAATATATATATGGGGCTAAGTTTGACTTGGAAAATGGTTAGGTTCCATGTCATATGCCTACATGGCGTTTTGAAGGCATCCTATTGGTTAAATGATGAATATGGGCTGGGCAATGATTGGATCAGTGGGCTTAATATTCGGTTGAATATACGACTGCTTACTATATCTTTTTAATCGACATATTTATTTTTATTTTGGAAAGTATATTCTTTTTAAAATTCGGAAAATTCTCGGACTAAAGATATAATGTATTACCTAATAAAATCTTTAAAAATCATTCAGTGTCTTATCCCTTAAAACCTAATCTCCATCTTCATCAAACAGCCGGAATTAAAAGGTAGGTTTTTTTGCAGGAATTAAAAGGTAGGAATCTTTGTTCTAAAAACTCTATTAGTCTTAATCTGTTTGGTTTTCTTTTATTTTTCATTCATTAATCTTTTTGTATAGCCTCAAATTTTGGATTAGGTTTTTATGGGTTTTTTAAATTGGAAATTTTCTTGCATTGATGTTTTTTTTGTAATTGATGTTTTTTTTTGCATTGAGGTTTTTATGGGTTTTTTAAAGATATACTTGCATTGATGTTTTTCATGTACAACCATAATCAATAAAGAAAACCTAACGAGGCTTACAAATCAATCTCCTTTTCCTGCAGATGGCAATACATTTGATTCATCGTAGGTATTCCACGTGCTTTTATTTATGTTGCAAATTGAAAGATAAGTTCTTTTCATCGTTCATGGTATTCTCTTATGTTGACTTGCATGCTCAACAGCTGAACAAGAATGTAAGTTTCCTCATAAATATATGTTATTCCTTTATCTTGAGTATGTGACTTTTGATGGTATCTGTGTGTAAATGATTCATACCTGTGATATGATTAATTATCTTCGTTTTTGTAAGGATATTGAATTTGCAGTAGAGGCTGTGATTAATAGTTCATACAATCGAAAGAAAATGCATGTTGAAATTCCATTTGTGTAATTTAGTGTTTGGATCTGCTGTTGTTTATGTTTATAGACGCATCCAAACGCCCCCTATACAAACGGATAAATATATGTTTATGTTTGGATCTGCTGTTGTTTATGTTTATAGATGCAGACACATTTTTCAATTTAAATGCAGCTTTTACACGGCACTCTTTGCAATTTCTATAGTTTCTGACATCAATTTAAATTCCAGGAACGAAGTTCTTCTATTATCAGGTGGAAGACAAGTCTCTGAACAGTCCTTCACCGAAGCATACGACTTCAGAGATTTCTGAAGGAAACAATGGAAGCAGATGGAGAAAGTGATAATTATACAGTGTGGACGCATTTGCCAATTTAAAATGCAGTTTTTACACAATAATCTTTGCAATTTCTATAGTTTCTTGACATCAATTTCGATTCCAGGAATGAAATTCTTCTATTACATGGTGGAAGACAGGTCTCTAAACAGTCCTTCGTCGAATTCACATGATAAAAGGTGGAAAGTTGTTAAAGAAATTTTGTGGTCATTCATCTCATGAAAATAAGGCCATCCTCGGAACTGATGGACATCGTCTCATTACTGCATCCAAACATTCAAGCCACCACCTCCTCTGAAGGTATTTCTGTCACACCCCACCATGGCGGAACATGGGGCGCGACGTATGGATATCATCACAACATGGCGTGTCTATAGAGACAACTATATGAAATAAGAAATTTCATAAAAATGGTGACACGAAGGTCATGACAATATCTCAACAAATGCAAGGGGTCTAGGTAAGTAAGTAACAGTCCTACTTCTTACCCAAGACAACAAATAACATACCAACAAACAAATGTGTGCCACAGTATCACTTATTAAAAGAACAATCAAATAAAACTAAGAAGGAAACGGGGATTCTCCTTCTACATGCAATCCTATGCTTCTCTCATCCTAGCCACTTATTTTCTCATGCTTAACCATAGTATCACCTGAAAGAGACACTAAAACACGTCAACATAAAGTTGGTGAGAGTCATAGGTTTAGACTCCAACGCTAAATCAGTTACAAGCTGTGAATAACAATCATCAACAAAAGAACATATGGACAATGTGTTACAATTATGTATTAACAACTATCAATCAAGACCAATCATACCAAACCAATCCAAGGCTCCTACCTTGCCAAACACCATCATGGTACCTTAGATGATCACACTATGTACCTATCCCAAGGCCACTACCTTGGCAAACCACAAGGCCACTACCTTGTCAAACCACAAGGCCACTACCTTGTCAAACCACAAGGCCACTACCTTGTCAAACCACAAGCCCACTACCTTGTCAAACTACAATAACTGAGACGGCACGTGTCCCCCAATCCAAATCACACACAATCAAAAATCACATAGCAGTTAATCACATAATATACACACAAGTCCATCTCAAATCACAAACACATTCACAACATCAATTTAGAAAATAACTCAACACAGTGTCTCTTCCATCCCATCTGGAAGTCAAAATCAATAGGAAACATGGGACTATGAAACTCACCTGATAGCTCCTTCACACGTCCTTGCACTAGCAACAAGCTAACAAACCAAAAATACGAAATCAATAAACGAACCAATCACTAAGATGGCTCATTAACCTATGATGGACTTCTAGCATATTCTCACATATATACCTCATTAATAAGCTCTAATTACCCCAATACCCTTCCTTAACAAGTCCTTAACTTGGTTAAGTTTAATAACTAACCTGTTCGTATTTTACCCAAAACAGTCCCAGTTTTAGGTCTCAAAACTTTAGGTCAAACGCCCACTTAAACCTACCCATGGTTTCTGTAAAAGTAATATTCATACCCTTACATATGTTGGCTAACACCTCCCACTTGCCCTAACCTTAAAGCTACTGTTAAAGCCCCGATATATATATATATCTACTTTTGTCATTCCAGATTTACGGATTTTAAACGTACTAAAAGTTTGTTACCATTAATGGGTCTTACCCTAAACCACCACCTTAGCCCAAGTGCAGATATTAACTACAATATATAAACCATCTCTCACGTTCGTGAGAAGATCCCAATGCAACCCTAAGTGCCCCAAACAACCCAAAACTTAAAAAGAAAACAGGCTGAATTCAAAACTGTTTTGACCTCCGACTGTTGTAACCTGTTTTTGACCCACTTCCCGACCTCCAATTTATTTCTAGTTTCTTGCATTGGAAAGCCACTTCAAATAGATTTCCAGGGATACTTGGATCGTTAAATAAGAGTTTATAGAACTCCCGATATGATCAAAACAATTGACTCAAAATCTGCCCAGTTTTTAAAAACGGGTTTTAAACAATTGAACTAATTAATTACCCATAACCCCATCTAATACAAGCCCTAGATTATATGATCATCATATTATGATTATAACATCATTAATTTACTGATTTTATATAAACCCTAACCCTAATCCATCATAAGAATGATTAAGAAATCATTAAAACAATTAAATTAAAAAGGGATTTGAAGGTTTTACCTTATGATTAATGAAAGATGAAAAAACCCCAAAATTATGAAGAACCCTAACTTTTATTAGTGAAACCCATGAATTTTATTAGCTCCAGGGATTTATGTTTTTATTTTTTGTTTAGTAAAACATTATATAGTGTACACAAGAATCCTAGTCCAATTATAACACTTGTTTCCTTTTTTTTCCTCTTTTTCTTTTTTTTCCCAAACCGACCTAACACCCCTGAAATTCGTTTTTTATTTATTTTTATTATTAATATATCTAATAATAATATTACCTTAATTTTTCTTAATTTATTTCAGCTCCTAAAGCCTCCAAAACCTCAAAACCGTAAAACTAGTCAAATTTACGCGTTTTACCGTAAAAGTCGTAAAATATATACTTTTATAAAAAAATCTCAAATTTTGAAATAAACTTTATATTTAAGTCCTAAATGACTTAAAACCATCCCGAAAAATATTCATATGACTAATTACCTCTTCCGAGACCTCTAAATGCTAAACCGTAAATCCTAAAAAAATACACTATTACTATAATACTTATACGTATACGTAACCACCAAAATATCACCATTTCATTTCATAGTCACTAATTGTGATCTCATGAACATGAATTAACCGTTCCTCGATTTACTTATGAGTACTCTATACTCATAAACGATAATCACACCAACCTCGTTCACACAAAATAAACACGTAAGCACAAAAATCAAGTAGTCACACATAAAATAACCTAAAAGTAAGACCAAGTGACGAACCTCAAAACCACGGTTGTCACATCACTCCCTCCTAATAGAAATCTCGTCCCGAGATTTACTCCTTAGGATCAACACACAGACAACAAATCACACGAGGATACTTGTTCTAAATGAACTCCTCTCATTTCCACGTGAACTTTAGTTCAAGTTTCAAGATACCACATGTACAAACCAAAAATAATTAAACCCATTGGCAAAGTCTTGACCTCACAGTCAATAAATCTCGCAAATGACTCTTCGATAAAACAAAGACTCTTATTAGCACAAAACCCGAATAACCGGACATGCAAATATGCATCCTCAAACAACATTTACCAACCCCAATACATGAAATGTATCATGTATACAACTCATTTCCCCCAGGTAATTCTATACCCATAATCTACTGGTCCGATCTATCCAAAGATCATAAATGGACCTACAAAACTCTACATCAACTCTTCCATTTTACCAAATCATACCACCCGTTACTATGGGTGAAACTTCATACATAACCCTGTCACTAACTCTAGTGGTTTCCTCCTTTATATATAGCATCCCTTGTTGCACTCATCCTTTCCACAAACATCACTACCACATTAGTAGCCTCTTTTACCATTTCTAGTCCACAATGGGGACATCTCACCCTATCCTTTCACATAGTGCCTCAAATGGCATTTATCGACTTCTAGTATGATAACTATCGTTATATGAAAACTCAGCCATCGCTAAAGAGTTTTCTAACTCCCTCTAAACCAATCACCCATGCCCTCAGTGTAACTCCTAAGGTTGTACAAATATCTCACTTGTCTATCCTTTTCCCAGTTAGCTGGATATACTCATATCCAATCATGTTCATCAACTCCCTTCAGTCCGTACTCCAAACTACTTAAAAGTTCCAATTTCCTTACAAAGTGACCTACGACGGTCTTTCATAGATCCATTAGTTCTTCCAACTTCCCAACTACGTGACTTCTCATTCCTCTGGAAATAGGTGATGAATTAGTCAGTCTATCGGCTATCACCCAACTCTCATCGTACTTAATCGTCCAACGCATTATGTATCCCTTCCACCAACTTCGTCCTTACATCGCCCCTTTCTAAGCTACTCCTATCTATGTAGGAAGTATAGTCTACGTCCTTTTCTCCATATGATTGTCCAAGCCACGCAACATACATGTTGACGCGTTCTCTGCTTTAGACAACTCAACTCGTGCAACCTACATCTTTCATCCAAGCCGCCCTAATACGTCATCCCTATAGTTCAAGTTCGTCTTAGCTTCACTTCATTCTTCCTATTCCATGTCTCATCAACCATGCTTTCCTTTCCCAGATGGTACTTGGCCTTGCAATTTTCTTCCATCAATTAACTCCACCCATCACCTTTGCCAAATGTTCAATCAAGATGATTAAATATGTGTTGGAGATGTTCATGATCCGTATAGATCATTCTCCACGTCTCGTACACCAAATGCCTCTAGCATTCTAGGCAGATATAACAATCCAGCTCCACTAACTAAGTCTTATCTAGTTCTTCCAAGTCTTCAGTTCTAAAACGTATAAGCAATCGCCTTTCTTTGTCGTTCTCGTACACATCCAAATCCTTGCTCCACGTGTCGTCATGCTTCGATAATTCATCCAGTCCTTCCGATAATGCCAAGATCTGCTCATCATTGAATCCACCTCTTCAGCCTCCAAAATGCTTCCTCGTCCTTCTTCACTTCGCCCCTTGTTGGTTCCACGATATGCCATCATCTCTGACTACTAGTCCTGGCCAACTTAATCCTAAAACTCACACTTGAAAATCTCACGTTTAACTCCACTCCAAAACCGACACACAATTCGCCTCACTCCCCTTCTTAGATTTGAGTAGATCAAGATGCCGTCGATACTCCCGATGACAACTCGTTTACATACGTTCATGCACACTCGGTTCATTGACTCCATGAGAACCGCTAGTGCTTTGGCGAAGCCAAATGCATAACCGTAAACGCAAAGCGTTCATACAACATCCTTAGCAATTTCAACTATGTCCTCCTCACACCCTCTCTTAGCGGCAATACGAATAAATTTCTTGCAATTTCTAACAGCTCTTGTTTTTAAATCACTCCATCAACGATTTGCCGTGGAAAGGCACTAACTACAACTCTTCTCACCTCTCCTACTTGCTCTATTCATGGTTCTACCTCAAAGTAATAGGCAAACCTACTAAGTTTCAGGAAATTTTCAGAAAGCATACATGCCTTACGAACAATATCCCCTCCCAACACTCTCTATGGCGCGTTACTTGTACCAATAACCATACATTCTGCAAACCTCTATTCATCTCCCTTGACACTCCTAAGAGACCTCATGACCACATTAGTTCGTCTACGAACTTCTTTCCTCCCCACTAAGGGCATTCCGACCGTTCTCTCATGGTCACCTACTTAAGCGTGTAGGCGCGACCAAGTCTTTCATACGATTACTTCAACGCTCCCGAACAATACGTAACCAAAACTACATCCTGAATCCACCAGATACGATCAACGAATCAAACCCACGGATAACTAACGACATTTCACGTGCACCAGTTAAAACAAGTCAAAACCACGAGACTCAAAAGAAAACTCAAACCCAGTACGTGTATCAATTCAAAATGACCCATGACAACGAAAAATAATCCAAGAAACACCCAATGGCAACCATACATATTACGCCCCGCGACATATTATTTAAACCGTGCAAAAGATCGACTTTTCCAAAAGAATATATATCTTTTTTTTTATTTACTATTACCTCCCACATCCATGTGACTCAAACAATCTACAAACGACCCTCTTGACGAACTCAAAACTCAACTCAAAAACAAGGTATCCCGTGCATCCCATATCAAAAAAAAAACTACTATTCAAACTCAACCTCTAACCCGACACTTGCACAATAATTTCGGCCAAGATACTAACCTCCCATGACTATACATTCTGAATATTTGAAAAGTACGTTCCGAGTACATAATTTTTGGCTTTTGAATCACTCAAAAAGCTTTAAAACGAACAAGTTATGACCAAATCAGTTTTATACTAGTTGTTTTAAAAAAAACTAAAGAATAAACTTAATGATTAATGTAATCCTTTTAAATGACATATATAATTGTATGTGTAACCTTTATAAACTCAATAACCTTGTATTAATAATTATAAATGACGTGAATCGGCTAAACCCAATTATATAAACTATGTAAGTAGAAAGAAATTTTACTTCGCTTTATTTTAAAGAAAGTCCTTTAGAATTTGAAATATATAAGTGTTGATTAAAAAGAAGTCTTATGTTACATCTTGTTTCAAACACGACTCCAACACCTTACCCTTATTTTACCGAACACAACCAACCATCTAACTCGATATATACCGACCAAAAGAAATGTAAGACCCAACACAAAAGATTTCATTATCACAAAAGAAATCCCAAGTTATTTCAATAGACTTGAAACCAAAAACACCATTTTAAAACGTACACGTGAAATACGAAACTCAAAGAATACGCTACAAGACACACTTCAAAAGATTCGAAACGTCGTTGGAACTCCAACAAACTCCAGCACCATAAAACACGACAAACACAATGTACGTTCAAGTTATAATAACTAGTGAACGACCATATACCATAACCTAACACGTAGTAGTATATATACATCCGCATATATATACCTATCGAATCTCCCAAACATACCCGTTATCATACATGTCAAGTCAATCAATTGCTTTATACGCTCGTTTTTCCATACGAGTAATCACCATCTCACCGTGCCACAACAAAACATAAAGCCCACCTCCAAAACCAAACCATATCGTGTGACCCCATAATCACACAACACAACTATAATCCAAAACATATAACACAAAAAGAACAATAGCCATATCATAGGCAGCCATTACATAAACTCATATATAATACGTATACCCAAATTCTACATCTCACCATATACAAGCATGTACTAACCCTCTTTCATGCAATCATACTTGAGAACTCATTGAAGTTGTGGTACTTGTATAACTATGTTGGCCACCATACTTATACAATTACCCTTTCCCCAATGCACTCCCTCTTATGATGACACTTATAAGAATCAATACAACATATAACACATAAATCAATCTACTCACATAAGCTCATAACTACATAAACAATAAGGTCAAAAACTCCATCTATTAAAATAACATAGTAATACTCTTGGAATACAAAAATCCATAGTCTAGCTAAAACAGCATAGACTAAATCCAAAACGAAAACATAATCAGTTATAAGTCATGTCGCCCGTAAGAGAGGAAACAGCTTAAAATCCTTCCTACCCGTGTACTCCTAGTAGCTCGAACCACCACACGATTCTTAGGGAACATGACTTAAACATCAAAAGAAAAGTAACATACCTCAGGTATGTAAAATAACTCGATAGAAGATAGAAACTACCTTGTACTAAATTATGTACTATAATGTACAATTGAAGCAAAATACAACAGTGACTAGCGTGGACGATTATGGTTCAACCCGCACTAGTCATAAACCCGAAAAGAAAATAACATGTGACTAAGTATGAACATACTACGGTTCAATTCATACTAGTCAAAACATCGCAATAAATAACATCCAAACACATCAATTATAATAAATGCACACATATTCCTATGATGCCTATATGCAGGGACCCTTAAGCTATAGACTAGGCTACGCGACTAGGCAACCTAATTCTCTATAACCATTGTCTCTGATTACCATTCTGTCACACCCCACCATGGCGGAACATGGGGCGCGACGTATGGATATCATCACAACATGGCGTGTCTATAGAGACAACTATATGAAATAAGAAATGTCATAAAAATGGTGACACGAAGGTCATGACAATATCTCAACAAATGCAAGGGGTCTAGGTAAGTAAGTAACAGTCCTACTTCTTACCCAAGACAACAAATAACATACCAACAAACAAATGTGTGCCACAGTATCACTTATTAAAAGAACAATCAAATAAAACTAAGAAGGAAACGGGGATTCTCCTTCTACATGCAATCCTATGCTTCTCCCATCCTAGCCACTTATTTTCTCATGCTTAACCATAGTATCACCTGAAAGAGACACTAAAACACGTCAACATAAAGTTGGTGAGAGTCATAGGTTTAGACTCCAACGCTAAATCAGTTACAAGCTGTGAATAACAATCATCAACAAAAGAACATATGGACAATGTGTTACAATTATGTATTAACAACTATCAATCAAGACCAATCATACCAAACCAATCCAAGGCTCCTACCTTGCCAAACACCATCATGGTACCTTAGATGATCACACTATGTACCTATCCCAAGGCCACTACCTTGGCAAACCACAAGGCCACTACCTTGTCAAACCACAAGGCCACTACCTTGTCAAACCACAAGGCCACTACCTTGTCAAACCACAATAACTGAGACGGCACGTGTCCCCCAATCCAAATCACACACAATCAAAAATCACATAGCAGTTAATCACATAATGTACACACAAGTCCATCTCAAATCACAAACACATTCACAACATCAATTTAGAAAATAACTCAACACAGTGTCTCTTCCATACCATCTGGAAGTCAAAATCAATAGGAAACATGGGACTATGAAACTCACATGATAGCTCCTTCACACGTCCTTGCACTAGCAACAAGCTAACAAACCAAAAACACGAAATCAATAAACGAACCAATCACTAAGATGGCTCATTAACCTATGATGGACTTCTAGCATATTCTCACATATATACCTCATTAATAAGCTCTAATTACCCCAATACCCTTCCATAACAAGTCCTTAACTTGGTTAAGTTTAATAACTAACCTGTTCGTATTTTACCCAAAACAGTCCCAGTTTTAGGTCTCAAAACTTTAGGTCAAACGCCCACTTAAACCTACCCATGGTTTCTGTAAAAGGAATATTCATACCCTTACATATGTTGGCTAACACCTCCCACTTTCCCTAACCTTAAAGCTACTGTTAAAGCCCCGATATATATATCTACTTTTGTCATTCCAGATTTCCTGATTTTAAACGTACTAAAAGTTTGTTACCATTAATGGGTCTTACCCTAAACCACCACCTTAGACCAAGTGCAGATATTAACTAAAATATATAAACCATCTCTCACGTTCGTTAGAAGATCCCAATGCAACCCTAAGTGCCCCAAACAACCCAAAACTTAAAAAGAAAACAGGCTGAATTCAAAACTGTTTTGACCTCCGACTGTTGTAACCTGTTTTTGACCCACTTACCGACCTCCAATTTAGTTCTAGTTTCTTGCATTGGAAAGCCACTTCAAATAGCTTTCCATGGATACTTGGAT
Source organism: Glebionis coronaria (assembly GCA_025667525.1). Taxonomy (NCBI): domain Eukaryota; kingdom Viridiplantae; phylum Streptophyta; class Magnoliopsida; order Asterales; family Asteraceae; genus Glebionis; species Glebionis coronaria. The sequence continues at coordinate 497,802,819 of CM046882.1, read as the reverse complement.
CGTTAAATAAGAGTTTATAGAACTCCCGATATGATCAAAACAATTGACTCAAAATCTGCCCAGTTTTTAAAAACAGGTTTTAAACAAATTGAACTAATTAATTACCCATAACCCCATCTAATACAAGCCCTAGATTATATGATCATCATATTATGATTATAACATCATTAATTTACTGATTTTATATAAACCCTAACCCTAATCCATCATAAGAATGATTAAGAAATCATTAAAACAATTAAATTAAAAAGGGATTTGAAGGTTTTACCTTATGATTAATGAAAGATGAAAAACCCCCAAAATTATGAAGAACCCTAACTTTTTTTTAGTGAAACCCACGAATTTTATTAGCTCCAGGGATTTATGTTTTTATTTTTTGTTTAGTAAAACATTATATAGTGTACACAAGAATCCTAGTCCAATTATAACACTTGTTTCCTTTTTTTTCCTCTTTTTCTTTTTTTTCCCAAACCGACCTAACACCCCTAAAATTCGTTTTTTATTTATTTTTATTATTAATATATGTAATAATAATATTACCTTAATTTTTCTTAATTTATTTCAGCTCCTAAAGCCTCCAAAACCTCAAAACCGTAAAACTAGTCAAATTTACGCGTTTTACCGTAAAAGTCGTAAAATATACACTTTTATAAAAAAATCTCAAATTTTGAAATAAACTTTATATTTAAGTCCTAAATGACTTAAAACCATCCCGAAAAATATTCATATGACTAATTACCTCTTCCGAGACCTCTAAATGCTAAATCGTAAATCCTAAAAAAATACACTATTACTATAATACTTATACGTATACGTAACCACCAAAATATCACCATTTCATTTCATATTCACTAATTGTGATCTCATGAACATGAATTAACCGTTCCTCGATTTACTTATGAGTACTCTATACTCATAAACGATAATCACACCAACCTCGTTCACACAAAATAAACACGTAAGCACAAAAATCAAGTAGTCACACATAAAATAACCTAAAAGTAAGACCAAGTGACGAACCTCAAAACCACGGTTGTCATAATTTTTACCATAAACATCACAATAATTATATCCTATACTATTTAATTTCTTCACTCTTTTTGTGTAAATTTACATCATCCTTGGACTTCTAACTTATGGCTTCTCCGTTTTGATCTACAGGGAGGTGACACATCTGGTTCCTCTACGCCTAGGACACGGAATTTCAAATGTCTTGACTACCTTTTAAATAGGACAAATTCAGGGAGTCTAACGAACCCGAATCATTATCAATGGAAATGAAAATGGTTTAGTCTGGTTTTTAGTTAGTTTTATTCCATATGAATGTAAGTAATGGTTTCCAAAAAGTAATACTTAAATTAGCTATGGAAACATCGGTATTGGGGAGTGCTTTTACTAAAGGTGTCCCAGATAGAAAATTTAAGCTATATCAATCCGGCTATGGATGAGGTAATCATGTGTATGTGCATTCATCATATCTACATGTGGTCGGATACGATTTCCATGAGCATATTATTAAGAACTATGCGCAAATATACTATGTGCAGGCCACTCCTACTGCCAGCTGCTACTTTAAGTAAGGAGGAGGCTTTATTATCTGATAGGATTCCATCTGCTCAAGGATTTCTACAAGCTCAACTGCCGCTTCCTCATTGTAAATTTAAATGGAAGTTTGTCTGTGATTCAGGCAAGTATAATCAGCAAGAGGAAACTATATCATCCATTGGCTTTGACTTGTGTGGTTAAACAAACTATATTTACTGTTAAATTGGATATATATTAGTCTACAAATTTGCATCAGAACTTAAGTATTTACAATAAGAATGAATATTGACATGTCTTTCAGTATTGGCCATGATCTCATAGTAGCAGTAGCACGAGTAATTTCATTGTTGATGTACTCCATACAACTCACGTTGCAATAGCCACAGTAAGTAAAAATTTAGACCCTCGATAATGATTATCAACTGGTATTTAAAAATTGGTTTTTCTTAAACTGATCTGATGGTTCGTAACCAGAGTTTAAAGTAGCAAAGATGAGGCCAGTTATTTGTAAATACCATTGTGAATTCGATCGCGTTGGGGAACAAATTTAATATAAACACAACATTGTATATTTGCTGCCAGTCAGTCATATAGGGATCAGGGGATGAAGTCAGTTCAGGCTGCCCAAGCTGCCCTAGATCTATTCGGTTTACTCGGTTTATTGAGTGTAATAAGAATGAGTGATCCAGATGTAAGGTCTCTTGCACTTGGAATTGATTTAACAACACTTGGTCTGAATCTAAATTCAGCTAAATATCTTTAGAAGACATTTGGTTCTCCATGGTTGGATACTGTCCTACAATTTTATTATGCCAAACAAACACATGTTCTTAATGGTGAGTTGGCTGGACATAATTTTTTTCACTTTGTATATATATGATGGAAATTATAATTTAATTTGTTGCTGATATTTTTATAGGTTCGATATTTGAACTGGTTGCTCGCTGCTCCCACCCGGATACCCTGTTTTGTTCTCTTTAGGTTCAACTTCAGTCACTCGGACATTCTTTTGTCACCACCAAGGTGTTGAACCTTCCCTTTAGACTGATAGATGGACGTTGGCCTAGAATCATTATCTTGAACGTAAGAAGTATATTCGTTGCTATTTTCTTGATGATAGGCTGAGCTCCGCTGTGACTGTGCAACCTCCCAAGGCTATGTAGTAATCTACACCAATCTGAAATCTGCCAAAAAATAGACTAAAAGCTGATAAAAAGTAACATTTTATTAAAGCGCTGAAGCGTTCTAAGTAACACTGTTTTCGACGTTGTTAGGGTTTGAAGCTCTTTGTAGCATTAAGAATTGGACGAACCCACAACGACGAATTATAAAAACATATGGGGTTTTGAAATTGGTTCTTGCTGAAACGTTCTGTCTTAGCAGGACGTATGGTCAAAGAGGAAATGCACCATCTCAGCGTTGTGTTGGTTCTGGATTTGTGTATGCACCAACTCACGAGCTGCACCAAGCAACACAGGCTCCCCGACAACCCAGGGTCACCATGCAACAAGTGTGTGCTAAGTCGTATGTGTGTTCATCTTTTAGTTTCCCTATGCACGAAGCTATGACAAAACTTATACCCCCCTCAGCTACCCTGAAACTTGACCCATAACCCAACCTTATAAGAAGTTTTGTTTTCTTATAGGGTCGGGCCTAGCAGGTTGTGGTTTAGTCCGGTAACCACTACTTTGACTTTGTTTCCTACAATCAGCTGGAATCAAGAGTACCTCGGCCAGGCGGGCATCACATAATGCAATTCCCGCGTCTAACAGGTAATATCTAACCTTATTTTCCGTTATTCGTAGACAACATATCTGATTTTAAAGCTCTTTGTTTCAATATATTACACAGGATGCAAATTTTGGTGAATTGGGTGAAAATTACAAACAGAAAAAAATAGCAGTCCCAAACATCGTGTGGCAATATATATGCTTCTCCTTTGGTTGTTTTATGTTATCAGCGAGTTAAGTTTTTTTTAAATATATATGCAGCATGCCAAAATATGGAGCCCATCTGTATCCTACAAATGAGATGTAAGTTCTCTCTGGTTACTTTCATCTTCTATGAGACTGTAATAGAGGTCGCAATTTGACCCATTTACTTAACATGGGTTAATTTGGTTTCTACTTTATCTTCAATGGATAAACTAAAAATGGGTTTTTCTAAAGATATAGACATTTTGAAGGGCTACGCATAAGAGGTCAAAACATGCATTAATTGATGTGTTGTTAAAAAATTGATGTACTTTAGGCACATTTAGGTGATTATCATCAACTAACATACTAATATTGCATTTTTAGTTCGTTTTTCTCGACTCAATCCGAATTGATATAACGTTTTCTCGTTAAGACTTAATTGTTTTTGGTGGTAAAAACTTGATTGGAATCTAAGCTACTTGATACACAAAGCATGTAAAAAGGTAAAAATATTATCTACTACTACGTATACGTACTAACTAAAAACACATTGCAATTACGACATATAAATGCACAAAATTTTAAGAAATGAAAAAAAATGCAAATTTTATACTACAAATGGAAAATGAAAAGAATATCAATGCATGGAAACTAAATCTATAAAAGTTAAAATATAAACTTGATAAAATGTACATCTAATTTATTTAAACAATTCAACCTATATAAAATCTAAACTTTCATTCATACAATTCGCTTAAAACACAACTAATCCAAAACTGTAAAGTCCATTAAGTCAGCCCATTAACTAGCCCACTAAACTAATCCAACAGTAGTTAACAGGTCTGTTAATAGTTTAACTATCCTAACGATTTGGACTAACGATGGAACGAATTTAACAGAATTCTCTAACTAAAGGACATACAGATCAAGTAAATGCTTAACAAGGGACTAATACTAACCAACAGACTAACGAAACAGGGGCTAGAATGACTAACGGCTGTTAACCGTGGACCGTGGGCGTTATGCAGAGTAACAACGTGAAGGGCCACACGTGTAAATTTGATCTAAAGTTACAAAAATCAGATTTTAAGAACAGACTAAAAGATGTGCTATAAAATGCTTTATATTCTCCACAGTTCATTAAAAAGAAACGAACACAACTACTGAAAATGTAGGCTGCTAGTCAGATTGCCAAACGCTACTAGACTGAAGACTACAAAATTTCCAAAAGACTGATCGTGCCAAACAACGCCTAAGAACAATAGAACCTATAATCTGAGCGAAAAGAAATCACCTAAACAAATCAGAAAGCAAGCAAAGCTACACTATACTTCCACTAGCAAGTATGTGAATCTGCTAAATACCCAATTACTGCTCAGAACTAAACCAAACCAAATGCAACTAAGTTGAGTTGATGAATAAAATCCTGTTACACTACTAAAATGAGTTACAAAACATAATACCATTATCCAACTAGTGATGCAGGTTATACTAACAAACGCAGTAACTCAGAGATTTATAAGAACTTTTAGAAAGCTAAAAACAACAAATAAAAAACGTAGCAAGAACATTTAACAAAGAGCTTTTATAATCAGCAAAAAATGAACAAGTTCCAACAAATTTACACTACAATATACTACTAGCAGAAACATGTACTTAAGATTTGCAGAAAATGTAAACGTGCTTGACCTGAACATCCAGGCCTAGTCCGTTGTGGGCGAAGCGGAGCGCTGAGCTCGCTTAGAACCAATCACACCTACGCTCTTCTGATCTCAACTTCAACTATTCTGACCAAACGGAACTGCAATCACATCACCTACGAATCTGCTTCTCGCTAATAATTCAGATCCAAACTCCTTGCTCCTTCAATCCTGTATAAACTGATACAAAAGAAGCAAACGAAACAGAAAAAACTGGATTCTGCTAACAGTAGGTTAGCTCTAATTTTATACCTAACAATCTCAACTACATGAAACAATATGAGCTTACCGAACTCACATCAAACCAACAGCTTTACTACGTGTTTATATTGATCAAAAGCTGAACTAAAAATCTGCATAAAAAAAATTGAACTTATGCAATCTAAATCAGCTTATTCAAGAAGAATAATTATGAAAATTCCTATCTCAACTAAAAACAAAGCTTATAACAGAATTCTATCAAAAACTGATCTAAGTTCATAAAACTAAATCATCTCGTTATCAAATCTACTTCTATCAAACTACACTAAAGATAACTGCTTCAATCTATCCTGCTAAACTAAATGAACTACTTCGATTGAAAATAGTGTAAATCAAATCAGTAACTATCTATAGTCTAATAGTGATTTAACCACTAGCTTATGTACCAGTAGAAAACATTAGACGAAATTGAAGAACAATTGCATAAAGAAAAGATATGAATAAAAGATTAGCAACGAATCATAACAGAAATTGGATGAGATTATCAGAAAGAATTTATGTATTTCATGAATGAAGAAAAGCTTTATCTTCCATTAATGGTTGAAAGTAAAATCGGTTACAACTGATTAAACTAAAAAAAACTGAATTTGTTACAAGATTAACAAGCTGACTATCTATCTACTCCTAACTAACTATGTGTAAAACTACACCTATGCTAATCATCTTCAACTGAAGGTCTTCGTCTTCTATTTATAGGCGTCGAGAGAAGAGAGGTGACGTGTTGCTTCCAATCAACAATGGACACGTGTAAAATACGAGGTTCTTGATGATTAGGGTTCTTCAGGGATTTGGGGATTTCTTCTCCTTTGCGTCTTGATCTAATTAATTAATACCATCTTGTAGAGGAGAAGGAGATGAGAATTTTTGTAGTTTTGATCTTGGCGTGAATCTCCTTAGATCTTTCTTGATTTGCATTTGCAGGTCTTGGAGAAAATAAGATGAAGTCGATTTGTTTCTCTCTCTCTTCACGTTGAAGAAGAAGAGACGTAAATGTGTTTGTGTGTTTGACCGGTTTGGTCAATTGACCAAGTATTATAATACTTTTCCCATTGTTTCTATCTAGTCCTTCCATTTTTCATTTCTCTTCAATAAAGGTTAAAAACTTTTAAGCCAATTTCTTTTCATCCTTCATCTTGTAAAAGTTGCAAGTTCAACCCTTGATCTTTGAAAGCTTGACAAATAAAGTCCTTGAAAGCTCTTTCGTCTTTTTCTTCGTCTTTTATGATATAAATCCCTTGAAAACGCGTGATTGCTCAAAAATGTATCTTATTACCTGAAAACACATAAAACACAAATACACGCGTAATTCTGATATTTTAAAGTTAAAATAATGTATTTGACTGTGTTTTAGTGGTATTTGGATCATTATTGATGAGTGTTTTCACACTTATCAACTCCCCTGCACTTGACCATTGCCATGACCTCATGCAATGCAGCATTTCAAAGCACCAAGTTACACTTTTCTCATAATTAACCAACCTTGGCCATTTTATGATTTGATAAACTAAACTATACTGCATGATGAATGGTTTTGAATAGTTACAATGCAATGCAAAGAAAACAATTCTATTTATATATTTTTTAATTTTCTTGAATGGTTTTGATGGAAATAACTCATAAAAAATCAATGAATTTAATTAGGGCTTTGGTACCATGGACACTTATCATCCTCAAGTTTCACTTTCCCCATACCAAGCTTAAAAATGGGATAATTGTATTCACAAGTAAAAAGTGCATCAACTTATTCATGACAATTAAATGTGGAACCGGTTATTATTTGAGCAAATTGCTTGAGATCAAATTTGTCATTATTCAAGTGTGAAATATAAGAAATGTAAAATCCAAAAATAAGGAAGCACGGTTTTAATCCTAAGTAATCCTCTCATCCATTACTTGAAAAACCGCTCACAATTAATACAAGTCCGTTTCAAGAGTAATAAGTCATTCGCCTTATGTGTAAAATCCTCATGTCATGCTTTCATAAGTAGCTACACACTCGCTAAAGAAATAAAATAAAACTCACGTAATAATTTACATCCGCCATCTTTTTGAGACTTTGGATCTTCAACCCCGCAACCCGTCAAGGTAATATTGGATTGGAGCAATCTATTGAATCCCCGCAACCCGTCAAGGTAATATTGGAACTCAATACTCACTATAATTAACACCACACTGCCCCTCTTGGGAGTCTTGTATATATATATATATATATTTTTTTTTTTCTAGCCACTCATTTTTTTTCATAAGCCACTCTTATTTTCCTTTATTCCTCACTAAGAAATTTGAAAAGAATAAAAGGAAAAACACCCGCTAAATATTTAGCATGACATAAGTCTAGTACACATAAAACGTTCTAACTTAGAATCTTAAGACGTACTTATACCAACCACGAATGATTAGACAAAAATGCATAAGAGATTACAAACCGATTAAAACCGTTCTTGATTATTTATTAACATATATACATGCGAAGAAATTAGAGGTTAAGAAGAGAAGGATTTAGCCACAAGTAATTATCATGAAGTTTATCTAGCCCTTTTACACTTGTTTCAACTCTATCATTTCCCATTCTCCATAAATTTAAAATCTCAAATAATGAGAGTGGTGGATGCTTAGCCTAATAGACCAATGAAGGACTACATGGTTAAGGATACTAGCTAGAGAATGCTAAGATAAGCAAACTCGGGTTGAGTCAAAATATCCATGGCGGGCCTAATATGTCAAAGAAGTCTAAATTTGTTAAACCATGTTTTTATTATTATTTTTCCTTTTATATCTTTTTGATGAAAAATAAAAGAAGAAATATATACAATGCAAATGTGATATGCAAATGAAAAATGATTTATGCAAAAATTATGAATGCATATTTTTGGTGGCCAAAGTAGATCAAAAAATTGAAAAATGTTTAAAAAAAAAATAATTTTCCCAATTATCATGAAGGTAAGGCAATGGTCTAGGTAAGGTCACTTCGATAGAAGTCTCCCCTACACTTAAGATAAACATTGTCCTCAATGTTTAAGAGTATTGGAGTGAACTCCCCTGCACTTATGACATTGATTACTTTGCTTAACCCAAGTTAAGGAAGAGACAACTAAAGGGTATTCATTTAAAGCACAAGTGTTTTGAATATCACAATAGCAAAAACTAATCGAAGTGAACCAGATACACGGGCCTCCTCCATAAGCTCCAAGCATGAAATGTGAGAGAGCAACCTTTGAAGCAAACACGAAAAGACGAAGAAAGGCACCCCTCCACTTCAACTCTACTATAACATCCTTTTAATTAAACCTAACCTATTGAAAATCTACTCTACGTTTTCTAACCTAGTTATTCATTGCTTGAGTTTTTTTAACCCTAAGTCGCTAGCACGACTCGACCCCGAATTAAGTTGTCCTTGGGGAAACCATCATGGAGAATAAAGGATATCCACTTTGAAGCTCGTCTCACATGATACACTCAAACTTAGCACGTGGCCATTTACTATAAGATTTACAAAATCCGCCTCGATAAATGGAACGGTCCAACGTGTCTCAAGTTTGTCCAACATACGAAATCTCTCAAATAGAAAGCACCCCAGGGTCAAATACATAGTTTCCATCTCGACAAGTGAACAACTCCAAAGTAGGTATCATCACCAAAGTAAGCTCATACAAGAATTTCATCTCAATCGAAATCTCACTCTTAAGTGGAGTAGATGAAAACCAATTTTTCCCAAACATACGTATCCCAGGATCAAAAACCTTTCCCTTCATGGGAAAATAAGAAGATGAGCTCATATCAACCATATAAGATTCCCCCTTAGGGATCAAAGCATCATGAGAATATGAAGGTGTAGGTATCAAAACATTCATAACTATTATGTCCATGTTAGGCTCATCATCATCATCAAAAGGAGGGTAATCTTCCATAGAAGGCATAGCGAAAGGAGGATCAAAATTAATAGTGTCTTGTGGAGGAGGTGTAGGCTCTATGTTCCCAAAAAGCAATGTAGTAATAAGACGAACCTCCTCTTCCAAATTAGAAACACTATCGTCGACCTCTATATCTAAATGTGCAAGAGTATCCTCTATGGTGGCATCAATCTCCATAAAAGAGTCCATATCAAAGGTTTTGAGTTCTAAAGGTGCCTTAGATGAAAAAGTATCAATCTCTAAGAGGAAAGGATCTTCATCAATAACCAACCTCAAGGGTGGGAGGGTGGGAACATAAGGCTCAAAAGGAGGTGTATTAATGAGAGAATCACTCAAAGGGATGATATGATCAATAGGTGTATCCTCAAAAACCAGTGAAGGATGATTAATCAAGGGTTCTTCTTCTATAGACTCATTATTAGGTTTTTCACACTCCTCAAAAAGTGGGTTATCAAAACATGTCTCAAAAAGAGGATTTGAATGTATCACAAAATCACTTAGAGGAATAGGTGAAGGAGTCATAGAAGAAATGGAGTCATCATCATCAGAAGTAAAAGACTCATCACTATCATAAGGATCATCAAAGGGTTCATCACAAGAATCATAAGGTGATAGAGGAGAAGGATCCACTTTTCCTATAGGAGCAAACTCTTCATCCAAATTAGGAATGTCATCTTGACAAGACAAATCATTGGATGATATAGCATAAGACGCGTCACTAGAATCACAATCATCATCCTCTATTTGTAGCAAGTCTTTCACAAACTATTCCTCAATCTCATTATCCCTTTCTTTGAACAATTCATCAAGATCAAAGTCACCAAAATCACTAGTAGTAGCATGAAGGTCAATATGTGATAAAATCTCAATATGATCATGAGGAGAAGAGGTATCAACACAAAGCTCATCACATGGTTCATTGGAAACCCTCTCAAGCTCTCTTTGGATTGGGATAAGGTTCTCAACACTAGAAGAGGTTAATTCATCCGAATTGGTGTTTGTATTAGTACTAAGAGGCTCGTCCCCCATGGTGAAAGAGTCGGTGGGTCCCATGTGAGGTAAAGGTGATGAAGGTGTGTATGGCTCAAGTATAGTCGGTGGAGAAATGGAAGGGTCTATAATAGGAACATCACTAAGTATATCATCCTCAACATCTACTCTCAAATAAGTCTCATCATCAGGTAAGGCATCGTCAGGTCTCATGAGTTGCAAGACGTATATGCTCAAGCCTAAGATTTTCGGATCAGTTGCCTCTTGCATTGTCTCAAGTGCTTGCATTACAATATTAAAAGCGTCTTTACTCAAGAAATGATAGATGCCTTGATTGTGAAAGGTTTTTTGATTATGACTTTGAAAATTTTCTTAATTTTGAAAATCGTCTTGATTTAAAAATTCTTGATTTTGAAAATCCTCATTAAACCCTTGATCATAATCGCTCGCGTATAGATGACAATTATTTGTACCATGCGGTCCTCCACAAGTCGCACAAGGCCCATACACAGCTCGATAATGCTCCTCTTGTAATATCTCCAAAATAGGACGATTATCCATGTGTGGCAAAATGGTCGAATGTATATACAAGTGAAATGACGTCTAAAAGCTTCCTCGGGGAAGGAAGTAATACACCAAAGGTGGTATGTTTACACGTGTGCGAGTACACGTGTAAGTAAACACGAGGAATGAGGGAGTAGCCCTCGGTCGACTTTTGAGAGAGAAGAGATTATCTCCCTCGAGGTTCGATATGAAATATCTACAAGAAAGTATAATATATATAATTACTACTTGGGTGCAAGACCCCAATAAAGCCTTCCTTCTTAGAATACTCACTAGTGAACGGGGGGTTAGGTGGCGCGAAGCACTTAAGTACCTATTGACCCTTAGATGGCATTTTATAGCACATCGCCTTTCTATTCACTTTGTAGTTTGTATTCTTCGAATTATTGCCTATTGGAAGTATTTATCTATTCTTGCTTTATTGAATTTGATCGATACGCGTGTCAAGGACCCAGACGCCCCCTAACACGGTGTATTGCCTCGGCAATACTTATGGAAGATATGTGTATTGGTTGTTCTTATACATATACGTATTTAGATATAATAATATAAAGAAAATATTTTTGTATTTATTTGATTTTTTAAGAAAAATACTATATGTACGTAAAAACGATGAAAATCGATATAATATATATTTTTGGGTGTAATCTTTTAGGAAAAAGATTACTTTTTGGATTTTTTTTATTTTTTTGGTTCAATTCTTTAGCAAAAGAATTGATTTTGTGATTTTTTTTTTTGTATTTTTATCTTTTTGATTTTTTTTTATCTTTTTGATTTATAATACGTAAAAATAACGTTCACAACGTGAACGGATCCCAAAATCCAATCGTCTCACTCGAAACCGTTAATCTTCACGAAAAGAACCGGCAGCGGCGCCATTTAATATTGCATTTTTAGTTCGTTTTTCCCGACTCAATCCGAATTGATATAACGTTTTCTCGTTAAGACTTAATTGTTTTTGGTGGTAAAAACTTGATTGGAATCTAAGCTACTTGATACACAAAACATGTAAAAAGGTAAAAATATTATCTACTACTACGTATACGTACTAACTAAAAACACATTGCAATTACGACATATAAATGCACAAAATTTTAAGAAATGAAAAAAATGCAAATTTTATACTACAAATGGAAAATGAAAAGAATATCAATGCATGGAAACTAAATCTATAAAAGTTAAAATATAAACTTGATAAAATGTACATCTAATTTATTTAAACAATTCAACCTATATAAAATCTAAACTTTCATTCATACAATTCGCTTAAAAACACAACTAATCCAAAACTGTAAAGTCCATTAAGTCAGCACATTAACTAGCCCACTAAACTAATCCAACAGTAGTTAACAGGTCTGTTAATAGTTTAACTATCCTAACGATTTGGACTAACGATGGAACGAATTTAATAGAATTCTCTAACTAAAGGACATACAGATCAAGTAAATGCTTAACAAGGGACTAATACTAACCAACAGACTAACAAAACAGGGGCTAGAATGACTAACGGCTGTTAACCGTGGACCGTGGGTGTTATGCAGAGTAACAACGTGAAGGGCCACACGTGTAAATTTGATCTAAAGTTACAAAAATCAGATTTTAAGAACAGACTAAAAGATGTGCTATAAAATGCTTTATATTCTCCACAGTTCATTAAAAAGAAACGAACACAACTACTGAAAATGTAGGCTGCTAGTCAGATTGCCAAACGCTACTAGACTGAAGACTACAAAATCTCCAAAAGACTGATCGTGCCAAACAACGCCTAAGAACAATAGAACCTATAATCTGAGCGAAATGAAATCACCTAAACAAATCAGAAAGCAAGCAAAGCTACACTATACTTCCACTAGCAAGTATGTGAATCTGCTAAATACCCAATTACTGCTCAGAACTAAACCAAACCAAATGCAACTAAGTTGAGTTGATGAATAAAATCCTGTTACACTACTAAAATGAGTTACAAAACATAATACCATTATCCAACTAGTGATGCAGGTTATACTAACAAACGCAGTAACTCAGAGATTTATAAGAACTTTTAGAAAGCTAAAAACAACAAATCAAAAACGTAGCAAGAACATTTAACAAAGAGCTTTTATAATCAGCTAAAAATGAACAAGTTCCAGCAAATTTACACTACAATATACTACTAGCAGAAACATGTACTTAAGATTTGCAGAAAATGTAAACGTGCTTGACCTGAACATCCAGGCCTAGTCCGTTGTGGGCGAAGCGGAGCGCTGAGCTCGCTTAGAACCAATCACACCTACGCTCTTCTGATCTCAACTTCAACTATTCTGACCAAACGGAACTGCAATCACATCACCTACGAATCTGCTTCTCGCTAATAATTCAGATCCAAACACCTTGCTCCTTCAATCATGTATAAACTGATACAAAAGAAGCAAACGAAACAGAAAAAACTGGATTCTGCTAATAGTAGGTTAGCTCTAATTTTATACCTAACAATCTCAACTACATGAAACAATATGAGCTTACCGAACTCACATCAAACCAATTGCTTTACTACGTGTTTATATTGATCAAAGGCTGAACTAAAAATCTGCATTAAAAAATTGAACTTATGCAATCTAAATCAGCTTATTCAAGAAGAATAATTATGAAAATTCCTATCTCAACTAAAAACAAAGCTTATAACAGAATTCTATCGAAAACTGATCTAAGTTCATAAAACTAAATCATCTCGTTATCAAATCTACTTCTATCAAACTACACTAAAGATAACTGCTTCAATCTATCCTGCTAACTAAATGAACTACTTCGATTGAAAATAGTGTAAATCAAATCAGTAACTATCTATAGTCTAATAGTGATTTAACCACTAGCTTATGTACCAGTAGAAAACATTAGACGAAATTGAAGAACAATTGCATAAAGAAAAGATATGAATACAAGATTAGCAACGAATCATAACAGAAATTGGATGAGATTATCAGAAAGAATTTATGTATTTCATGAATGAAGAAAAGCTTTATCTTCCATTAATGGTTGAAAGTAAAATCGGTTACAACTGATTAAACTAAAAAAAACTGAATTTGTTACAAGATTAACAAGCTGACTATCTATCTACTCCTAACTAACTATGTGTAAAACTACACCTATGCTAACCATCTTCAACTGAAGGTCTTCGTCTTCTATTTATAGGCATCGAGAGAGGAGAGGTGACGTGTTGCTTCCAATCAGCAATGGACACGTGTAAAATACGAGGTTCTTGATGATTAGGGTTCTTCAGGGATTTGGGGATTTCTTCTCCTTTGCGTCTTGATCTAATTAATTAATACCATCTTGCAGAGGAGAAGGAGATGAGAATTTTTGTAGTTTTGATCTTGGCGTGAATCTCCTTAGATCTTTCTTGATTTGCATTTGCAGGTCTTCGAGAAAATAAGATGAAGTCGATTTGTTTCTCTCTCTCTTCACGTTGAAGAAGAAGAGACGTAAATGTGTTTGTGTGTTTGACCGGTTTGGTCAATTGACCAAGTATTATATACTTTTCCCATTGTTTCTATCTAGTCCTTCCATTTTTCATTTCTCTTCAATAAAGGTTAAAAACTTTTTAAGCCAATTTCTTTTCATCCTTCATCTTGTAAAAGTTGTAAGTTCAGCCCTTGATCTTTGAAAGCTTGACAAATAAAGTCCTTGAAAGCTCTTTCGTCTTTTTCTTCGTCTTTTATGATATAAATCCGTTGAAAACGTGTGATTGCTCAAAAATGTATCTTATTACCTGAAAACACATAAAACACAAATACACGCGTAATTCTGATATTTTAAAGTTAAAATAATGTATTTGACTGTGTTTTTAGTGGTATTTGGATCATTATTGATGAGTGTTTTCACACTTATCACATACACATAGTTCTTAAAGGCAAGAGGAACTTGGGATGAAGTATATCGAAGTGCACAGAGAACTGATCACAACAGAAACGATTTGCATGAGAGGGATGATGGAGAACTTGAAATGATTGGTCAACCATTAACCATCTATGAGCCTTATTATGGTCAAGGATCTTGACCTTTTCTGCATCATCCATCATCATTACTAGACTGCTGATCATTTTACTACGTTATATTTTTGACATTTTTTATTTACATTTTTCTAAATATCTCTGACATCGATTGCATCTTCCTGCAGATATTCTAGACATAGTCCCAGTGCATGGAGAAGTTTAAAACCTACTCAGGTTCTTCGATATCTTTTGAAGTTTATTGTAGCTGCCATTTGGGTAGTTATTCTTCCGTTTTCTACGCAAGATTCGTCCTTGTGAGGTTTTTCAGTACACTAGGAGGAACTTGGAGGGAGCAATCATTTTATAGATATCTTGTAGCAATTACTTGATACCCAACATACTTGCTACGTTTCTATTGTAGCAATCGTTTTATATGTACCGGTACCTGACATCTTGTAATGTTTCTGGTTTTTTCCTTTACGTTTCTTTCTTTTATAAATTCGAAGTCAACCCATTTATAACCTACACTTCGAATGATTATTAAAAGATGTTTTTTTTTCTCAAAGGATTACTTGAATGCGATCCATTTATAACTTACACTTTGAATGAGTATTAAACCATTTTGTTTTTTTATTCTTAAACGGGTAAGTTTATCCATTTATGCTTATTTAAACTGTTTGGATGATGTCAATCTAGACATGCTAAAGATCGCTCCTTTGCATTACTTTCCTACCCAAGTCGTCTGATCTTCTACATATTGGTAGAATTTCACTTATAAAATCTCAGCTAGTTGTACTAACCACGCGTTCCCTCATAGATAAATCATATATCTCGAGGAGAAGGAAGTAATTATGAATTATAGTTGTAAGTTCAAGGCACAATTGGAGATCCAAAGGTTGCTTTTTGGAGTTTAAAGTCAGCTGTATGGCAACATGTTTTTTTAACATAAGGATCTCAATTATTTTTTGATGTTAGAAATATATATAAACTTGCATATTGTATGTACGTTACACTTGGTGCTATTATATAGTGACTTTTTTTAGTGGTATCAGCAGTCACATAAGTGGCAAAAAATCGGTTCATTAACCAAATAAAAAAAGAACACGTACCGCTTTTTTAAATCGGTTTATTTAATAATAAACCGGGGATTTTGAAAGTAGTTTAATAAAATGACCGGATCGGTTAAAATCAGGTTAAACCAAACGGAACCGATTAAAGACATTAAAATCTAACCAAAAGCTGGTTTCAAACAGAACCATTTTAAGTTATACCGGTTTGTTAATCAGTTACTTAAATCAAACCAGTTTTGATAAGAAAAACAGTTTTATCATAGGATAACTATATGTCATGCTGCCAACCAATATAGCGGAACGACAATTATATGTACACTCAAAATTAAATAAAAAGATAAACAAAATTACTTAAAAAACGATATTTGTACAAGCAAAGATTCACATGAAACAAACACGTTAGTTGGGTGGGCCAATACTTATAAATATCAAATATTATTTAGTTTGTGTTTAAGAAAAACAACTTCCACAACTAACAAATTTAACTAATGCACAAAATTACGTTTATAAAACACACTTGGTGTATTAAAGAAACAAAACACGAGTATTGGTTGGCCTGGGCTAAAAAAAAGTAGAAAATCAAACCATAATTGTAAACACAAAAAACTAACACACAAACGTACTCTAAGAAAAGATTTTACGAAATGAACCCGCCCGTTGGGTGGGTTACGACGCTAGTATATATATATATATATATATATATATATTTGTGTTCAAGTGGTGTACACTTTAAAATAGACTATAATGAGCACCAATAACAAGCTGATACATGGCATTTCAGATTTGTATGTATTATCATTGTATTTTAAAGTTGGAGATGTATTATAAAATTATGTATCATTTGTTTATGTACAATTTGCTATTCGTATATTACAGTAATAACAGTTTGCTATTCGTGTAGTTTAAAGGTGGTAGTGGTTCTAAATAACAATTCTTATATGTATCAATTGGTAGAGTGATTATGTACTATTGATGATGTTAAAGTATCTATTTATCAAATTAGAACTTGATTGTCTAGATTGGATGTATCGTTAGAATTTAATGAGCGTATATTTTCATTCAAAGTTAAATCATAAATATTTTTGTCGTCCCTTTTTCCGAAAAAGTTAAATCGTAAATAAAGCCACAAAAGTGGCGTGAATTAAGCCACCCATCTGAAACTCTCTATTACTCGTTATATTAAATTGCTACATAATACCACTACTTTTTCAATTTATTACAATTAGGTCACTCATTTAACTAAATTTGATTATAATCTATTAAGTTTGATCTAATGGTCCAAAATTGTGCCTATTATATCTCATTATAAGAATGTATACCACAATAACACTTCCCTAGCGAATAGGAGGATACACAAACGAACATAACAACGGCGGTGGAAGGACATAGTGGCTAGAAGCACGAACGGTGGCGGGGTCGCGGGGATACACGAATGTAGGTGAGAATCAACAGCTTAGACGCGGACGACGGATTCAAATCGGTTAAGCCATAGGTGACCGAAGAAGCTAATATCTTTAGATGAAAACCACAATCTTAAACCTTGTTCGAATCCTGGAAATAAGGATGAAAAGGGTTAATTTTGAGATGGGATATAATGTTAAATGAAAGGGGGCTGCATTTTGTTTAAGAAAGAAAGCGTATTTTATTTGTTAGGTTACATACGGAGAAAAATAAGGAAACAAATGTATTACTTAAATACCCTTTTAACTATTTTTAAATTAAAAATGTACTAGTAATTAAATCTGAAATGCCATGTGTCAGCTTGTTATTGGTGCTCATTATAGTCTATTTTAAAGTGCACACCACTTGAACAAATATATATATATATATATATATATATATAGGGGAGAGATCAAATAAAAAGACTTTTTTTGGTGAGAAGGATAAGAAGGATTTTCAGCCATTGATTTAAAATCAATGGATGAGATTAAATCAAAATCCTAACAAACTAACTAACTAACTACCTAACCATCTAAACGTGTTTTTTTTTAAAGTTCTTCAAAAACTATGAAAAAATTCCAGTAGATCGGGTATGTTGGTGCAAAAAACTTTTGTGAAAAAAGTTTTTTTAATTTGAAGTTTTTTACGCTTTTTTAATGCACAAAAACGGAATTTTGATGCACAAAAACGTTTTCTTTTACGTTTTTAGCTTTTTTGTGCATCAAGAATTCATTTTTATGCCCAACTTCTTTTGACTTTTTGCTTTAAAATATGATTCCGCATCAAACTATAATAAATTGAAAATTTTTTGAATGAAAAAATTTTGTACACCAAAATTCACGTGTTTGTGCATCAAATTTTGTTTTTTGTGCATCAGAAAAACGTAAAAAACTCAAATTAAAAAACGTTTATTCACAACTTTTTTAGGCACAGACAAATCCGACCATTTGGAATTTTTTCAGAATTTTTTGAAGACTTTTTTAAATTCGTGTTTTGGTGGTTAGTTAGTTAGTTAGTTAGTTAGTTAGGAATATGGATTGATCTTATCCATTGATTTTAAATGATTGGCTAAAAATTCTTCTTATCCTTCTCACCAAAAAAAGTCTTTTTATTTTAACTCTCCCCTATATATATATATATATATATATATATATATATATATATATATATATACTAGTTGCAAAACCCGTCCGATGGACGGGTATGACTTCTGATTGTCGTTTAACTTTTTTTATTTGATAAGTATTTTTGTAAAATTGTAATATACCATTAACGGGTATGATATATGATTTTTTTGTTATAAACTTATTATCTTGCCAATGCGCAAGTTTTTTTTTATTTTATTTCAATTTCCTAGAGTTAGATAAGGCTATAATTTATAAGAGTATGAAAAATCAATATTGAATGCATATGCCACTTTAAAAAAAAGAATTTTCATCAAATATGATCAAAGAAAATATATTTGAGTGTAAGTGTAGGAAAAAGTAAGTGTTGCGATTTCAAAAGCAAAGAAAGTTCTTCGTACACAACATTTAATACAGTGTGTACTATTCATCTCTATCACACCATGAAAAAATCATTTATAAACATATGAAAATACTTATTAAATGCATAAACAATGAAATACATGAATATTCATCTTACGAAGAGTGCTTCAAACTATAATAGTTTTGACCAATTTTTACCCTACACGCCAACTTCCAACTATATCAAAATATGGAAATAAAAGTAGACGTGAAATTTTATTCCAATTTTTTTGAAATTATAAAAGTAAAAGGCATTGCAATATCAAGTCCATCAAGATTTTAACTATTTTCTTCTAAGAAAATCTGTATCAAGCACAGCACGAAAAGGAATATTATTGAAGACCTAACACGATATTTTTTGGTAACCTTTACTCAAATGGATCTTGTGATAGAACGATTTTTCGTAAGATTTATGTGACAATTTTTTCACAGCGGTCGCAAGTGGAGTAATTGATGCATCTTTGCAACACACAACACCCGTGTTAATGGTTGAAAATCAAAACACACTACTTTGCAACAGCCTCAAATATGAACTACAACAACATAGTAGCTAAGTCCACCTGATGTACGGGCATGGGTTATAAATATCGTTTGCAAAAAATATAATAAAAGCTTTTTATATGAATACTATAAAATAATTAAAAAAGTAAGAGAAAATAGTATACTACAAAAATGACATGTTCATAAACATTGGTTTGTAACAACCAAATAAATTAAAACAAAGGACACTATATAGCCATTTACACTATCAAACAATCATAAAAGAAAACGAATGGCCTAAATATATCGAATCAAATGGCTTAAGAATAGGGGTGGGAATCGGGTCGGGTCAGTCGGGTTCGGGTCAAGTCGGGATTGGTCAAGTCGGGTCAAGACTAAAAAAAATCATACTCGAACCCGAGCCTAATTAGAACTCGGGTCAGTTGGGTTCGGGTCCATTTGGGTCAGGTCAATTCGGGTCGGGTTAACTCGGGTTCGGGTCAACCCGAGTATAAGTTAAAAAATTAAAAAATAGATTATTTAAGTATATTTATAATGTAAAATGTGTTTAAAAACTCGGGTCAACTTGGGTTGGTCGAGTTGGGGTCAATTCGGGTCAAGGCTAAAAAAATATAAACCTGAACCCGAGGCTAATTAAATGACCCGACCCGAATAGACTTATTTGGGTTTGGGTTCGGGTCAACCCGGGTATAAGTTAAAAAATTAAAAATAGATTATTTAAGTATATTTATAATGTAAAATGTGTTTAAAAACTCGGGTCAACTTGGGTTGGTCGAGTTCGGGTCAATTCGGGTTGGGTCAATTCGCGTCATGGGTAAAAAATATAAACCCGAACCAGATGCTAATTAAGTGACCCGACTCGAATAGACTTATTTGGGTTCGGGTCGGGTCAACTTTTTAAAACGTTTTTCTTATTTTAGTAATTGTATTGATCATATTTTAAACTACACTAAAGTTTCCAACCCTAATCTATCTTAATACTAATCATTTTATCTCATTTCATCAGCCACTAAACTCTCCCATCTCATCTTTAATCCTCCGCCTCCTCCTCATCTTTGAGATCTCTCAACTTTAAAGAATCAAAATCACCAGCACATATCATAATACACCATAAATAGATCTCATCACAACAACATACATACTTATCCGATTATTCAATCATATCACCTGTCTACGAAATGGTAAACCTGAATCCATCAAGTTCATTTATTAAAGTCATCAAAATATTAATAATATAAGGTCTTGGGTAAGGTTCTGATTGTTGTTGCATGTTGTTGTTGTTGAGTGAATCGAAACAGATAATAGATTATAATAAAGTTGTTATAAATCTTTCTGTATTTTCGAATATTAAAGAAGTATAGGGCTTTACGAAGATCTATTATGAGGTATATTCGTGTGGTAATGATCTCTCAAGGTCATAATATATTATAACCCACGATATTAATATGAGATCTAGAAATATGAGATGGTGTTAAATTAAGGTTTTGGTGATGCATTTGAGACGATGGGATATAGATTGAGTCGGGGTTGATTGGTATTTCTGAGATGGATTTTTTTTTTCTCGGTATTGATCTAAAAATAATTTTGTTGCTATATCAAAGACGGTAGGAATCCATCATCGACAGTAGTTTGTCCTTCGTCTTGATTTGACCTTTGATTTCATCATTCAACCGTTGTTAATCATTTCCATCTGATATTTACATGATTCATTTTTTTTGATATGTGATATTATTTTTGAAAGTTGAGTTAATTATTAACTTTTCCTTAATATTCTTTGATTTAATTGTTTATTGTTTTGTGGTTGCTAATTAGATTTGTCTTCAATGATGGCAGTGTGAAGATGACGACGATGGAGGTGACGAAAGCGATGGTGATTGTATGATGATCTCGATGTTGCGTTGCTGATAAGTTATTTTGGGTCTGAAGCAAAATAGGGGAAAAGTTTTGAGTCAATGATGTCTATGAGGTTTTGAATAGGGATATCGGGTTCAAACAATGATACTACAACAAAGGCACTGGGAAGATTTAATGAGATGGAGTTTGATTGTTAGGTAATTATAACAAACTATTCTGCTAATCTTAGTTTTTTATATGAAAGAATCAGTGGGTAGAATGAATCAATATTTTTGTGTTACCCACTGGGAAGATTTAACCAATATTTTTATATGAGATGGAGATTATTGGTTAAAAATAGCAATTTGTGTGGTTCTATTTATTAGATGGTTTGATATGGCTATCATCATATTTAGATATCGAGCTCAAATTAAACACAGAGAGTATTGAGAGGCAGGGTACCCTGCTTATTCTAGGTTATGACCTTATTAAAATGAGGTTGAAGTGGCCTCATTGGCTTTTCAGAAAGAAAATATGGCCATGATAATGGTAAATAAGCTAACCCAAACACCCCCTAAGTCCATAACCTTTGGTTGTTAAGCTCAGACACACTGGAAAAGGATCTTGTTGGCTTTTCCAGTTAAGCCCCACAAAAAAGCATATTGCAAAGATCGATAACCCATTAGAACTGAGTATAGTGGGACACCTGATTAAGTGGAACTCTACTTTATGAAGAAAATGAGCAGTCTATTGACTTCACCAAGGTTCCACAATTTCGACCCATAACTCAGAACTTTTAAAATTTGGGTGTTATTTTTGTATGGTTAAATTTGTTAAACTGATGTAATTAAGGAAATAGTCATATTTTTTGTATGGTAAATTTTTCGTCTTATTTTTGACAACTTTGCCATCGAGACTTGAACCTCCTCAAACACAATCTTAAGTCATCTCGATCTACAACAAAGGGCAAATACACCACATAGGCAATTAGTACCCAATCAGGAAATCTGTAAAAGAAACAAAATAAAAAGCCATGTTTTATTCTTCTCTCTCAGCTGCATATGTTTTTTCTCCGAGTCTTTTATATGCTCATGCTGCAAAGACGAAACTTGTCTTTAAAAATCTTAAGTTTTTATTTACTTCTGAACAAATCTTTAGATGTATAATTTATGGCTTGGTGCCTTGGTACGTGGCTAAAAGCTATTCAAATGTAAATGTAATACAGGAAAGCTTTCTTTTACCAAGAAACAATCAGAACTTTTCTTCCCTCCGGAGTTTGCAGACGATTTTCCAGTTGGCATGCAGGTACTTCATTTTCTATACTTGTTTATCTAAAAACTTGTTATATTAATATTCAGATTATTTGATGCATACTTTATTTTTGAATCTACAGATATCTCACAAGTATGGTTTGATTAATGTAATGACCAAGAGCGGGCTTCTATTCGTATATGATCTTGAAACAGCAACTCCAGTTTACAGGAATAGAATTACTACAGATCCAATTTTACGGTGGAGGTGATGACAACGATGGTAAAGATATGACGGTGGAGATGATGATCCCGATGTCGTGTTGGTGGTTGTTTATTTTGGGTTTTAATAAAATAGTGGAAAGGTCATGCGTTGATACCCTATTATTGATCTCTTATTCAGGTAATATATTTTGTTTGTTTTTAATTAGATTTGTCTTCGATGGTGGCAGTGTGATGATGGTGGATATGACGACGGTGGAGGTGAGGAAAGCGATGGTGATGGTATGGCGACAGTGATCTCGATGTGGCGTTTTCTGATTGTTTGATGGAGTTTGATTTAAAGGTACTAAATAACAAACTTTTCTGTTTAATGTTAGTTTTTTATATGAATGAATCAGTTGTTGTAAGAATTAATAATTTTTACTAATATTGCTTAACAAATAGCTGTATGTGTGGTTTTGTTTCTTGTTTTTTAATAGTTCAACAATTAGCAATTGTTAAATTAATTAATTAGATATGTTAAATTAGGCATAGGTTTAGAATATTAGTTGTTGTTCTATATGATTTAATCAACCTGTTGGTTGAAGTTTTTTGAGGTTTGCTTTATTTTAGAATTAAGGTTTAGAATGTGGTGTATAAATAGTTGTCTTCATCTTCTTATTAAGTCGTCATTCATATATTAAATCAATTACACCACCTAATGTCGCACCTTCAGTAACTGTAATAATTAGAGCTTGAAGTGCCTGAACCTAATGTTTATTCATAAATAATAGTAGAATCATTTCACCTAATTCCACAGCTACTGTGTTGTTATGTTTTGCAAATTAGTTTTGAGTTTAATGACTACGCAAGTTTGTGTGAAAAAGAAGAAACGGTCAAGGAGTTTTTTTTTAATTACTTTAGAAATATTAGCTTTTGTCTACTGCTTTTTCTAGTGCCACTGTATTGAAGAAATTTGTTTTATTTTTGTTATAGATATATGTTAAAGGTAGTAATTATGAATGACTTATTTGATGCTATTGATTAATTGTATAATATTATGAAAATGTTTATTAATAAGATATTATTATTAGTTGTATAAAATATTATATAATTTATTATTTTATGTCATAAATACTATTAGTATGGCATAAATTTCTTTTTTATTTATTTTCTATATTTGGTTATAATTTTTTTTCTTAATTTTCTACATAGCCGGGACACAGGAGGTCAAGCGTGCCTTTTGGGACACGCTTATGTTTTAACTTTGGTGGTTCTAATGGGTCTACATGCATTTCCACCATTCTTAAATTTTGTTCCTTTACAACTCCACCATCATCTCTAGGAATTGCAACTTTATCATCTTTCAACATCAGCTTTTAACCATGTGGGGCTTTGTTGTTTGGATTAATCTGACTTTTTAACTCAAATCCGAATTAAAGATTTTGCAACTGAATTTTACATTTTGGATATTTTTCGACTTAAAAAATAAATGTTTAACTATGAATTTACTTAAAGATAAAAAAATGTATCGAAAATATAAAAAAACATGTAACATTGCACTACACAGACTTTTTTGCTAAAAGTAATAAAAATTAAAAATCTTAAAATTAAATTTTGCCACTAAAGTTTACATTTCGGATATTGTTCAACTTAAATAATAAATGTTTAACTATTAGTTAACTTTAAGATGTTGGATTTTTTTACTCAAATCCGAAACAAAGCTTCTTTATACACAACATTTGTTGTTGATTTTGCATAATTTCCTTCTTCGTCACAACATAGGATTTTCAATCCCTTCTTGGTTTTGACTCTTGATATGGCCACGTAAAGTTGGCCATGAGAGAAAACTGGACGTTGAAGAAATAGTCCAACTTGTGTCAATGTTTGTCCTTGGCTTTTATTAATAGTCATTGCAAAACACAAGGTAATTGGGAATTGTCTTCGGTTTAATTTAAACGGCATCTTATTGTCATTAGTGGTTAGAACCATACGTGGTATTGCGCAAATAGTACCAACATTTCCTCCCGATATAATCTTTGCCTCTATTATATTTACTCCCATTCTTTGTATCTGAAGTCTTGTTCCGTTGCATAATCCTAACGTTTGGTCTATGTTCCTCATGCACATGACTGGGGCGCCTATTTTTAATTTCAAACTATGTTGAGGAATTCCGGGGACCTTAATGCTATTTAGAAAGTCGTCTGTGTAGAGTTGTTCATTAAAATTTGTGTCCACATCATCGATACCAACTGAGTCTGAGCTCTCGTATGTCTTTTCGTCTCCTGATAGAAGTTCTAGCATTCGTTCGTTTATCATATCCACAAGCGCGTGTGTCGGTGCTAAAATTGCTTTTTCTTGGAAGAAAGTTGGGTTATACAGGTTTTGGATCAAATCAGGGTACGTTTCTTTAATAATTGATCCAATGTGATCATCCGAATCGGGTATCAACATTTCTTCCGGGAACTCTACTGTTGCTTCGCCGTCGTTTTTACCACCGATTGTTCCGTTACCAATGCTTAATATCCAATCTGCAAAGTCTTGGATTTCTTTCCTTTCTGTATTGTTTGAGCCGGTCCCTAGCCTCATGTTTTCAGTTAGGCGCATGACATTGCAATGTTGCCACAATTTTGATGCGTTTATTGATGCATGCACAACGTCTTGTCTGCTTCCGTTTGTAACGACTGGTAATATTTGGCGAAAATCTCCACCAAATAAAACCACTTTTCCGCCGAAAATCTTTTCGGAAGGTTTGGATACATCTTCCCTGCATATGTCCTTTAGGGTTTTATCGAATGCCTCATAACAATGTCTATGTGTCATGGGAGCCTCATCCCATATTATTAGCTTAGACATTCTTATCAGTTCAGCAAGTTCGCTTTGAGCTGGTATATGACACACAGAATCGTCTACCACATTTATGGGAATGGCAAACCGTGAATGGGCAGTTCTCCCACCTTCCAACAATAGTGCCGCAATACCGCTTGATGCTACATTTAACACTATTTCACCTTTTGATCGTAATGCGGCTGACAAAGTTTTGTAAAGGTATGTTTTACCGGTTCCTCCATATCCGTACACGAAAAACATGCCTCCTTTGTCATTTGTAACAGCATCTATCAAAGTCTTGTATATCCCTTTTTGCTCGCCTGTCAATGTTTTGTAGAGTCTTTCATGTTCCACCCGTAATTTATCTTTGTTGTATTTCTGTTCATCCGATACCAACCTGTTATATTTTTCCATGGTGTACATCTCGTTTGGGTATGGCATGTTTGTAATCTGTTTTAGGCTCTTGTTGTTACGAAGAAGCATGTGTTCAATATACGTTAGGCAAATGTTTTTCCTTTCTATATCTGAAAGCTCCAAATCTGCAAATGTAAAGAATGTTTGCATTAGTATAAAACAGTTTAGTTACGTGACAATTGATGAGATAGTTACTCATATATTTCAGTTGCACCAACTTAGCAACTTATCATCTATAACCAATAAATGTTTAGGAGGTTGAGAATAGTTAACAGGTTGACATAAAATAATTAGTAGTATCGTGTTTTTCTTTGTATATAGAAAGAGTATTTTCTTATTACATACCTTGGTTGTTCCGTTTTTTGCGTTCAACATGTAAAACGTCTGCCGCCAAGACTTCCCATGTTTTATCGTAAACAATCTCTGGCCGGGACATGCTGTCCGTCATAATTAGCATCACAAAAAAAGTTCGCAAATAATTTCCCGACCCCCATAGGCTGGCTTCTAATAATCCATCAATATATTCTTTATCATCCTGTAGTAGTCCACGAGCTTGGCACGCGTCTTTGTATGTGGGGTAAACAACGTTATCAAACTTCTTAAAATCCACCCAATCTTGTGCCCCTCTAACCTTGTTGAGCAATACTCGTAAGTAGAACAATTCGCCAAATGATGGAGGAACATGGTGTACACGTCCAATACATTTCCCCTTTTGTCTTGGGACCCAAATTCTTTCATCTTGTTTCCATACATAATGTTCTGGAAACTCATGGTATAACAGTTTTCTAGCATCTTTATCTGTTTGGTTTCGCTGCATCCATGCGATAAATTTTGTTTCATTTACAGAGGCATGGTCTAGTGCGTAATCTATACTATCAGTTGCATTGAATATAACCGATTGTTCATCTTGTAAGTGAAACGGTAACCTCTCAACAGGTGGGAACCTGTAGTGTATATCAAACCCATAAATCCTCCATGCTGCCTCGCATGCTGATAAGTATCTACATTCGTAGTAGTCTTTGATTTCGTCAACGTCCGCGTCCTCTAAAGCCGCGGTTACCCTGTCTGGCCCCTTGTTGATATATTTGAATAGATATTTTATTGAAGTTAGTTGATTGCACCATTCGACGTTTATGTGTGACTGGTAACGTCTTAGCAATCCTGGGTTGTAGGGTACCACATATCCATTATGCAATTCTGTCCCACTCTTCTCTATTGTTGATCCGTCGTTTCTTCTTTTGTAAATCGCGTAACCACTTTCATCAATGAATGTCTTATCGTTAAACTGCTTTGGGAATTTTTTTGTGCATTTCTTTTTGACCGTGCATGGACAACTTGGGTTGTCAGCACCACATGGACCGTGCATCATGTTATCCGTCACTATTTGATATAGTTCTGGGTCTTCGTTCTTGTCGGGTATTTCAGCTGAAATATATTTATCAATCTGTTGTGCGGTTGTTATCTTGTCTCGTTCTTCCAAAAAAAGCAATATGTGTGCATGTGGGAGGCCTCTTTTTTGAAACTCGATAGTGTAAACCGCTGTGTTATCAACAAAATTTTTATTGCATATTATGCGATGTATAAAATGTTAATAAGTAGTATTTTTTTAATAAATAAAGTTACCTGCTTTTAGGTGTCCAAAGTAATGGCCGTCTTTGAAATCTCTCATGAGACTGTCTAGTTTCTGTTTGAATACTCTTGTTATTGCGTCTGGTCGATCTTCTGATTTCAAACCATGTTTGCTTACGAAACGGGCAATTTCCGGCCATTTTGGGTTGCATGTGAATGTTATGAAAAGGTCGGGGTATCCATAGACCTTGCAAATTGTCATTGCGTCTAAATAGTTTTGCATCATATACCTTGGGCTCCCTGTATATGACGCTGGCAATACAAACATTTTTCCTCGCAACTTTACCCCTGAATCTTCATCTTCTGCCAGTTTAGCTAATTTGGAGTATGTTTCGCTTCTTAAATCTTTTTGTTGGTTTTTAATGTATGACATTCTTTCACGTTCGATCATAGTGTAAGCGTCCACAATAAATTGTTGACATAGTCTTCTCGACTTCAATACCATTGAAAACACATTTGGTCTTTCTTGCAAACGATATGCGAAATACTCGCGCATCGTTACCCTTGTCCTTTTATTTGTTGGTGTTTCGTCAGTCACGCCTTGATGGTATATATCAGTCCAGTAACCATCTTCACCATATGGGAACAAAAGTGGGTATTGGAGTGCGATATATGAAGGATGCAATTCACTAATTCGTTTGACACCACCCTCTTGCATGTGTAGAATGATGTCCCTTTCGTTATTTGTGGAGTCAAAGTCGCCTACAATTAGAGCAGCAACCTCAGAAGCTGTGGGTAGGTTATAATCCCTTCCATTTCTTGTTCTTGTACCAATAAGCCTTAGCTTAAACTTGTCTTCCTCACCTGCGGTTGCTAATCGTTCACCAGCCATTCTAAATTGACCAACTAATGGATTGATTTTATCCAGCATGTCGCGTAAATCAACAGTTAGTTGGTGGTCAATAACATGGTTGGTTGTACATTTTTCTTCGTTGCTGCAGAAACGTGAAAAATGCATTTATGTTTAGTACCCGTGTTTTTGTTATAATATATTGTGGTTATAGAAGTATGTTAAAAGAACTGCCTTTAGATTACAATTTGACGATTTGTATCATACCTTATAGAGTTGATTCTGTTTTCAATCTCATTCTGAGTGTCGTAAATATAAAGTTGCGCAAACATGGGAGGTTTTCCTTCCTCTGGCAACAAAGTACCCATTCTATGATAATTTTGGCCTTGAATTCTATAACAATACGGACCATGGCCGTCTGTGACTGACATGTCTTGTTTGGCCCCGATCGATGTGAATGCAAACATTGAATTATAGCGTCTAATATTGGTAATGAAAGAGCTGCTCATTGGGTGGTCCCCGTTAATGAGGTCCATTAACAATTTTGGTGGATGTGTCACTTCGTTGGCTAGCTTTACCTTCCCTCGGCCACAACAAAGTGAGAATGATTCTGTATTTCCGTGTGTGTTTCCTATCGTACTTTCAGCGTGCCATAATAGCGCGTCACAGGATTCGCATTGGAAAACCGGATCTCCATGGTCAACGTAATCTGTAAACGCATAGAGTTTCATAGTTTAGAAAATGACATGTTAGTTTTACTGAATGAATGTAGGCAATAGATAACTTTGTATATAGTTTTTTACCTTTAGATATTCCAACAAATGAAGATGGGTCTATTCTTTCTTGTGCTTTCATCCTTTCTGATTTCCGTGTAGGTGGCTCGGTATCTGAATTACATTTGTAGTTATTAAATTTTTTAACAAAGTAGCTGTTATCAAAATTCGCATGTAATTAAGTTTTTCAAACAAATTAAAATATAATTTATTGTATTTCTCTTACATATTTTGTTTTTGCTCTTTGGAGGACGACCACGCTTTCGAAGTGTTATATCTAAGATTCCATTTGATGAGTCTTGTGTAGTATTCATGCAAAATAAGCTCGAGTTAAACAAATTATAAACAAATGGCATATTATGATAAAACAAATAGCATATTTGATGAGTCTTTGGTTACCTGGTTGTGTGAAGTGTTTTTTGTTTTGGATGTCAGTAGCATGATTGTTTTGTTCATGTGATATGTTTGATGTAATCCTGGATGATCCTACATGTGACGTCTGCCGATTTGTATTTGCATGTATGTTTGAAACATTACTAATTGTTTCTTCCATCGGAGCTGTTGCTAATCCATCTGACGTTGTTTAATAATGAATTTATAACATATCATTGAGTTAGAAAAAATGTAAATGTATATCTTATTATGATAAAACAGTGCATATAGAAGTTAGAAAAAGTAAATGTATAATTTATTTTATTCCTCTTACGTGATTTGTCTTGGATCTTTGCAGGACGACCCCTCTTTTGAATCCTTAGATCTGGCATGTCACTCCCTAAGGTATATGTTTATCAATTTTGAGACATTGATAAAATTAAATAAAAAATTAATCATAAAATATGATAAAAAATACATAAAATAATCTGTTGTTTTACAGCATATGCTTACTTGTTTGTGTGAGAGACTCTAGATGTCTCTTTTTTGTGTTTGTTTGGTTCATTAAGACGAATAGCTGAGTTTTACTTTCCATGTTTTCATAAATGATATTCTTCTTATTTGAATCAATTTCATTACAAATATTAGCTGCAAAAGAATGATAAGTTTGTTAATAAAAGGTTAAGAATAATGTCTAGTTAAATAGGCTAAAATCAATAGTAATCATATACTGCTGAATAAACCGGAATAAATGAAAATTTAAAGAGAAAAATTAAAACCAACATATGCTAAACCAACATGTATATGTAAAATAAAACAAATGTAAAATCACAAGACATTCTATGTTGCTATTATTTGATTGTATGGTTAATTCAGAGACATGAGAATGATTAAACGTAAAATCTCAAAGTTCCATATTCATTTAGTAATTCGAAATAACCCTAAAAATCTCCTAATAAGTAACAGTTGTGATAATATTACTAAATAAACTTTAACAACGATCAAAACTCATCATCGGTGTCTGTCGAATAATAATCCGTAGACCCGTCATTAATAAAGCTATCCGTATCATCTTCATCGGATACTGATCTAACACTATACATATCGGAATCATATAAGTCTTCTCCCGGCTCATCGTCAAATAAATTGTCTGAATTATCCATATATTCAGTAGGTTTGACATTATCATTGATATTAAACCATATGTCCTCTTCAATGTTTTCAGTGTGGTTATTCTTGATTTCTAAATCTTCATCTGTATCTTCTTCATAAATTCTATTTTTTTGTTTATTAGCTCGTGATTTGTTCTCTTTGTTTTTTGTTCGTCTAAAAATAAGAGGACCTTCATTGTCAGATTCCTGCATTGTAAATTTTAAATAATGACGTGAATATTGTGTTGTATTTTATATCTGGTAATTAAAAATAATGTGTAGAAATTTTTGAAAAGTTTTTACCATTGTTCCTTCTGGTTGGCTTGTTTGAGTGTAATTTTTTTCTGGAGTTGTTCCAGTTATGTTTTCTTCATCTGAAGAATTTATATCAATAACATCCTTGTTAACACAAACAGATAATAAAGTGTCTGATGTAGAAAATCTCATACATAAAAGAGATTATTAAATAAACTATTAAATATCTTGTAGAATATAACAACTAATCATAAACTTGCTTACACAAAAAATATATGGTTTGAAAAATCAATATATTCTGATAACAAAGTATTAACTATTTTGCAGAATATAACAACTGAGCATGAACAAAGTACCTGTAGGATTTCTGATGTTGTACATAGGGATTCCAGTAGTTTGATTTGGGCTTTGTTTTTGAAACCCTTGTGATTGCATCGTAGTATTATGCTTTTTTGGGTTTTTTTTGTTGTATGTTTGTTAAAATCGATGGTTTGTATGATCATATATATGGGGTATATATAGGGTTTAATAGACATGTTTTTTTACTATATAAAATCTTTATCAAAAATATAGATAAT
Source organism: Glebionis coronaria (assembly GCA_025667525.1). Classification (NCBI taxonomy): domain Eukaryota; kingdom Viridiplantae; phylum Streptophyta; class Magnoliopsida; order Asterales; family Asteraceae; genus Glebionis; species Glebionis coronaria. The sequence goes on along the minus strand of CM046882.1, from coordinate 497,771,352 downwards.
GATATATAGTATATTTAACTAATATGTGTGCAATTTCTGTTTATCTAAATATAGATAATCACAAAAAAAAACATGTTTCCAAAATAAAAGTTACAGCAAAAGGAAATTTGAGGCTAAATTAAAATAAAATAAAATATTTATCAATATAGATAAATGATATATAGTATTATATAAAATCTTTACCAAAAATATAGATAATGATATAAAGTATCTTTAATCAACATGTGTGCAGTTTTTGTTTATTAATAAAATAATTTGTTGCATAAACACATCCAATACAAAATTAGCTATCTGAGTTAAATCAGTCACCAACTACAACCTATCTACCTTTCAGGAACATAGCATCCAGAATGTTGAGTAACAAAGACAAACGAAACATGATCACCTTTTAGGACACACATCTTAAACAATATGTATTTCTAAATACCTGAAAAAACCTGTCATACTTTATGCCTTTTGTTCTCATTTTTACATTTATTACCAAATTGTGCAAATTGTTGAACGATTATGAGCCGTGGTAACATGAGCTCCCCTTGAAGATGTTGGACATCTTTCTCAATGTTACGATATAATGTGTTTGGAGGCTGAAGCAAATGTTTTTATTTGAACTGTTATTCATCTTTGTGTACTTTATTAGTGATGAGGGTATTGGAATATGATTAGTGAAGTTACAATAGTTATGGATTTCAAATTAATGTTGGTAGCTTTTAGTCTGAGACTCATGGTTTTGGTATAAATATCTGATTTTTAGCTGTAGATGTGTCTTCGTCAATATCCTTTTTTACATCATGTGAATATACTGTGCAGGTGATGGGTATGATGGTTATACATTGCTGCTTCAAAGTTATATTCCCAGATTCGTTCCGAACACGACTGAGCATCTATCAGCATTTAAGGTACAAATGAAAAGTGTGTTGTGACCATAGAGTTTATATTAAATTGGCAAGAGATGCATTATTCTTTTCTTTTGTTGGTCTTTTTCATTATGCAGGAGTGTTGTGAGAAATTCTAAGATTGGAATTTCATATTTGTCCAATTTGTTCCACAGCAGACATGCGGACGCGTTTTCCCGTATTGCACCATACAAAAAGAAAAATACTGCATATTGGTATGTTTTCTATATAAATATTCTATAATTCAGTATGCATTCTTACAATAGATAACATATACTGCACAATCATATAATATTAAAAATTCTTAGAATTTCACAAAAAAAAATCATTTAAAATATTCATATATTTGGTAGAAACCAAATTTATTCCGGAAAGCAAATAAGATTCATATTTGTATGTTTTATATATAAAAATTCTATAATTCAATATGCATTCTTACAATAAATAACATATACTGCACAATCATATAATATTAAAAATTCTTAGAATTTCTCGATAAAAAATCATTCAAAATATTCATATATTTGGTAGAAACCAAATATATCCCGGAAAGCAAATAAGTTTAAATAACAGGACAAACAAAATCTTTAATCAAAATAAAACAGTAAAAATACGTAGGAAATGCAATCTTGTTAACTTTCAAGGGTCTTTTTCCAACTTGACTGTCAACATTTTCTTGTTGGTGTTAAAATCTTCATTTTCATCTTCATCTTCAGTTTCAATGTCTGATAAATTAATAAAAACACGTTCTGGTTCCTTTTCACTTTCAAATGCTTCATTTTCTCTGTTTATTATGTCATTTGATGACACAGCATTATGTGTCTCCTGTAACGTTTACCAAATTAAAATTAAGTAAGATATAAGCATCAAATATATATGCTTGATAAAATTATTCTTAAATTCAAATGTAGAATACCTTATTTTTTTCAGTTGTTGTTGTATCATCTATTGTGTCCTGTATTGTTTTAAACAAAATTTTTATACAAACGCCAATAAGGGTAGTTAACAGTAATAAAAATGGAATGTACTAATACCTCATTCATGTCATTGGATGTAGTAATAACATCATCTTCTTCATCCTATATTGGTTATTTGTGAAATTTCATGGTTATTAATTTTTTTTGTAAAATATTGTTAAACATATATAAAAATGATAGATTAGGTACCTGAATCACTTCATTGGATGGGGTTGTAACCGTGTTCTCTGTATCCTATAATGTTTAAAAACGTAAACAAAATATTAGTATATTATAAACTACGCATTCATGTTAATCATGTTTTAATAAAAACTTTTGTACCTCATTCTCTTCAACGTAGTTACTTGTATAATCGTCATCTGCATCCTGTAAAGTTTTTTAAATTAAAATAGTATTAAAATGCGAAATGTCTTACTAATGAAGAAAAAAAATGTATAAGTTTCAAATTTAAAGTGATTCAAACCTCGCCATCGTCCTCAGGGAAGAAACCATTTCTAAAGTAGTTAATTGTTTCAGCATCATCGGAAACCTTCTCTACTCTATAAACATGGCTGTTATTATTGTGATTAAATTCAGAATACTTCACTTTAAACAGATATTGTTTTCCAATAATCTGATTTAGCTCATCAGGAAAGTATTCATCAGTATCCATGCCATGTTCTTCCATAATCTCCCATGCTGATATATTAGTCATTTTGTGTACATTGTTATCAAAAATAACCACTTGTGCAGTACCAGTCTCATCAAAAATACGTACTATTATCTTGAATCTATGAATGTTAAATAGAATGAAATTAGTATTGTACTTATAAATTAAAAAAAAATATAATTAAAAAATAAAATTATACCTAGACACAACTGCATATATTTCTCCATGTCTTCTGCAGTTCCATAATTGTTTTTTGCTTTTTGAAGAAGATGAACCTTTAGACACAATTGGGGTGACTTTTGTGTTGCATATTTTGCATCCAGTATAAGCCCATCCGTTTTCATAGTCTATGCTGTAAACAGTTGCATAAACTACGCAATGTGTTTCCTGTATTTAAAATAACACTTTATTCATATGTTTATTTAAAAATAGGGAAACTTGATTTAAAACATATTAAAACAGAAAACCATAATAAACTTCCATACCGGAATGATGTTGCGGATCATACCAACCATTCTCTTTAATGAACCTTGCATAAACTCTGCAGGTGTAACAATATGTGTAGCTTGATTGTGAATCTGAATCCTAAACTCACTTGCATCATATCCATTTTGTGCTTCATAGCTGTTGCATGAATGAATTTTAGAACTACATATTCTTTAATTTAATTATTTGCATATGAAAATAGGGAAATGTTGTTTAACTTACCTGCTTCGGAAAGCCAAAAATGGAGTAAATTCCTTGTTTATAAAAATCCTTGTTCCAAATAGAGCATTTTGTATTACTGGCTTATCTGCAATGTGTATGAGATGGAAAAAGGTTATGTATAAATATATCAATTATGTAAAATGTTGGAAATACGTTTTACGTATTTATGAAGGATCGGTCGCTCCAACTATAATTATGTAACGGGCTCGTGATCTATTTACTTATTGTATAGTCCATATAGCCCACATGTAGGGTGGGCTATATATAACCCCTCCTAGCATGTTAGGAGGGGGTTGTTGATTCTCATTTTCACACTTAATCATTATTCATCTTTCACTTTCTCTCTCTAATTCTCTCCCTTCTCTCCTTTCTCTCTCTAATCCCTCATCTCCTTCCTTCATCTTCTTTTTATTAATCAATCAATCAACCTCCCTAATCCACCAAATCCATGATCTAGAATAGGCCATTAATCTCGTAGACCTTCAATTGGTATCAAGAGCCTTGGTTAGTTTGGTTTATTCGTCTTTTATTTTGTTTGATTTTGGTGGGTTTTGATTTAATCATGCTTAAATTTTAAAAAGTTTGTATTTTTTATAAAAAGTTTGTGTTTTTATATGTTAAATCATATCAAATCTTCAAATTTACTTACTTTTTAGATAAAAAAAAATTATTACAAATTTTTATATAAAAATCAAATTTTTCTTATATAAAACCTTAAAAAGTTGTGTTTTTATAAAAAAGTTGGTGTTTTTTTATAAAAGTTTTTGTTTTTCTCTTTTTAATTTTGTGTTTTTATAAAAAGTTTGTATTTTTTTTTATTGTTTTTTATCACAAATTTAATAATCAATTTAGATAAAAAGTTGGTATGTTTTCTAAATTTTATCAATTTATATAAATTTTTATCAATTTTATCTATTTTTATTTTTTTATTAGTTTTTATCAGTCTTTTTAATCATTTTTTACTCAGTTATTTTTTAATCAATTTTTTTTTTTTTTTTTTTTTTTTTAGATCTGTTTATCAGTCCAAATCCGTCATCTTTTCATCTGTCCAAAGTCAGTCCTATTGTCCATATCATCAAAACTGTCCAATTGTCCAAATATTTCAGTCCATATCTTCGAGTTTCGAGCCTGTTTCTGTCAGTCTAAAAGTTCCGAATCAAACCGCGACTTCCGAATGAACAAAAAATGTTCCGGATGAACAAAAAATGTTCCGGGTGAAGTAAAAGTTCCGGGTGAAGACATCAAGTTCCGGATGAAGACAAAAACTTCCGAATCAATTTTTTAAGACAAAACTTCCGAATCAATTTTTTTTGAAAATCTTCCGGACCAAACACTTCCGATTCGGAAGTCTTCCGAATCAAAATCTTCCGAATCAAAATCTTCCGATTCGGAACTGTTCCGAACGAAACAAAGTTCCGAACGAAACAAAGTTCCGAACGAAACAAAGTTCCGTTTCGGAACTCTTCCGAATGAAGCCCATTCAAATTAAACGGGCAAATCATCGTCTTTTCAAAAAGACTCATTCCCTCTCGACTCTGACAAAACAGACTCTCGACCACTAGACTCGGACACCACTCGAATCTCTCGATTCCTCACCCTCGAAACAAAAACCTCAACTCCCTCGTTACCCCCAAACACCCCTCACACTCTCCCTCACTCTCTCGACATCTAAACTGACCCAAACTCAAGACCCACCCCTCACAGGACTCTCAAAACATTCTCACCCTAACCGACACCCTCTCGCCTACCCCCCCCCCCCCCCCCAAACACACTCTCGTCACACCTCCAATCCCTCACGGTTTCAAAACAAATCGACACACTCTATTTTTTTTAAACTGACTCGATCTCACAACATCACACCAAAACCCATTTTCACACATACTCGCACTCTACGCAGACCCTCACACTCGACTCCTCAACAGAAAGACGCTACAGAAGAAGAGAGAGACTAAAATCATTAAATTAACCTACCCGAGATCAATTTTTTTGATCTTGAAGCCAAAAAATCTTGCGTATTGCATTAGATGATGCTGTTGATGATTCAGATGTGGTGTATTTGATTTGATTCAAGGCAAAGTTTGTAATTGGTGTTTATTTAGATTAGGGTTGTGTTTGTGAAGAGAGAGAGATTGAGAGAGATAAAAGACGGTTTTGGTTATCTGTGTGAGGGAGAGAGAGTTTTTAGGCTAAGTCAAAGTAAGAGAGTTTATTTATTCAGGCGGATTTATCAAGAAGTTAGTGGGGCGGTGGATAGAAATTGACTGGGCCACGTGGGTGGTGTTTCAGACACGTTTTTTCTTTAATTGACGGAGTAAACAAGAGTTGGAGTAAACAATTTTATTGGGACACGTTTGTATTTTTTATATATTGATCGGTTATTTTTTTAAAATTAGGGTATGCTTATCTTTAATCCATAGTTATTTTTAAAAAAAAAAAAAAAAGTTATTTTTTTTTATTTTTTATTTATTTTATTTTTCTATTTTTCTAATTTTATTTTCCAGTTTAAAATATCACATTTTATTTTTCTATTATTAGTTAAATTAAATTTTTTTAGTTAATTAAACTAATTTGTGTATTTTGTCACTTTTATATTTCTAGTTGGTATATTTTGTTTCTTAATTTTTGGTAAATCGTATTGAGACGGGTCTTTTAAAAGTTAACGTGGAAACATATATTTGTCGGGTTGAACGTTTTTGTGGACGGATTTGAAGACAAAGTGACGGGTTTTATACTTAGCAAATACGGATTTTTGATCGGGTTTAATTCATAATCGTTTGAGCCGTCAACATCTTTTGAGCCGAATCGAATTGTAAAATCCTGCAAACTACAACATCCACGATTATCTATCCTCGATTTTCAATGGACTCGACACTTAAAGAGGGAGACTTGCATCGAATGCACGACAAAGTTAGGAAAAGCGGCATCGCTTCCTTTCAAATGCTCCAGTCTCATCTTGTCACTCTCTCAAGGATTCAAGGAGGGAGCGAATTTGTGACAATCTTTGGAAAAGATCGTCATATATTCATCGACTCCATTTTTACCGCTTTGATCCAACTCGCCGAGCAACTCCACCATGGAAACTTTAATCACTCTGCATCGGTACTTGCATATAAGGCTCTTGTGACACACCTCACGCCTTTCCTCCAATTTAATATCATCAAGCCTGAAAGTTCAATGATTTGCCAATCGTTTCTTCGAGATACACATACCGAGCTTCGAGTTTTCCGTGATACGATTTTGAAACTCATGTCATCGGTCTCGTCGTCGATATATCAAAGATCACAACTTCAGCAAGTGTATGTTAATGGAGTGCAACAATCAATGACGCAGATGCAAGAGGATAATGGTCATACGGTTGACAACTTGGCGCCTAACGATGGCACGAGCACAGAATCAGGAGGACAACATGATGCCAGTGGCACGTCAGGGAATGTTCACGAGATTTCTCTTGATGACACCTTACCCGTTTATGACGAAGAGCCTGTAAACATGGTACAATGTGATGTTAATTATGATGTATATGCTGATGAAATACCGCATATTGAGCATTCGACACCTAATTATGACAAACATGGGATGGAAAAGAGTGATAGCAATACCACTTCTGATTCATCCGATGTGAGTCATAATGGGGGAGAACGTGTTCAAAATGCTATAGTTCATCATGATAAATGCTTTTTAACTGCCTCGTTAACTGATTCTGATTCCAAGATTAAAGAGCTCGAAACGATCGTAGCTCGGCAATCAAAAGATCTTGAGGATGCCAAACTTGAATTTTCTAAGAAAACGGACAAATTTGAAACATACTTTGAAAAACTTGAAAAGTCAAACGTTGTTCTTGAAAGAAAATTGGATCAAACTGTTCTAGATTCTAAAGCTGAAAAGGATAATCTTTTGAAACAAATTCAACTGCTTGAATCTAAATTGGCATCCCAAGATAACGTGCTCAAAGAAAATGAAACGTTAAAAGCCCAAGTTCAGGAAAAGGTTTTTGCTATAGCTGCGTTGAAAAACGAGTTAAGGAAAAGTAAAGGACCTAGTATGGACACTAAGCTTGAAAAACCATCAATCTTGGGGAAACCGCCTACAAATCAGTTCGTCAGACAACCGACTGTCAGACAACCTACTGCATTTGGATCCGAGCGATCACAATCCTCGAGACCGCGGTTTGCCTCCCAAGTTGATTTGGGTCATATTTCTAGAACAGTCACTCCAGCAACTAGGCCCAAAGTGATCACTCCAGCTTTAGCAAGACCAAATCATATGATTGCCTCTAGTTTCCCTAAAAATAACAAGACCACGTCTAGAACTAGTTCAAATGACGTTTGCCATGAACCTGATCTTAGGGAAGCTAAGCAAAAGACACATGTAAGAGATAGGAATTCCAAACCCAGTCAGATGCCTTCTAGTGTACCCAACACTGCTAACCGTAGCATGTCCAATCCTAGGAGCATCAATCAATCATCTAAGGATTCTAGATCTTACTCGGACATTAAATATGCTACTTGTAAAACATGTAGAAAATGTGTCTTTACGGCAAATCATGATGCTTGTATCAAAAAATTGCTTAATGAGGTGAACTCCCGTGCTAGACTCAAATCCCAGTGGGTCGCTAAAATCAAACCCGTTGGTAAAATGTGGCGCCCCACTGGTAGATCTTTCACTCTTGTAGGAAACGAGTGCCCTTTAACTAGGATAGTCTCCGATTCTACAAAAACTACTAGGGAGGAAATTGCAAAGGATGATACATCACTTAAGCCTGAACTTAAGATTTTCTATAAAAGGAAACGATTGCCAATTAAGACAAGTGAATCATCCCCTCAGGCCACCTCTGACACAAGTAAAGCCAACTGTGAACCCCCACGTGCTTCAAAAATAGATATCTCTAACCCATGCAAAAGTATACAAACTCCTAATGAGATTGCAGGTACCAAAGTTGATGTTCCAAAAGAACGAAGCGGTCCAATCGTTGTGTACCGTTCAACTAAGGACACTCTTAGAGTTTGGTTGCTGAAGAAGCAGATGTCAGAGAAACAAATGTCTCAGGGGATTCATGGTTAAGCTGCAAACAAGGACTTATAGTCGCATCACAGACTATAACTCGATCATCAAAGAAAGGAAAGTTTATCGCCGATGATAAACTTATCCTAAAAACGAGAAATTCATTTTTCTCGGGCATGAGCTTATATCAAAAACATTCCAAGTTTTTAAGCTCATGCATTATGGTTTATCATTAAATATCAGATGGTAACCCGTGCTTCAAATAAAGGAAAGTTTATCGCCGATGATAAACTTATCCTTACAACGAGAAATTAAATTTTCTCGGACACGAGCTTACGTTAAAACCATTCAAAGGTTTTAAGCTCGTGTACATGACTTACAGTTAAATGTCAGACTGTAACTCGAACTTCAAATAAAGGAAAGTTTATCATTAATGATAAACTTATCCTCATAACGAGAAATTCAATTTTCTCGGTCATGAGCTTGTCTTAAAACATTCGAAGTTTTAAGCTCAGAAAGGAAAAGTGTATCTTTTAAATAAGAGAACTTTTCCTCATAACGAGAAATTAACCTTTCTCGGTCATGAGCTTTCCGTTAAAACAGTCAAAGTTTTCAAGCTCATGAACACGACTTCTAAGTAAATGTCAGCTTAGGACTCGTTCTTCAGATAAAAGGAAAGTTTATCGCCGATGGTAACTTATCCTTAACAACGGGAAGTTCACAACTTCTCGGACTTGAGCTCGCTTTTAAGATATTCAACATCTTAAGCTCAAGTAATTGTTTTTCAAAACTTTGAACACAATTTTTCGAGAATTTCTCAAAAGGTTTTTCTAAATCTTTCAAAATTGTGTGTTCAAAAATGTTTTGATAAAACGAGCATGTCTTCTGGAATCGATAATATTTACGAACCTAGAAATGTCATTCAATAATGACACGGGGTTGTAAATAAAGTTCGAGCAGAAGTTCAAATGATTTTAAAACATGCTCCATATGGTTTGCTATTATTTCAGATAGCAACTCACTTTTCATAATCAAGTCAAGCATTTCACCGGAAAGCTTTGACTCAACAACGGGAATTCATTTTCTCGGGAACGTGACGAGGTGACCAACATTCGTGAACAAGAACCATGTGCTTCTCTCATATGCTGTTCTCCATTATTCAGGTCCAACCTCGTACATTGCTAATCTTGTGAATTCATTATCATATATGATCTTTGCACGTGATAAATACCTTACACTTGTGTTTAAAAGGTATTTATTTTACGTTTCAGCACACCCTCATTAATTTGAGGGGGAGCTTGTGTAATTCATGAAGATAATTGGACTTGCATTTTTCTTCCCAAATTTTCTTAAAATGCTATTAAATCAATTGATATTAAAAACATCGATTGGGTTAATATTTTTAATATGGGGGAGAAAATGTGATTTAATATGGGATATGATCAATCATAAATGGTTTGACTTAACGTGTTAGCTCATCCCGACATGTGCGAAATGTTTTCGAATATCGTAGCATATGTTAAGGGGGAGCAAAATGGATTTGCACTTCAAAATGGATTTCATCGTGACATACACTTACCCAAAACATCTCTATTCACGACGGTAAAGATTGTGGTGACATAAGGATGGTAGGATAGGTTAAAGTCCAATGATTTCTCTAGAACCGGAGGAATCTTCCCAAGGACATTCCATAGCTAGAAATAGTAGTCCTTAGGAAAGATGGAGAAAGATTGTGAACGTAGCTGAATGCCGACCAAGTACTTAAGTTAGCACTGGAACAATCACAACAAGGTGCTAGTTATGACGTATTGGTAAGCATTGAAGGGGTTGAAGAATGAAAAAGAATTGTAAAGATAAAGGGTGTAAAGAAAGAAGCCCTCCTTACAACTTTAGGCAGAAACCGGGTCAATACATATGCTATTGAGATCATTTTTGTTAATGATTCTCGATATTGAAGAAAGACGTCATGGACCCAGTGATGCAATGCACAACCCTTCCCAGCTAACTCAAATATCTCTCAAAAGGTATTTGTTTTAATCACACGGAGATCAACACATTATCTATTGATTTATTCACTCCGAATAAATTGGTATTGAAAAGGTGGCACTCCTCTCCAGCCTCCGATCACTAAAAATCCAAAATGCACGATCGAGTCTAGAGCCATTTGAGATCATCAAATATCTCATTAGGACACACTTTCATTATTCCTTGCTTCTTCACAAACTGTGAAAAGTAAGAACGATCTTAAGAGTCCTACGCAAAATCTTCATGATCTTGCCTGAACATCCGAGTAATACGAAAGTATTTACAATGAAGATGGAAATCCTTCTTGAGCGAATATCAAAAAGCTCATGGTAGGTGACTTGTGCGATTCTTTATGAATCAAACTTGTGATAACTGGAAAGCAACAGTGGTTTAATTCTTAATTGAACTTAAACTCGTTCCAGGCCTCTTCGCATTATCATATGATCTTGCCAGAACACTCAGAGTGACTCTTTATTGATCACAGTGACGAGTGGAAATCCTTCTAGTGTTAACATCAAACAGCACTTGGTAGGTAACTTGCAAGATTCTATATGAATCAAGCTAGTGACAACTGGAAAGCAACGATGGTGCGGTTCTTAATTGAATTTCACTTGTTCCAGGAACATGAATTGACGGCTTCAAATCATGCGGATAATATTATCCAAATGATTCACTCTTTACGTTCGCAGTCAGCTTTGGACGGTCGAGTAAAGAGAACGGGTTTACCCGCGAAATCTTGTCAAGGAGGTTCTTTATTGAAACTACCTGCCACAAGTACGATATTTAATATCGTCCAACGGTCTTCACCGACCGGAGGTAAATTGCTACCGAATTAGAATGAAATGTTCAAGGCCATTTCATCCGTGTATATTGTTTTGTTGCTAACTGTCTTATGCAGCGTAACAAGAAGGTGGCATTGCGGTGTATAATCCAGAAGAAGTCGTCACCACATGCTTATACTACATACAATTAGTACTTCAACAAATTCAAGAAAGCATGAAGGTCAAGTCTTCCGCTGTATCAAACTCTGAAGCTTTCAAGAATTTAAAAGTATAAGTATGTGGAACATGAAGTCACAAAGAGGCAAATATCACAAGTGAAGAATGCACAAGGTCAAGGCAAGGAAACATGCTCAAGACTAAAGTCAAAGATCACATCAAGCATATTCACAAGAACAAGATCGAAGACTCAAGCATAGATGCTAGGTTTAAGATTTTGTAAAACGATGTGACCTCCCTTAGGGGGAGATTGTTGGAAATACGTTTTTCCAATAAAGTCTCGGTCACATCTTAGTTAGCATAGATCACGAGTTATAGACTATTTAGAACTTTGTAACTTGGAGCGACCTCCCTTAGGGGGAGATTGTTGGAAATACGTTTTACGTATTTATGAAGGATCGGTCGCTCCAACTATAATTATGTAACGGGCTCGTGATCAATTTACTTATTGTATAGTCCATATAGCCCACATGTAGGGTGGGCTATATATAACCCATCCTAGCATGTTAGGAGGGGGTTGTTGATTCTCATTTTCACACTTAATCATTATTCATCTTTCACTTTCTCTCTCTAATTCTCTCCCTTCTCTCCTTTCTCTCTCTAATCCCTCATCTCCTTCCTTCATCTTCTTTTTATTAATCAATCAATCAACCTCCCTAATCCACCAAATCCATGATCTAGAATAGGCCATTAATTTCGTAGACCTTCATAAAAGAAACATAGTTGAATGAACAAAAATTGTAATACTTACTATTCCAATATTTAACCTTCCCCAAGATCAACATGAAGTCTAAATGACCTATTTTATCAAGTTTGTTAGCATACTCATTCCACATTAGTGCCCACTTGTCCCAGAAAGTACATTCAATCCTTAGCGACCTGCAAAATGAAAAATGAGTTTGAAAATATGGTTACAATTTTCTTTTTTATATGCATATTCAAAATATTTTAATGACTCTACTTACTCTGCGTCTTCAATGACAATTGTTCGTCGAATCTTAGAACAACCATAACCATTCACAGATACAATATTTCCAATAGATATAACCGTACCAATAACATCTGTGAAAAAGAAAATTTAATAATAAACTAAAAATTAATAATTTATACTAATAAATGAATAAAATAATGTCTCTAAATACATACCAACAGAATCATGTTCATGATACTCATTGTTTGGATCTAAGAGACGTGTGAATGGTTCGTTAACAAAACCAGCAAAGTTGTCATCAATCTGATCAATTCTAGTGACTTCGGTACCTTTGTAGAACGAAATTTTCCACCTATTTGGTAACAATGGAAGCCTTCCACTATTTTCTGCTACTCCAAAGTTAGAGATGATGTAGCATTGTCCCTCTTGAAGAAGAGGTTCGAATTTAAACATCAACTCTTTTTTGACAAAAAATTGTATACGGTTGTTCTGTTGGCATAGAGAATACAATTAATATTTATAACAAATAAATAAATAAAAAAATAATATTTAAAGTAACATTACCTCCACATCTTGAAAAACACAGTCTAAACTGTATGGGTCATGTGGTTCATTGAACTTGTGCGAATGCCAAACGGAGACGCATCTTCCTTTAACAGCCATGTTGCTAATCATAGGATTGATATCTTTAATTGGAGTTATTGCTCTTTCCTTGTTCTTAAAGGCTGTTAATTTTAAAAGACATTACATTAAAGACATGTAGTTAAACAACATTAAAAATAAAAAAACTTTAAAATAAAAAAACCTGATGAAGAACTTTCAAAGCTGGATGTATGCATCCCATTATTACTCTTTTTGTTTGAATTCAAAGCTGACAAAATATTAAGAGTATGAAGTTATGTCATAAGTTTATATATGAATGTATACTGTATTTTTTTAAAAAAACCATTACCTTGTGAAACATTGTTATGATTTCTACTGTTTTCTTGGTAACCAAAACTGTTACTGTAGGGTCCATTCTTTTTCTTGTTACCAAAACAGGTATTCTGGCTTACGGATTTTTCTGTGCTTTTCAGGTATCCAAACTTGGTAGTGGTTCTTTCTGCGCTTTTATGTTCTTGTGGAATAAGGACTGCAAATTGGTACACATGTTTTAGCCACATCATTAATCTTGGGGAAAAATAAATCAACTATTTTTTAAACACAACTAAATCAAAGTTATATGCTATTAATATACCTGATGAAGCTTTAGAACTCCTCTTTTCAGTGATTTTATTCAGATGTGGCTTAACCCCAAGTGAGGTACTTTGAGGAGTTCTCTTTTCATGTGGGTTAAGACCTGTAAAAAACAATAAAGAGTTGTAACTAATATGTTTCCGATTCTTTACTAATTTTAGAAAAAAAATCAAACTAAATACATAAACAAAGTATAGGTTGTAACTAATATGTTTAATAATTGTAACTAATTTGTTTGCTATCAAACAGGTAATGAGTGGCTACAAAATCTACAAACATACTACTAACCATACACTATTACACAAAAGGGGTTTGGATTGCACACTATCACACATACTGTAAACATACATACATACATACATACTCGTATGTAAGCAATAGTTATACTCTTGGTCTTAACTATGAATTACTTTTTTAGTTTTGTAACATATGGAACTGAAAGTATAATTCATTTTCAGGAAAATGTCAATTCGACTATCTAAAGTAAGGCTCTCTGTGCTGACGATAATTGAAGACTTTTAGCGAGTGGGTTGGCGTAAGTTTCTCCTATAATATAGTTTGTCTAACATATGATTTTACTAAGCATGGTTCAAAACATAATTAGTTAACTTTTTAAAACAAAAACCAGTTTTACATATTCAGTATCAAATATGAATAGAGGCTATCTCCTGTATTTCAGGCCGTATTAGCAAACACTCCTTACGGAACCTAGAGTGGTGGTGGGAAAAACCAGCGAGGAGATCATCCTCGATGGTGATATATACTACTAATGCCGAGGAAACTAAGTGCCGATAGATATTAGAAGAAAAAAAAGTAAGCACATTTGACAAGGTAATGGTCAGCAACATGATATCTGTGGTTTTTACATTATGTGAGCACGGAATTCTTGTTTCAAATCTACAAACATACTATTTGCTATCACGCAGGTAATGAGTGGTTACTGTATAATGTAGCCTGTAACTAATACGGGGTCTGATTGCATACGTAACTGTATGTAAGATTTTTTATGTAACTAATACGGGATCTGATTGCATACATACCTGTATGTAAGATTTTTTTATGAGTTTTGATTGCATACATACCTGATGTGACCTGTATGTAAGATTTTTTTATGAGTTTTGATTGCATACATACCTGATGTGGAACTTTTCATGCTTGACTGTGTTCCTCCAGAGGGTTGATTAGCGATGGATTTTGAAAGTCTTGCGGATTTCCTTTGGGGTTGCATCTTGAAGTTGCGATTTAGGTTTGGAGAGGGGTTACGATTTAGGTTTTACAGATCGATTACGATTTAGGCTTAGAGATGGGTATTCGGTTTTAATCGATGTTATGTTCTGAACATACGGATGGGTATATATACTTGTAAATTTGATGTATATTGTGATATACATGGAGTATATTGTGATATACATAGAATATATTGTGATATTATGGATATTTACCAATTTTATGATATTTACAAAATATTTGCAATAGGTCAATCGTATAAAGAATCATATTATATCTAGGATTGTGAAAATTTTGTTCTTTTATTTATCGTATATTTGCCTCTTTTTGTTTTAATTGTCAATGTATAATCTAAATTGGGTTTAAATTTCTTGGTATGTAAGATATTAACAAAAAGCATACAGCAGCCCAATGGTTTATTAGAATTAATAAGGTATACAAACAACAGGTCTTGTGTTCGATTCTCATTGTTTACTTTTTTAATTAAACACCACAATTTTATTAAATCTTCAATTTCTTTAAAAAAACGAATTAATAAAATTCATTGCTAAAAAACAGATTCATAGAATTAAATTCTAAAAACCGGATTCATAGAATTAAAATAAAAAAATAATTAAAAAAAATAATAAAAAAAAAAAAAAAATAGTGATGACATGGAATAATAGCAGGGTGATGTGGCATTTGCCTCCTGTTATATATAATGTAGATATATATATATATATATATATATATATATATATATATATATATATATATATATATATATATATATATATATATATATATATATATATAGGGGAGAGATCAAATAAAAAGACTTTTTTTTGTGAGAAGGATAAGAAGGATTTTCAGCCATTGATTTAAAATCAATGGATGAGATTAAATCAAAATCCTAACAAACTAACTAACTAACTAACCATCTAAACGTGTTTTTTTTAAGTTCTTCAAAAATTATGAAAAAATTCCAGTAGATCGGGTATGTTGGTGCAAAAAACTTTTGTGAAAAAAGTTTTTTTAATTTGAAGTTTTTTACGCTTTTTAATGCACAAAAACGGAATTTTGATGCACAAAAACGTTTTCTTTTACGTTTTTTTAGGTTTTTTGTGCATTAAGAATTCATTTTTATGCCCAACTTCTTTTGACTTTTTGCTTTAAAATATGATTCCGCATCAAACTATAAGAAATTGAAAATTTTTTGAATGAAAAAATTTTGTACACCAAAATTCACGTGTTTGTGCATCAAATTTTGTTTTTTGTGCATCAGAAAAACGTTAAAAACTCAAAATTAAAAAACGTTTATTTACAACTTTTTTAGGCACCAACAAATCCGACCATTTGGAATTTTTTCTGAATTTTTTGAAGACTTTTTTAAAATCGTGTTTTGGTGGTTAGTTAGTTAGTTAGTTAGTTAGTTAGTTAGTTAGGAATATGGATTGATCTTATCCATTGGTTTTAAATGATTGGCTAAAAATCCTTCTTATCCTTCTCACCAAAAAAAGTCTTTTTATTTTAACTCTCCCCATATATATATATATATATATATATATATATATATATATATATATATATATATATATATATATATATATATATAGAGTTTAGATCAAATAAGAAGATTAGTTAAAATAAGAAGAAAGAGAAGGAATTTAAGCCAATCATTTAAAAATGATTTTAGGGGCATTTTCGTCAAAACTGAACACAAATTGAAAGATTAAACAGCTCCGAAAAATCTGGTTTTTTCACTTTCTTTAATTAAAAACTACCAATGTTATAACAATGATTTAAATTTAATGCATCTTTATTCAAACGTGTCTGTCGTTTTATACATCAAAACCCAGTAGGCCAGTATCCAATAATTTACCTAGAAGCATTTAATGAGTTTGAATAATAAACTTAGATGCATATCTGAATATATGCTGCACTAATTTTCAATTCTCTTTCCAATTAGTATCTTGAAATTATGACATTAGATGCATATGTTTTTTACTAAAAGATGCACATAAATTTATTTAATTATTTTAAATTTTGATCCAATAGAATATTAGATGCATTAAAAATCTCATGCATCATTTTACCTCCATGGTTTCCAACATTCTTTATGGATGAGATGCATCCAAATTAGATGCACCAGTTTGTTTTTAGAGTGCGGGTATCACACTATGTTACATGAAAGATGCATGCAAATTAGACAAAAAAAAGAATAAATGATACACGCTAAAAAATGATACATAAATGTACATAATTTATTATAATTAGTAAAGATGCAAGAACTTCATTAAATGAAGATGCATCGTGTAAGAATAAAGATGCATGCATTTTAGAATTTTGGTTAAATTCATATCCATTTAATGGTGCTATAAATATCTAAGTTCTTGATAATGATGTAGTGGTGGAAAAATCAGATCCCAAAATGCATAAAGAAAACGACGCTTAAGGATATGAATAGCAATACAGTTTACCTTTTTGCCCTTGAGCTTTAAATAAATCCCAAGTTATTTACAATTTTACCATTCCTTTTAATTAGCCATTGATTTTTTGATCTAATAGTTCAAATGTCTTCTTATTCTTCTTACTTTAAGTATACTTCTTATTGGATCCTTACTCTATATATATATATATATATATATATATATATATATATATATATATATATATATAATATATAATCTTTTCTTTATGCTTAACAAACTCTTTAGTTTTTTTTAAAATATTTTTAAATTGATAATCCTGAAATCAAGTATCTAATGTATATCCAATAGGAATGTTAAACCTAATTCACTCCTCTATATACACAGATGCTGTACAATTTGATTTTCTTTTAAAGTTTTTTTGAATTTGGTTTTCTTGGTTTTAACCGAAACCAAACCGAATTTTAATTTGGTGTATTAGTTTTACATGCTTTATAATTGGTTTGGTTTGGTTTTGATTTTAAAAATCTCAAAAACGAGAAACCCGAACCAAACAACCCACATATCCGAAAACCGAACCGATGAACACCCCTATGTACATTAATCAGAATTCACATGTATCATCTTTACAATTTATTCGTAAAAATCAAACTCGTAACAGATAAAAACCACAAATACATCACGACATGTTTAAAGAAACACATCGATTAAAAATGTAAGATCCGACAAACCATAAAACTGATTAAAAACAAATGAATTTTTGAAAGTGCGTGACAATTTTTTTGTAAACGATAAAAGTTTTTGAAAAAATAAATAAATAGTTCAAGTAATAAATGGATAAAACATGGGCCAATACCATAAAGCCCATATAAGACACATGGGCCGCACATCCGTTAGAAACTAGGAAACCCTACCTATATCACCCCCTTTATACATCATTTCCAAACCCTAATCCCAACTACAGCAGCCGCAGCAGCTTCCCAAAAAAAAAAACAAAAATGGTGAAATTTCTCAAACCCAACAAAGCCGTGGTCGTCCTGAACGGGCGGTTCGCAGGTCGCAAAGCAGTGATCGTGAAGCAGTTCGACGAAGGAACACGTGAGCGTCCATACGGCCACTGTTTGGTAGCAGGCATTTCCAAGTACCCAAAGAAGGTGATCCGCAAAGACTCTGCTAAGAAGACCGCTAAGAAGTCGCGTGTGAAGGCTTTCATCAAGCTGGTTAACTACAATCACATCATGCCAACTAGGTACACTCTTGATGTTGATTTGAAAGATGTGGTTACTGTTGATGTGCTTACGTCACATGATAAGAAGGTGACTGCTTGTAAGGAGGCTAAGAAGAAGCTGGAAGAGAGGTTCAAGACTGGGAAGAACAGGTGGTTCTTTTCCAAGCTTCGTTTCTGAGGAAGTCGAGTGTTTGGGAAGTGGTTTATTAAGCTTTTCAAGTGGTTTTTGTTTTATGTTGTTTAGGGTTTCATGGACTATTATGGATTATTATTATTGTTATGTTATCTTTTTAAGACTATCGTTTATGTTACCTTGTTATGTTTTGATGTGATTTTGGTTTGCGTTACATTTCGTATTATTGTTAGCTTAGCTTAACCTATTGTAGCGCTTAGACTTGTTTTGGTTAATTTACTATTGTTTTGATGTTTTGTTAAGGTATGGTTTGCCTTAGAGAATAAGGGGTGTTTGTTCCAGCTTATTTAGCTGGCTAATGGCTTATTTTGTTTTCAGTGTAAGTTTCATAACTCGGTTTTTGCGGCTTATTTTGTAACTTTTTGGCTTATATAAGTTTGTGACATAATATACTTATATAAGCCCAAAAGTTTCAAACTAAGCAACAATAAGTGAGTTTCTGAAACATAAGCCCAAAACCAAACAAGCCATGAGCGGCCTATATAGGCCGAAACAAACAACCCTATAATACACATGTTATTTAGCAGATTCCCGACGATTGGCATGGTCCAAAACCTCAAGGGGCCATGTGCGCCCCTAAGGCTTGTAAAATCATTAAGGTCCTGGTGGAGGAAGGAGCACTGCTCCAAAAAGGCGACCCTATGTTTCTCCTTCATTTTCCAAGGCCCAAAACTTCCTCCCCCTGGTTTCCACAATCTGAACAAAAGAAAACTTGCATCAAGGATTTCCTCAACAAACACTCAGGCGTTGCTCATTTTTCAATACAAGATGTTTTGCCCCTACTCGATGATCCTGTAATCCCAGCTGCTGCTGGCCTTGATACAAATAATGAAGACGATTTTCTCAAAGCCTATGACAAGTTTGACACCGTTGTGGACCATTCTGATCATCTTTACTCTGCACAAAACTCTGCTATCAACCTGCAGCACGTAACTTAATTAACTAATCTCCCCTTCCATTCTATCATATATCATTACTAATAAATTGCGTTTTTATCACTCTCTTATGCATAAGCCTGCCATATCTTTCTTTCAGCTGCCAAATCATTGGGCCGACAAGATACACCAAGACTGCCAAATTCTTAAGGAGCGCCTGCCTGGTATGCCAAGCTAGATACTGCCCCTTTTTTTCTTCTGTTTAATCTATCTAAGCATGCATGCTTCCTGACCACAGATACCATATTTGTGAGGGCTTACCAAGATAGGAAGGACCTTTTATCGGACCAGAGGGGACTCCTTTTCATGATGGTCTCTTCTTTGTTGATTTGTGTTTCCCACCCAACTACCCTGACAGCCCGCCAGTATGTCATCCTCGTCCTTTATCTATTTACTTATATACATTACTTAGTTTCGTGTGATTTAACGACGGGTTGATCCTTTTGTCTCAGCTCGTGTGCTCTCACCCGTTATACAAAGGCATTGCATTCAAAACCAGACCCTGTATGGAGAGTAGATATTGGAGCATGTTGGAAGTGCCAGGCACCCACGTCTTTTCCAGTGCGGCTGTTGTATACATGCGGAGAGAATATCCTTATAAAATCGCTCGAAACAATGGTGTGTACCATGGCCAAACCGCCCAAGGTAATCAAAAAAACACTTTCTTTCTACTTTTGCTTATTGAGCACGCATTTATCTTGTTAGATATTATTGTATGACGCATCCAGCACTTTGAGGTTTTTGTGGCTGGGCATTTTCGCAAGCGTGCACATGATATACGAATGTCATGCAAGTCTTATAAGGAAGGCTTGCAAGTGGGGTGTCTGGTTAGTAGTAAAAGGCAGACCTGCTCAACTAAGTACAAGAAAGATGTCTCTGCATGCGTCCAGTTCCTTGCAAAGGCATTTAACAAAATCGGAGCAAAGGAAGTTAAAAGTTTCCTTCATGTGATTGAAATGGATGCTCCTCAACCGCCTGCATATGCACCAGCATCAACCCCTGTGAGTCTTTGCCCGCTTATAATCTCATTTAGTTCTGAAGTGATCGTTTAGAATAATAGACAGTTTATTTATGATGTTGTATTGGCCATAGTTAGTTCCCACGCTTCTTGTATTTCGTTTGATTCTCAAGCGTTACTAATTTAGAGTGTTAGACACCGCTAATCATGATGCTCGGCTGTGTTTTTCTTTGTTTGGTTGTTTAATTACTTCAAACATATCAGGATGTCACTGGACTAGACATGAATGTTGAAGAAAAGCAGAAGAGGGAGGTATAAGTTTTCTTTTTTCTTTCTTTTATGGTTGAATTCTAGTAAGGTGGTCATGGCCGGATGTGATATTTTCATGGGTTATTTAATTACTTTTAACTTTTCAGGCTGTTGCGAGAGATTTGAATGTTGCAGTGTCGAAAAAGAGGAAGGTATACGCTTGTTTTATAAAAGTTCCTAAGATACTGAATCATGTAATTTCGTTTATGGTCACACATGATTCTTTCTTCAATAGAAGGCCAATCTATTCTTGATAGGGAATGTGTTCTTAATCACTTCAGTTTTTTTCTGTCAGGCTGTCTTTGTCGAAGGCGTAAAGGATGCAGAGAAGAAAAACAAAAGGGTACAAATACCTCTAATATCTTCTTGCACTTGTGTGCTTTTGTTTTATGCTCGAACTGCCTGTTAAACTAGAGTCAGAGTTTCTTCTTGTTGCAAACATCAGACGAAGATAAATTTGTTCTTCATAAATTGAAAGACTTGTTTTTTTTTCTTGTTACAAGTTGCAGGACGATGTTTGTACTTTTTATCCAATTACTCTCAAGGCCCCCTCGGACTTCACGTTGGGTAAGGTTTTGGTAGAGGAGGGAGATGAAGTTGAAAGAGGGCAACCTTTGTATATTAAGGGTCAAAGGAAACACTATGTTTCGAATCCATCCATATCCTCTCATATTCCAACGTTATCTGAAATAAGAATTAAGAAGACTCTGAGGAGGAACTGGAAATCACGTGCTGGAATTTTTTCTATGGAAGATGTGTTTGTTGACCAGAATCAGTGTCACCAAATGGAAGCGCTTGATAATGAAGAAGATGTTATGGAAATGTATCAAAACTTCAGCAAGTTTGACACTGTCGTGGACCACACCGATCATTTTTTTTTCTGCCGAAAGTTCTGCAATGAACCAGGTAAAAAGTGTGTGTGTGTCATTTTATTTTCTCAACGGATTGTTCACTTAAAAACTGTGTGATGGATATGTTACAGCAGCCAAAAGAGTGGGTTCACAAGATACGTGAAGAGTGGAGGATTCTTGCTGAGTACTTGCCTGGTATGTCAATTTATTAGGAAACTCTCTTGCTATAATGTATAAACTAAGAAATTTGAATTCTGATTTATATTTTGGGCCAAAATAGAGACGATATTTGTGAGGGTTTATGAAGATAGGATGGATCTTTTACGAGCTGTAATTGTTGGACCACGAGAGACTCCTTATCATAATGGTCTCTTCTTCTTTGATGTGTGCTTTCCAAGCGACTATCCTGATAGCCCACCAGTATGAAATTCTCTCTTTTTCTATATACTTGATCCTATATGAAATTCTCTCTTATTCTATATACTTGCTTCTCAAGCGACTATCCTGATAGCCACCAGTTAGCTTATGTTTTCGAATTTTGTTGTTATTTATATTCAGCTTGTGCACTATCGCTCTGGTGGTCTTGGTATCAGTCCGAATCTGTACAAGTGTGGTAAAGTTTGCTTAAGCCTTCCCAAGACAAGTTGCAGCCAGGGGACAATGTGGGTTCTTGGCAGTTCAACTATGTTGCAACTTTTGGTCTCCATCCAGGATCAGATTTTGAACGGCAATCCTTTACTCAATGATATAACATATTCAGTTTTGAGTGATTCTGTCTATGGTAAAGAGTCTTCAGTACACCATACAGAGCAAGGTAATATGTCAGATATATATTTCTAACTTTATCTTGTGCCTACTGTTGTTGGTTAATCAATAAGATATTTTTGTATGATGCCCAGAACTTTGAGGTTTATGTGGTTGGACATTTTCGCAATCTTTATGATGATATCTTAGCGGCTTGTGACAAGGAGGCCAAGGACACCGGCTCAGTCACATTCAAGAATGAGTTGAATGCATGCATAAAGCAACTTGCAGATGCATTCAGCATAATCGGACCAAAGGGAACTCAGAAATTACCATCCTCTCAAAGTTGAAATGAGACTTGAGCGTAGCTGGGGTGCAATTCAGAGTATAGATCCACTCCCAATCGGTTTGATATAACGACTCATTAAACTTGTATACATACGGATGAATGCCTAATCCATAGATGAAGTGTACTATGAGACATTTGGTGAAATTATAAAAAAATTTATCTCAACTTTTATATATGCGTGTTTGTCGTGTACGTGTGTTTACTTATTACTATGTGTTGAACGTGTATGTGTGCTTTGTGACAATAATCATACTATGTGTTTTGTGTTTGTGTCTCATCTCATCATATATCTAAAAAAGATTGAGTCCCGAAAAATCATATGGGAAGTGTTAATATGCAAATAGAAAACTTAGAGCATCCCAATGCTCAAGTTTTTCAAAAGCTTTTTAGACTTTAATGCCATCAATTTTATTATCTTTTAGTCTATCATCAAGCTTTTCAAATTTTTTACTACAATGGTGGATAGCTTTTCTAAAGATTTTTGGTGTAGTTAATGATCTAAGGTTGTGAGAGAGTTAATGCATAAAGTTTTTAGGAAAAGCTTGGTAAATGGCAAGGTATTGCTAAAAGCTATTGTAAAAAGTCTTTGTCTCCAATGCAAAAAACCAATGTTTTAAAACACGGGTCTTAAATTGACCTGGTCGAGTCGCCGGGTCCGGGTCGACCCGGGTTAACCTGGTTTTCTAAATTTTTTTTTTTTATATTTTTAATAATTAATAAAATTATACTTATAAAAACCATAAAAACTTATGTATATTAAAAATATAAATTGTTTATCAACCAATATAATATGTAAAAATAAAATTTCGTCGCAAATACGTAAAATTTATTTTTTTTTAAAAAAAAACCCGAAAAATTCGAAACCCGGCCGGGTCTTGAGAACCGGGTTGACCCGGGTCACCCCAAACCCGCCGGGTCAAGCCGGGTTTCGAAAATATGAAACCCGGGTCAATATGACCCGTTTTTTCGACCGGAACCGGTTCAACCGGTTGACCCGGCCGGGTCAACCCGGGTCTGAAAACATTGCAAAAAACTACTTCAAAGACTTTTGTAAATAGGAAAAAGTCATTCTAAAAACTCCCATGTGGTATTTGTTTTTGGTAGATTGAGTCATTAAGTATAGAATCCAAACCCACTCACACATTTTTGATATTTCTTTTATCACATGATCTGTTAAAAACGTTGAGTGGTAAAAAAGAATCATCTCCCCAACTTGATATAACAACAACAAATTATTGAGAAATATAACCCTCACCTTTTAGGAGCCAAGTTTTTATACCTAAATAAAAAAGAAACAAAAGCTAAGCTGGTGTTTCTTTTTGGAATAATAAGTCATTAACTAAAGAATCCAAACCCACTAACACATTTTTGGTGTTTCTTTTATCACATAATATGTTAAAAACATTGAATGGATATGAGGTAAAAAAGAAACCTCTCTCCAACTTGACACGACAACAACAAATTATTAATAAATATAACCCCTACTGTTTAGGCGCCAAGTTTCTATACTTTTTCACTCCATCATTTTTTTATGATAAATCAAACACTGTCCTTTTCACCACACACATATTTGGTTGCTTGTCATTTTCCATTTTCATCATCTCTTTCATCTTAGGTACTATCTTGGTCTATTATTTGATCCTGTAACATCTTACTTCTAAAAGGTACCATCTTTAGATGTGTGCATCATGGCAACTATATTATAATTTCCCCGTACTTGTAGAAACAACATGGATTTAATGTCGAGTTGCACTTTACACAAATAATATATGCTTAAAACGAGGTGTAACAAGTCGAGCTGTGTTTTATGTTAGTGCTTCGCATCAAATATTATCGAGCTTTTAGTCTTTCGTTGTGTTAATTATATGCTTGCATCGCCTTTTTTGGTTTACGTTAAATATACTATATGGTCCCTATATCATCTATATTTTAGTTGAGTTGCAATCTGTTTTACCAAATTTTTAGAAAATGGGCATAAATGTCATTTGCTCTAAAAAAGTAGTTCAACTAGAAGAAAAAAAGAAACAACATTTGTTTAGAAAGACTTTTTATGCACAACCCTATCAAATCTAGAAGGATGCTGATTGTGGACCTAAATAAAAAAGAAACAAAACCTAAGCTATTGTTTCTTTTTGGCTAAATGAGCCATTAACTAAAGAATTTAAACCCACTGACACATTTTTTGGTGTTTCTTTTATCACATAATATGTTAAAAACATTAAGTGGATAGGAGGTAAAAAATAACTCTTTCCCTAACTTGACGTAACAAAATAAATTATTGACAAATATAACCCCCACTTTTTAGGCGCCAATTTTCTATACTTTATCCCTCCATCATTTATGATGATAAATCAAACAATGTCTTTCTCACCACACACATATTTGGTCACTTGTCATTTTCTATTTTCGTCATCTCTTTCATCTTAGATACTATCTTGATCTATATATATTATCCTCTAACTTCTGACTTCTAAAAAGTAACATCTTTAGATGTGTGCATCATGGTAACTATATTATAATTTCTTCGTACTTGTAGAAACAACATGAATTTAATATCGAGTTGCACTTTACACAAATAATACTAACAATTCGAGTTGTGTTTTATGCAAGTGCTTAGCATAAAATATTATCGATCTTTTAGTCTTTCGTTTGTGTTAATTGTATGTATGCGTCGCCTTTTTTAGTTTGCGTTAAATATATTATACGGTCCCGTATCATCTGCATTTTAGTTGAGCTGCAATCTGTTTTGCCAAATTTTTTAGGAAATGGGCATAAATGTCATTTGCTCTGAAAAAGTAGTTCACCCAGAAGAAAAAAAGAAATAAATTTGTTTTAAAAGACTTGTTATGCACAACCCTATCAAATCTAGAAGGATGCTGAGTGTGGACCTAAAGAAAAAAGAAAGAGAACCTTAGTATGCATTCGTGGTAAATAAATCAGTTAGTTTCAGGAATACAAAGAGGGTAAACAAATGTCATGTATATCTATAGTTTCATCAGCAATTTTAGGGATACAAAACTCTTTTAACTTCTTTAAATTATACTCCATTATAAAGATCACAATCAAAAAGGCTCACAACACACACTTTCACGCCAGTTACTACGTCGTCGAAAAACGCAAAGGCAAATCATGGCGGAAATTTTGATGGTGGTGATGGTTTTTGAGGTGATCAGGTGGGGATGAGATATGGATATGGTGGTCGCTGGTTTCCAATTGGTAGTAGTGGCAGTGGATAAAAAAAGTCTGATATAGAAAATGATGAATGAAACATCCAAATTGGAAAAATAAATTTCAACATAACAACGACAGTTACATTGGTGATGGGATCTTGAAATGGTTGTGAGATCTTGATGATATAGAACGTACCTTTATTTTTAAACAAGATCTCGAGCCACAAAATCTTTCAATCAAAGTGAAGTGGTGATGTGTTTTGTGTTTGTATGTATTTTGTATAAAGTAACGTTGTGCAAAATGATTGTGTTACAAATAAGCGAGCTGTTGTTCGTGTGTTTTACAAAGGATGAAAAAGTATGGTTAGTAAGTTGGTATTAGGCTGAATATGTGTTGGGCCTATTTTGTATGTATACTGAAAATTGAAAATAACATGGTTAGAGCTACGGTTGTTTTACTAAAATGGTGTTGGGCTGAAACTTTCAACTCATATATCTTCATTGTAAAAAATTTAAAGGATTATTGTAAATCATAAAGCAAAGTTAAAAGTGGGGTTTCTTATTTTATCTTAGATAAGAGTAACCAAGTTAATTCTACAACACCATCATATGTTATATAGATTCAACTTTGTACATGTTTTTTATACGTGAGTTTATAGTTTTAAATGCTTATAATTCTATAACTTTTAAAAACTACAACTAAGCAGGTTCATTACATAGTCGACGCATCGCTCAGGTCTGAATGACTCGTATTCTATAATTATACATTACTAATCTTACCATCTTATAGAAAAGTTTATATCTTTTCTTTGTTAAATGCACAAATTTAAATTGATCTAACTTTTTAGTATATTATACGACCTTTACAACAAACAAGTGAAAATGAACATTAAAATACATTTCTTCACAAATAAAAAAAATATAATAATAATTATACAACTACTACGACATATTTCACAACCTTTAATGCAAAAAATAATACATTTTATTAAATTGTCTTTATTTAGTTATGCCAAAAAATTTAAGTAATACAACTATTAAAACATATCATAATATAACTTTTCAACACAACTGAATAACATTTAAGTAGGAGCAATACAAATTAGAAAGTTATGTTTACAACCTTTTATTAGACATACATTAAAGCGCATTATTAAGGGGTGTTTGGGTTGCTTATTCAAAGTAGATTATTTGTTTTCAATATGGATAATCAAATAAGCAGCGGTTACAAAACATAGTTTTAAAATTTAGTGTTTGGATTTGATTATGATTTATGATAACACAATAATTAGATAATCAGATTTTCAAGTGTTTGACAAATTAAATTATTTAATAGTTGAAAAGATAAAATGATGAAAAAAGACACGTTCATATTTTGTTATGTTATTATGTTTATTAAAATTTAACGTATAGTAGTGAATTTTTTTAACTTACAAAAATATAACAAACAAAACTTTAAATTTACAAACAATATGGTTGGGAAAGTATATTTTGCTTGAAAGAAGGCACGTGAAATGGGGGTATTCACAAATATAATACATAAAGTACTCTAATACATATCTAATTTATAGTGATTATCAATTTTTAGCTCTCTCCTACCACCTTCACCATAGAAAAGTTTCCATCATAGTGCCTCTCATTTTTTTTACAAGGTAAGCATTTTTTACAACTCATTCAATTTTTAATGGTTTACAATAAACAATTGACAAATATTAAAACGAGATTGGCAGAAGTGAAGAGGAGTTAAAAATAAGATTTATAAGGAAGAAGGTGATGCATCTTGCGGGTAATTTGGTAAATTAATTAGGAATAATCTATTTTTCCACAACTGCGTTTTGTGGCTGTATGTGAGGGGTTACTTTAACAAAACGTGGTTTTGGGTTTGTCTAAACGTGGAAAAGTTATTCTTGGACATAAATTACCAAACACTTAAAATTTTTTATTGGGTTTTGCCATCGAAATAAGAAGAAAATCTGCTCCCAACCGCACTCCTAAACACCCACTAATACTACTTTTATAATACATTCATTATTAAAACACCTTCATTATTCAAAAATACAATGATAGTTTGACACTGTACAATATAAAAAAGTTGCAACCAATTTAAATATAAATTATAAATAACCATTGCATAAAGTTATTAAAGTCTTATATTTTGGTTGTTGAAATGTTACCGTATAGAAAGCATAAAAATAAAAATATGATTCGTTGAAAATTATGTTACAACACTTGAGTACCATGTTAATCATAGACATTTATTTAAATCTAATGTACGCATTTATAACAAGGCTTTCGATACGTTATGAAAAAAATATTTATAGGAATTTGGCTACCAACTTATTAAATCTAATGTACACATTTATAATATAGTTGCAACTAACTCATTCAATGTTGCCCATATATCGCATCAAATAGTTATTGTGGAAGCTTCCAATAAGAACATGTCACATGGCAAATTAGCTGCTCCTGTAATAAAATATCTCAGGGGATGTTTTTGCCAAATCTCTATTACTTAAGGGCAATCTAAGTAATTTAGAGAACTCCAATTTTAGACCAATATTGTAATTGTGAGGTCTATATAAGTCACTCACACTATATGATGTTCAATATATTGCTTTTCATTGTAGGGGCAATTTCATATATCACCCTACTTTTCAAATCAATTTCATATATATCCAAACATACTTAAAAATTATTGTACATCATGCATTCAATATTTGCACTTTGGGTATATATGAAATTGATTTGAAAAGTAGGGTGATATATAAAATTAATCCTAGGGTGTTTGGTTTGGCGTATATAATGTAAGCCCATTTTAGCTTATATAATATAAGCCCCAATTTTATGGCTTATTTAGAAGTTTATGGGCTTATATAGGTCTATTATATTGATAAACTTATATAAGCCCCTAAGTCTCAAAATAAGCCACAAAATTGGGGCTAACGTTATATAAGCCGAAAATAAGCCATATTTCGGCTTATATGTCATAAACCCTCATTTTATAAGCGTATTGGTTACTTATGGGCTTATATAAGTTTATTATATCATAACAAACTTAGATAAGCTCATAAGTCTTCAAATAAGCCAAAAAATTGATGTTTATGTTATATAAGTCAAAATAGTCTTACTTATAACAGACGCTATGAAAATATTATTAACTCAAATATATTGGGATTGCCTTTTCAAAGAAAACAATCTGCATAATCTTTTGGATTCGATTTATGCTATTTTCTCAGCAGTTTTCCTTTCTGCTCACCATGTATAGAGAGATGAAGTGAAACTTGTAGCCTTGTAGGTAAAGCGAGTCTGAATTCAACAACCGAAAACCAAACTGAATAATACGGATTACATAATAATCCGATTCGGTTGTGTCTTGAAAAATTCAGTTCAACAATTTTCGGTTTGGGTTTTCGGTTTAGCCGGTTATAACCAGAACAATAAAGACGCAAGGGAGATCGGGGAAAGATAGGTTGGGCATTAAAACCCTACCAACCAACATTGTCCAAGAAAAACCCATGTTAGAATTTGTTCTTCTTCAAACAAAAACAAAGTGACTAACGCCTCCATAAATCAATCAATCAATCAAAAATTTCAATTTGAAGAAATGAAGGTCGGTCCCACATGAGATTATTGGAACCATGTTTGCTAGGTTAGTGCTTACCGAGGTTGCAAAGATTCCAGAGGTAAGTGAAACCCTTCATACATATTTTTACCAATCTTTATAACAATTGAAAGTGTGATAATGTCTTTCTTTTTTTCCATGTGCTTTTTAATCTTCAACAACCGATTTGCACAATATGAGAAGTCCTGTGGTTTCTTGATCTTGATAAAGAGGTTTGCGGGATTTTGTTTTTTAGGATGACACCGTAACACTTATTTGTTCATATACTTTACGGCTCTTTTTTAGTATTTTGAATATGCGTGGTACCGTTAGGTTTGTCATTGTTAGAATTTTAGTCGCACCGCAACTCTTATTCACACACCGGATTCCATTCGTTTGTGTCACACGGTGCACACAACCGTTATCCCACACTCAGAATTAAGCTTCTTTTGGGTAAAACATTGTTAATGTCGAGTTTAATCACCTCAATCAACAAATGGTCTCAGTTTTCACCTCTACCCGTCATGTTTATGTTTGGGAGTTGCTACTCGTTCATGCTAGACGGGTCCAACACTTGAATCTTAACGAACCTAGATGGCATGGCTTTAACAGCATAATGAGATTATGAAAAATTAAGACCATGTAGAACAATCATGGACCTAGGGTCATTAAGATTCAAGTGTAGACTCGTGTAGCAGGAATGAGTAGCAACTCCCAAATACGACGGGTAGATGTGAACAATGAGACCATTGGTTGATTGAGGTGATTAAACTCGACATTAAAAATTTTATAACAAAAAACACTTTGATTTGGGTGTGGGATTATGGTTGTGTGCTCCGTGTGACGGAAAGGAATGGAATCTGGTGTGTGATTAAGACTAAGAATGTTAACCATGACAAACCTAACGGTACCACCCATATTCAAAATACTAAAAAGGAGCAGTAAATCGTATGATTAAATAAGTGTTACAGTGTCGCCCTCGAAAACATAATCCTGCAAACCTCTATGAAGATTAATGAACCTAAGATTCTCATTACCACTAGTGTGACTGCCCATATTGTGTTGAGGATTAAAAACCAAATGGGCAAAAAGAAAGACATTATATGAGTTTCTATTGTTATAAAGGTTGGTGAAAGTGTGGGTTGAAATTAGATTATTGTGGGTTTCACTTACCTCTCGAATTCTTGCAACGTGGGTAAACCTTAACCTAGCAAATATGGTTCCAATAATCTCATGTGGGAGAGCTTGAGTGATATCGACATCCATTTCTTTAAATTGAAAATTTTTATTGATTGATTTTATGGCGCCGTTAGACTTAGTTACTTTGTTTAGTCTTTTACGAAGAAGAACGCATTATTGTTCGGGAAATAACCGAGTTATTACATGTTATGTTAATCTTAATCACTTGAAGTGAATGGCATAATTTGATAAAAAGATCCTAAACAGATGAGAAGCACCGGTTGACAAATTGTTTAAACCAACAAACTTGTATGTCAAAAATTTACGTGACTTCAAATCAGAATCGGTAATTTTATGAGGGACACGTGAAATCAATGGATCATTTACGTGATCAACATCAATGGATGTCACCGTGGGATTGACGAGACAGTGATAAGTTTTTATCGTTGTTTCGGTCTACTATTGCAAAATTCTTAGTAATTTACGTAATGTGATTTTCTTGTCCTTTTAAGTTTGATCATAAATCTGGTATGGTTTGTTGTTTAGTTTGTATCTTGTCTAGTTTGAAGAACCTTTCACATATACGATACACAACAAATGTGTAATCTGATAACTATAAGCCGGTGACCGTAAATGATGGCTGCAGAACTTTTCAATTCCTATGAGAATATCAATGCACAAGGCAACATTGATCTACACATTGAAGATGAAGATGGTGGGAAATTTTTGAAATCAAATCTAGAGGGTAATCCAATTGTACATGATAAATCTGGTGCTCTGAAACCACCATTTTTGGAAGGGTTTATGAAGGAAGGTCTTAAGAAGCTCGACAGCTTTGACCGATGGATGAGCAAAGAACTTGGAGATGTAAAGGAGACACAAACCCAGTACACTTTTGGGACATATTGGGAAGCTGCTGAAACTGAGAATGGAGTTGATGATTCCATTATTAGTCCGCAAGTTCACTTGGACAGTTACGTTTTGGGTCCCTCCTTCTCCCAGTACCAGCTCTTCATCATTATTGACTTCTCTCCAAACTGGTCACATGCCGACTCTGAAATCAAGGTACAACCTAGTGTTTAATTACTCGTTTGGTGTTTGAGTATATGCTGATTATGATTTTCTAAAACTGGGGTCAAATTACTCTTTACCTAGCAATAGTAAATCAACCCAGGCACACTCTTATTATTAAATCAATTAAGGACAGAGTAAAGCATGATAATGACGGCCTTAATAGTCTTATGCTCTCTCTTTTGTAACACAACCAGGTTTTGATAACAGGAAGATTCCTAAGGAGTCAACAAGAGTTGCAGCATTGTGAATGTGTGTGTATGTTTGGAGAACTGGAAGTACTTGCAGAGGTGGTGGCTGATAGTGTTCTTGGTTGTCATATGACTGGGCACAAGCCTGGAAGGGTCCATTTTTATGTAACTTGTTCTGATAGGGTTGCGTGCAGTGAAGTACACGAATTTGAATTCAAAGTCGCCGAGAGTAATAATCAGGATATGGATATGGATGGTCCAGATATCAGTGGGGAAAACTCCAATGAAGCACTCCTACACATTTTTATGTAACTTGTTCTAATAGGGTTGCATGTAGTAACTGATATGAGCTAAAACTCATATCAATTTATCAACAAATAACCCTAAAACATGAAGCAAAATACCAATTTATCTTGCAAAAACAGTGTTATGTGGTATGTTTGTGTTTGTGTACACTTGTGTAGGTAAAAGGATGCATTTTCAAGCAAACAAGGAATAATCAAGCTTAATTTGATAAAAAATACAAAGAAGGATCAAAAGTGACAAGACTTTGAAGTACAAGGACCTATCTTGACAAACTGCCAAAGATGAAGGACCAAAGTGTAAATATTGTAAAAAGTCAAGATCATAGTCAAATTTGGTCAACTATCAAGTCAACTCAGTCAAAGGATCAATTTTGCTCAAGAATGGAAGAAGAAGGGCTAAAAATGCCAAAGAAATGAAGTTACAAGCTTAAAGATACAAGCTGCTAAAGTCTAGGGGCCAAATCTGCCTATCTTGGAAATTAATACAAGTTCAATCCATGTGTTACAATTTCAACCAATGAGAAGCAAGCAAAATGAGCACAAGGATTGCAAAATCACAAGCATTAATTTCCCACTCAGCCGCCACTCATTAATGACAAAATCCCAACAGTGTGATCCGTGTGCTTCCCATTCAGCCATTCACATCATGACACGTGTCAGTTTCAAACGGCCAAAAATTCCCAGGATCGTTCTTGAGCTAGAATGGATTTCATGAAGAGTTATAAACATCAAAAGCGCTTATTTTTGAGAGACGAACACAATGGTCATCACCAATTAACATCAAATCAACTCAATCAAAAAGCCCCAATTGATGTTCATACTTGCAAGATGAACTTAGTAGAATTATGCCACGTGGAGACCTGGGATTGGTCTCAACACGTCACCATCCCCAACAAACTTCCTTTTCAAGTCTATAAATAGTCTGTTTTAGCTTCATTTGTACGAAGTAGTTGTAAGTGTGAAAAAACACACATTTACCTTTTCCTTTCAATCTTTTCCCTTTTTAGCTAAACTACTCAAGAGTTTGACACACTCTTGAGTTAGTTAGTTAGTTAGCATCCTTTCAACAACTTTGTAACTGAATTCCATTAATAAAATTCAAATTCATCATTTCCCGCCAAATTCTATCTTCGTCATTTACTGTTCATTCTTGCCTCAATTGATACTTGTGTTGCTGTTTGAAGTTTGTTATGATCATCCATTGATCATAATTGACTTTGGAGTGAAGATAGTAGCAGTTTGTTGATTTCAGTTCAATATCATAGAACAAGTGATGAATTCATGCCATGATGTTGATTCTAGTTGATTTGTAGCAGTTTGTTGATTGTAGATTGTTGATCTAGTGCTAAGGTGGTGGTTAGCACTAGGATAGAGAGTACATCACTCCTCTACTTCCCAATGGTTTCTTCACAAGGTTCAAATGCCTCTTGATTTTGGTTCCACTAAATTTGTCAATTGCATGCTTCATTTCATAGCTTAAATCTTGATGATTGCATGATCAAATCTGTTTAGCTTGGTTGTTGTTTGATTGTGGACTTGTTTGTAGCCTAGTTTTGCTTATCTGCTTATTGATTTGATAGTTGTTCTAGTGATAGCTTATTTCAGTAACTTTTAGCATACCTGCCTTATTTGAGTCTTAGTAGTATTGATTACTTGCAAACAGCTTTTATACATTTCATTTTGAACACTTAGTTTGGTTTGATAAAGGATTTCATACAGTTTAGACTAGAACTTTAAAAGTCTTTACAAAAGTTGTCAAAAGATCAGATAATGAGTGTTTGGCATTAGTTGGTTATTGATTTTCAAGTATTCGATTTTGGCAAGTTAATGTTCATTTCTAGTTGATAGGTCATAACAAAGTATTTTGAGTCATTTTCAAGTCAAGTATAAGGTCAAACAGGCAATTGGCAAGAAAAAGGATTGGGTCAATTTTCATTCAGTTTTGCTTAAAAAAGTTGTCATTTTCATTTAGCTGGCATTTGTTTGTTTGTTGATGAAATCTTGCCAAACCAGTTCTCATTTGTAGCTCATATTATGAACTTTCATATCCTGTAAGCATTTGATACAGTTTCTATTAAGCTAGGAGAAATAAGCATAAATCTGAGTACTTGAGGAAAGGCATGTTTCTGTAAATGAAAACTGCATTTTCATATCTCTTGATTCTATTCATTAACCTGGCAATTTTCTTTCACAAATCCATTTAGTAGATGTTGTTGGTTGATTTTTGAGAAATTCAGTTTTTTGAAAAAATACTTGGTCAACGCTTGGTCAACATAAGCCATTTTCCGCTTATTTCAATTTCCCAGCTTATTACTTGATGAAATTTGATATGACTTGATTTCCCGTTCATCATTTGAGCTCATTAATCAGTTTAAGCACAAAAATCCAATTGTGCATGTTCAGATTGTCCTAGAGCTTATTTTGAGCTTATTGAGAAGTGCTTATTTGCTTATTATACACTTTCAGCCAGATTCCTTTTACAGTCCTAGCTTATTTTCAATTTTAAGTGTTTTGCAATTGGTTTGAATGATTTTGGTCCAGTAATAAGCTTAAACGAGCTTATTTGTTTGAGTAACCTGTTTTTGGCTTAAATACTTTCAGAAATTGCATTTTGGTCCTTAGTGTATTAAACAGTTTAAAACTTTGGCTAAACTCACATCTTTTTAGGGTTTTCACAATTAAGTCCTTTCAGTTTGAAATTTGTTAGAATTTAGTTAGCAGTTTTGTGATTTGTTACAAATTTGGTTAGTTTGTTACATAGTTTTCATATTTGATCCTTATAGTTTGCTGTTTTACACTTTTAGTCCTTATACTTGTTAGAATTTACATTTTAAGCATTTAATTTTCATAGAATTTACATTTTCAGTCCTTTTAGTTTTAAAATTTACATTTTGATTTTTACTTGAATAAAAACTTGGTAATTGCACGATGTTTTACATATAAGTAGGTAATATTTTTCAATTTTGCAAGGCTTGTTTGAATTAGCAAATAGAATATCCAAAAAAGATTAACAACCAAAAACAGTTAAAAACCTGATATTGATTGGACTTTCGATTAGCAAGAACTGAGAAAAACGAACTGCATTATACACAATTTCAAATGGCGCCACTGCCGGTTCTTTGACTTTACGAGAGACTATCGATTGACGGTTTTCATTGGCTTTTGGGATCCGTTCACCTTGTGAACGTTATTTTTACGTATCATAAATAAAAAACAAATAAAAAATCAAAAATATAAAAATATATAAAAACTAAAAAATTAACAAAACAATTCTTTTCCTAAAGAATTGACCAAAAAATTAAAAAATCCAAAAAGCAATCTTTTTCGTAAGAGATTGCACCCAAAAATATATATTATTGGATTCTCTCGGTTTTTATGTACATATAGTATTTTCTCTTAAAAACTCATAAATACAAAAATAGTTTCCATATATTATTATAAGTAAATACGTATACGTATAAGAACAACCAATCTACATATTTTCCATAAGTATTGCCAAGGCAATACACCGTGTTGAGGGGCGTTCCGGTCCTTGACACGTGTATCGATCAAACAAAATAAAGCAAGAATAGATAAATACTCTCAATAAGCAACAATTCGAAGAATACGAACATTTAAGTGAATAGAAAGGAGATGTGCTATAAAATGCCATCTAAGGGTCAATAGGTACTTAAGTGCTTCGCGCCACCTAACCCCCCGTTCACTTGTAAGTATTCTAAGAAGGAAGGCTTCATTGGGGGTCTTGCACCCAAGTAGTACATACATATATTGTTATTTTCTTGTGGATATTTGATATTGAAATTCGAAGAGGATAATCCATTTCTCTTCAAAGTCACACGAGAGCTTCTCTCTCATTCTTCGTATTGAGTTGCATGCTCACTCGCGGGCGTGCACAAATACCGATTGGTGTACAACCTCTTCCTCTGAAAAGGAAGAAAAAGAGAAAGAGTAAGACCACCACCGTCCATCAAGCCGATCACGAGAATCGTGCTTTGACTCCTCCACCACAAGAAGCCATGGCTGTTGATAATCGTTCTTTGATGGAACGTATGCAAACCAATGTTCATGGATATGCTAGTGCTATTAAGATTCCCGAGATTCCCACAAATACATTTGAGCTACACACATCTATGATTACTATGGTTTCACAATCACCTTTCTATGGTAACAAGAATGATGATCCTCATGCTCACCTTAAGAGATTCCTTTCTCTTTGCAATACCATTAAGCACAATGGAGTTCCACATGAGGCTATTAAGTTGATGTTAGTGTCATTTTCACTAGAGGGACCCGCTAAGCATTGGTTAGACACCCAACCACCCGATAGTATCACCACATGGGATGGTTTCACCACTAAGTTTTTGAACAAGTTCTTTCCTCCATCTAAGACCATAACCTTGAGAAACTTAATTATAGGCTTTCAACAAAAACCTAGTCAATCCTTTAGTGATGCTTGGGAAGAGTATAGTGAGTTATTGAGGCGATGCCCTAACCATGGATTGGGTGATGTTCACCAAATCAATACCTTCTATAATGGCCTTAAACCTCATCACCAAGATTCACTCAATGCTTCCGCGGGAGGGAATATTCTTCTTAAATCCATGCAAGAGGCCTTGGACATCATTGAGACTAAAGCAATGGTTCAAACAAACAATCAATTTGAAGAAAGAGTTCATGTTCTCCAAAACAATTCTCAAACACCTTGTGATAACCAACTCCTCAAATTTCAACAAGAGATCCTTCAACAAGTCAAACAAGGACAACAAGAAATACTTCAAGCTTTTAAGACCATGTCATTGAACAATTATTCAAATAATGTGAATGCCATTACTCTTTCTTGTGTCACTTGTGGAGGTCCCCATTCTTATGAACAATGTGATAAGGTGCAAGTGTATCAAGGGGAATGCTATGCTTACCAAGAGGAACATCGTGAACACTTCAAGCCAAATATCAATCCAAATAACCTTTCTTACAAGTCCCAAAACTACCTTACTCCACCGGGATTCCCACCCCAACCACCCACCCAAATTCAACAAAATCCTCCTCAAATTTTACCAAGGAATCAAGGGCAAAGACCACCTTACCAAGGAAATAACTACAAGGCATCCAACAATGTTCAACATCAAGGAAATACCTTTTATCCACCACAACAAGGATTTAATCAACCACTTCCACTTTTCCCCAATCAAGCATATGCTCCAATACCAAATCAAGCTTACCCTCAACTTCAAAATCAAGGATATGGGATGCAAGAGACTCAAGAGTATGTTGACAAGAAAATGCGTGAAATTGAGAAGAGAATGAATGATCAAATGAAACGTATAGCGGATGAACAAACCAATAGGCTTTTAATGACATTAAATCAAAGACCACAAGGGGCTTTACCTTTCAACACACAAACAAATCCAAGGGCCAATGTCAATGCCATTACAACAAGGAGTGGAACAACAACAAAGGATCCTTCACCTCCTAAACCTACGATTGTTCAACCCACTTGTGCTCCTACTTGTGACAAGCCTTCTACCTCTACTTCACCTCCTCAAAATGCTCCTATTTCCTCAAACACACCTTCTCAACCTTCTCAACCTATTCATACTTCTCCTTTACCTTCCACACTTCCCAATGAAAAAGCTATCAAAGACAAATCTTCCACTACAACACCTATTCCACCTACACCAAAACCTACTCTTCCATATCCTTCAAGGTTGAAAAAGGACAAGTTAAAGAACAAGGATGACATCCAAGTTTCCAATTTCTTAAGGATGTTCAAGCAACTCAACATCAATATATCCTTTGCGAAAGCTCTTGCTTATATGCCAAAGTTTGCTAAGATGTTCAAGGATTTGCTCTCAAACAAAGAAAAATTGGTTGATTTGCCCAACACATCCCTTAATGAAAATTGTTCCGCGGTGCTACTTAAAACCTTACCAACAAAACTTGGAGATCCGGGGCGCTTCTTGATACCTTGTAATTTTCCCGGTGTTGAAAATTGCATGGCATTGGCGGATTTAGGGGCAAGCATAAACCTCATGCCTTTATCGGTTTGGAAAAAACTCTCTCTTCTCGAGCTCACTCCCACTAGGATGACTCTTGAACTAGCCAACCGAACCATAGCTTACCCCGTAGGTATAGCGGAAGATGTGTTTGTAGGTGTGGATAAGTTTACGTTTCCGGCCGACTTTGTAGTGGTTGATTATGACATGGATCCTAGAGTGCCTTTGATTGTTGGTAGACCGTTTTTGAGAACGGGTCGTACTTTGATAGATGTGGCGGAAGGAGAACTAATTATGAGAGTAGAAGATGAGAGAGTGGTGTTTAAGTTAGGGAAAGTTTGTGATAGGAAAGAGGTTAAGGAGTCTAGACCTTGTGAGACTATTAACATTGTTGATGTGTTGGATGAGGTGTGTGATGAACACTTTCATGATGCTTGTAAGAGTACTAGTGATGAGATGCCCCATGTTGAAACCATGGCCTCAATTGCTCCATCTTTA
Organism: Glebionis coronaria; assembly: GCA_025667525.1. Taxonomy (NCBI): domain Eukaryota; kingdom Viridiplantae; phylum Streptophyta; class Magnoliopsida; order Asterales; family Asteraceae; genus Glebionis; species Glebionis coronaria. The sequence continues at coordinate 497,732,724 of CM046882.1, read as the reverse complement.
ACACCTTTTGGAGAGAGTGATTTCCTCTTGGAGGAATTTGAGTCGAACTTTCTTGGTGATGATGATTCTCCCATTAATTAGGAAGAAGATATTCTTACAATCCAAAAGTTGCTCAATGAGGACCCTATTCCTTCTCCTATTCCACAAGAATTTACCATTGAGGAACCTTCCATAGTAAAACCTTCCATAGAGAGTCCACCTCCTATTGAACTTAAGGACCTTCCATCCCACTTAGAGTATGCTTTCTTAGAGGGCAAAGACCAATTACCTGTGATCATTGCTAAAGATTTGAAAGAGGATGAGAAGGAGAAACTTATTGAAGTCCTTAAGAAACACAAGAAAGCCTTAGCATGGAAAATATCCGACATAAGGGGAATTGATCCACATTTTTGTACACACAAAATCCTTATGGAGGATGACTATAAACCCGCCATTCAAAACCAAAGGAGAGTTAACCCAAAAATCCATGAGGTTATTAAGAAGGAAGTGATTAAACTCTTAGATGCGGGTATGATTTACCCCATTTCCGACTCTCCATGGGTTAGCCCGGTTCATTGTGTTCCAAAGAAGGGTGGAATCACCATGGTGCCTAATGAGAACAATGAGCTTATTCCCACGAGACTTGTGACCGGTTGGAGAGTTTGTATTGATTATAGAAAACTCAATGAGGCGACTAGGAAAGACAATTTCCCGCTTCCTTTTATGGATCAAATGCTTGAACGCTTAGCGGGAAATGAGTACTATTGTTTTCTTGATGGCTTTTCGGGTTATTTCCAAATACCCATTGACCCTAAGGATCAAGAAAAGACCACATTCACTTGTCCCTACGGTACATTTGCTTACAAGAGGATGCCTTTTGGCTTATGTAATGCACCGGGGATATTTCAAAGGTGCATGATGGCGATTTTCCATGACATGATAGAGTAAACCATGGAGGTTTTTATGGATGATTTTTCCGTCTTTGGAAACTCATTTACCTCATGTCTCACCAATCTTGAGAGAATGCTTAAGCGTTGTGAGGAAACACATTTAGTGCTTAATTGGGAGAAATGTCACTTTATGGTGAAAGAGGGGATTGTTTTAGGACACAAAATATCCAACAAGGGATTAGAAGTGGATCGAGCTAAAATTGATGTGATTGCTAAGCTTCCCCCACCCACCTCGGTTAAAGGTGTGAGGAGTTTCTTAGGTCATGCGGGATTTTATAGGCGCTTTATACAAGATTTTTCTAAGATAGCTAGACCGATGACTCACCTCTTGGAGAAAGAGGCTCCTTTCATTTTTAACCAAGATTGTTTGGACTCTTTTGAGACTCTTAAGGAAAAATTGACTAAGGCTCCCGTTTTTGGTTTCTCCAAATTGGGAATTACCTTTTGAGCTTATGTGTGACGCTAGTGATTATGCGGTGGGGGCCGTCTTAGGACAAAGAGTTAATAAGCATTTTCAACCTATACACTATGCGAGTAAAACCATGACCGGTGCTCAACTTCATTACACTACCACGGAAAAAGAGTTGCTTGCTATAGTATATGATTTTGAGAAGTTTAGACCATACCTTGTGCTTTCCAAAACCATAGTGTATACGGATCATTCCGCTCTCAAGTATCTTATGACAAAACAAGATGCTAAGCCTAGGCTTTTGAGATGGGTTTTGTTGCTTCAAGAGTTTAAGATAGAAATTCGTGATAAGAAAGGGGCCGAGAATTTAGCGGCGGATCACTTGAGTAGACTTGAGCATCCTTTTCAAGGAGATTTACCACATCAAGAAATCAATGAATCCTTTCCATTAGAGGAGCTCATGTCTATCTCTTCCCAAGAGGATGCCACTCCTTGGTTTGCGGATATCGCAAACTATCTTGTGGGCAATGTGCTTATTGAGGGTCTTACTTATCAACAAAAGAAGAAGTTTCTTAAGGAAGTTAAGTACTACTTTTGGGGTGATCCATATCTTTTTAGGCAATGTGCGGACCAAATCATTAGACGGTGTGTAGATGGGCCCGAGGCATTTAAGATCTTAGAAGCGTGTCATAAAGGACCTACGGGTGGACATTTTGGGCCCAACTATACCGCCAAGAAAGTCTTTGATTCAGGTTACTATTGGCCTTCCATTTACAAAGATGCCCATGAAATGGTGAAATTTTGTGATGTGTGTCAAAGACAAGGAAAAATTACGCAACGTGATGAGATGCCACAAAATTTTATCCAAGAGTGTGAGATATTTGATGTATGGGGCATTGATTTCATGGGACCTTTTCTATCCTCTAAGGAAAACAAGTATATACTTGTAGCGGTGGATTATGTGTCCAAATGGGTGGAGGCTAAAGCCTTACCTACCAATGATGCTAGAGTTGTTGTGAAGTTTTTGAAACAACTGTTTGCTAGATTTGGTGTACCTCGAGCCATCATAAGTGATCGTGGTACGCATTTGTGTAATGATCAATTCACAAGAGTTATGAAGAAATATGGAGTGAATCATAGACTTTCTACCGCGTATCACCCTCAAACAAATGGTCAAACCGAGGTCACAAATCGTGGTTTAAAGAGAATTTTAGAGAGAACGGTGGGAGAGCATCGAGCTTCTTGGTCGGATAAGCTTGATGATGCTTTGTGGGCGTTTAGGACGACTTTTAAAACACCAATTGGTTGTACTCCTTATAGGCTTGTCTATGGAAAAGCGTGCCACCTCCCATTCGAGCTAGAACATAAGGCATCTTGGGCTCTCAAATAGGCTAACTTTGATTTAAACCAAGCCGGTTCCCATAGGAAAGATCAACTCAATGAGATGGATGAATTGAGAGCCAATGCCTATGAAAATTCTTTGCTTTACAAGGAAAAGACTAAGAAATTGCATGATGCTAAGATCAAGAATCGTGAGTTCAAAGTTGGAGAGCCGGTTCTCCTCTTTAACTCAAGATTGAAACTTTTTGCGGGCAAGCTTAAGTCGAGATGGTCCGGTCCATTCACTATTGCTCAAGTGTTTCCATATGGAACTATTGAGTTGTCACAACCCGATGGTCCAAATTTTAAAGTGAATGGTCACCGTGTTAAGCATTACTTTGGGGAGGACATTTCCGTTGAAATGGTCCAAGAGATCCCCATTTTCCCCATGAATTGATTCATTGAGGGACGAGTCGAGCTAGAGACTCATTAACTCAAGCATCGTATAACTAGGTTTAGAGTGTTGTAGGGTAGAAATAAAGGGATAGACTTGGAGATAAGTGTAGGGGAGACCTTCTTTTGTCTTCATGATTGTTTGTAGGGTTGCTCACTCATTTCATGCTTTGGAGCTTATGGAGGAGGCCCTTGTATCCGGTTCACTTCGTTACTATAGTGATTTTTCATTGACACCTTGTGCTTAAACATGATTTCACTAATAGTTGTCCTTTCCTTAACTTGGGTTAAGCAAAGTCTATTCATTGTCATAAGTGTAGGGGAAGTTTTTATACTTCCATGCTCTTAAACATTGAGGACAATGTTTAGCTTAAGTGTAGGGGGTCTTCTATCGAAGTGACCTTACCTAGATCTTGTCATTGTTTCTCATGATAACATGGAAAATTGGATTCTCAACATTTTTCAAATTTTTGATTTACTTTGGCCAACAAAAATATGCATTCATAATTTTTGCATCAATCATTTTGCATAACACATTTGCATTGTATATATTTCTTCTTTTATTTTTCATCAAAAATATATAAAAAAGTAAAAAAATAAAATAAAACATGGTTTAACAAGTTTAGACTTCTTTGACATATTAGGCCCGCCATGGATATTTTGACTCTACCCGAGTTTGCTTATTTTAGCACTCTCTAGCTAGTATCCTTAACCATGTAGTCCTTCATTGGTCTATTAGGCTAAGCATCCACCAATCTCATTATTTGAGATTTTAAATTTGTGGAGAATGGGAAATGATAGAGTTGAAGTAAGTGTAAAAGGGCTAGACAAACTTCATGATAATTACTTGTGGCTAAACCCTTCTCTTCTTAACCTCTATTTTCTTCGCATGTATATAATTGTTAATAAATAATTAAGAACGGTTTTAATTGGTTTGTAATCTCTTATGCATTTTTGTCTAATCATTCATGGTTGGTATGAGTACGTCTTAAGATTCTAAGTTAGAACGTTTTATGTGTACAAGACTTATGTCATGCTCAATATTTAGCGGGTGTTTTTCCTTTTATTCTTTTCTACTTTCTTAGTGAGGAATAAAGAAAAATAAGAGCGGCTTACAAAAAAATGAGTGGCTAGAAAAAAGAAAAAGAAAAGAAAAATAATAATTATACAAGACTCCCAAGAGGGGCAGTGTGGTGTTAATTATAGTGACTATTGAGTTCCAATATTACCTTGATAGGTTGCGGGGATTCAATAGATTGCTCCAATCCAATATTACCTTGACGGGTTGCGGGGTTGAAGATCCAAAGTCTCAAAAAGATGGCGGATGTAAATTATTGCGTGAGTTTTATTTTTCTTTCCTTAGCGAGTGTGTAGCTACTTATGAAAGCATGACATGAGGATTTTACACATAAGGCGAATGACTTATTACTCTTGAAACGGACTTGTATTAATTGTGAGCGGTTTTTCAAGTAATGGATGAGAGGATTACTTAGGATTAAAACCGTGCTTCCTTATTTTTGGATTTTGCACTTCTTATACATCACACTTGAATAAATGACAAATTTGCCCACAAGCAATTTACTCAAATAATAACCGGTTCCACATTTAATTGTCATGAATAAGTTGATGCACTTTTTACTTGTGAATACAATGATCCCATTTTTAAGCTTGGTATGGGGAAAGTGAAACTTGAGGGTGATAAATGTCCATGGTACCCAAGCCCTAATCAAAGCCATTGAATTCTTTATGAGTTATTTCCATCAAAATCATTTCAAGAAAAATCAAAAAGATATAGATAGAATTGTATTTTGTTCACTGCATTGTTAAAAGTCAAAATCATGCATCATGTAGTTTAGAGTAGTGTAGATGCATTCCATATGGCCAAGGTGGGTTAATTATGAGGAGAATGTAAATTTGTGCCTTAAAATATAAAATTGCATGAGGACATGACAATGTTCAAGTGTAGGGGATTTGATATGAGCTAAAACTCATATCAATTTATCAACAAATAACCCAAAAACATGAAGCAAAATACCAATTTATCTTGCAAAAACAATGTTATGTGGTATGTTTGTGTTTGTGTACACTTGTGTAGGTAAAAGGATGCATTTTCAAGCAAACAAGGAATAATCAAGCTTAATTTGATAAAAAAAAGACAAAGAAGGATCAAAAGTGACAAGACTTTGAAGTACAAGGACCTATCTTGACAAACTGCCAAAGATGAAGGACCAAAGTGTAAATATTGTAAAAAGTCAAGATCATAGTCAAATTTGGTCAACTATCAAGTCAACTCAGTCAAAGGATCAATTTTGCTCAAGAATGGAAGAAGAAGGGCTAAAAATGCCAAAGAAATGAAGTTACAAGCTCAAAGATACAAGCTGCTAAAGTCTAGGGGCCAAATCTGCCTATCTTGGAAATTAATACAAGTTCAATCCATGTGTTACAATTTCAACCAATGAGAAGCAAGCAAAATGAGCACAAGGATTGCCAAATCACAAGCATTAATTTCCCACTCAGCCGCCACTCATTAATGACAAAATCCCAACAGTGTGATCCGTGTGCTTCCCATTCAGCCATTCACATCATGACACGTGTCAGTTTCAAACGGCCAAAAATTCCCAGGATCTTTCTTGAGCTAGAATGGATTTCATGAAGAGTTATAAACATCAAAAGTGCTTATTTTTTAGAGACGAACACAATGGTCATCACCAATTAACATCAAATCAACTCAATCAAAAAGCCCCAATTCATGTTCATACTTGCAAGATGAACTTAGCAGAATTATGCCACGTGGAGACCTGGGATTGGTCTCAACACGTCACCATCCCCAACAAACTTCCTTTTCAAGTCTATAAATAGTCTGTTTTAGCTTCATTTGTACGAAGTAGTTGTAAGTGTGAAAAAACACACATTTACCTTTTCCTTTCAATCTTTTCCCTTTTTAGCTAAACTACTCAAGAGTTTGACACACTCTTGAGTTAGTTAGTTAGTTAGCATCCTTTCAACAACTTTGTAACTGAATTCCATTAATAAAATTCAAATTCATCATTTCCCGCCAAATTCTATCTTCATCATTTACTGTTCATTCTTGCCTCAATTGATACTTGTGTTGCTGTTTGAAGTTTGTTATGATCATCCATTGATCATAATTGACTTTGGAGTGAAGATAGTAGCAGTTTGTTGATTTCAGTTCAATATCATAGAACAAGTGATGAATTCATGCCATGATATTGATTCTAGTTGATTTGTAGCAGTTTGTTGATTGTAGATTGTTAATCTAGTGCTAAGGTGGTGGTTAGCACTAGGATAGAGAGTACAGCACTCCTCTACTTCCCAATGGTTTCTTCACAAGGTTCAAATGCCTCTTGATTTTGGTTCCACTAAATTTGTCAATTGCATGCTTCATTTCATAGCTTAAATCTTGATGATTGCATGATCAAATCTGTTTAGCTTGGTTGTTGTTTGATTGTGGACTTGTTTGTAGCCTAGTTTTGCTTATCTGCTTATTGATTTGATAGTTGTTCTAGTGATAGCTTATTTCAGTAACTTTTAGCATACCTGCCTTATTTGAGTCTTAGTAGTATTGCTTACTTGCAAACAGCTTTTATACATTTCATTTTGAACACTTAGTTTGGTTTGATAAAGGATTTCATACAGTTTAGACTAGAAATTTAAAAGTCTTTACAAAAGTTGTCAAAAGATCAGATAATGGGTGTTTGGCATTAGTTGGTTATTGATTTTCAAGTATTGGATTTTGGCAAGTTAATGTTCATTTCTAGTTGATAGGTCATAACAAAGTATTTTGAGTCATTTTCAAGTCAAGTATAAGGTCAAACAGGCAATTGGCAAGAAAAAGGATTGGGTCAATTTTCATTCAGTTTTGCTTAAAAAAGTTGTCATTTTCATTTAGCTGGCATTTGTTTGTTTGTTGATGAAATCTTGCCAAACCAGTTCTTATTTGTAGCTCATATTATGAACTTTCATATCCTATAAGCATTTGATACAGTTTCTATTAAGCTAGGAGAAATAAGCATAAATCTGAGTACTTGAGGAAAGGCATGTTTCTGTAAATGAAAACTGCATTTTCATATCTCTTGATTCTATTCATTAACCTGACAATTTTCTTTCACAAATCCATTTAGTAGATGTTGTTGGTTGATTTTTGAGAAATTCAGTTTTTTGAAAAAATACTTGGTCAACGCTTGGTCAACATAAGCCATTTTCAGCTTATTTCAATTTCCCAGCTTATTACTTGATGAAATTTGATATGACTTGATTTCCCGTTCATCATTTGAGCTCATTAATCTGTTTAAGCACAAAAATCCAATTGTGCATGTTCAGATTGTCCTAGAGCTTATTTTAAGCTTATTGAGAAGTGCTTATTTGCTTATTATACACTTTCAGCCAGATTCCTTTTACAGTCCTAGCTTATTTTCAATTTTAAGTGTTTTGCAATTAGTTTGAATGATTTTGGTCCAGTAATAAGCTTAAACGAGCTTATTTGTTTGAGTAACCCGTTTTTGGCTTAAATACTTTCAGAAATTGCATTTTGGTCCTTAGTGTATTAAACAGTTTAAAACTTTGGCTAAACTCACATCTTTTTAGGGTTTTCACAATTAAGTCCTTTCAGTTTGAAATTTGTTAGAATTTAGTTAGCAGTTTTGTGATTTGTTACAAATTTGGTTAGTTTGTTACATAGTTTTCATATTTGATCCTTATAGTTTGCTGTTTTACACTTCCAGTCCTTATACTTGTTAGAATTTACATTTTAAGCATTTAATTTTCATAGAATTTACATTTTCAGTCCTTTTAGTTTTAAAATTTACATTTTGATTTTTATTTGAATAAAAACTTGGTAATTGCACGATGTTTTACATATAAGTAGGTAATATTTTTCAATTTTGCAAGGCTTGTTTGAATTAGCAAATAGAATATCCAAAAAAGATTAACAACCAAAAACAGTTAAAAACCTGATATTGATTGGACTTTCGATTAGCAAGAACTGAGAAAAACGAACTGCATTATACACAATTTCAGTAACCAACTCAGTTGGCCACCAAGGGTAACCTTATTCTTGGAGAGGTCTTAGGTTCGAGTCTCAATAAGGACTTTCAAGGGCCCGAATTAAACAGAAGCAGACGTGGGGTTTATCTCCTAAAAGAGAAGGTTCGAGGCTTGCATATTGTCCAATTGGATGTCATTGTGGGCTCGAATCACTAACTACTAACTCGCCGTTAAAAAAAATTAGGGTTGCATGCAGTGTAGTACGCGAATTTGAATTCAAAGTCGCCGAGAGTAATAATTAGGATATGGATGGTCCAGATATCAGTGGGACAACTCCAATGAAGCACCCCCTACATATGCGTTTTGTGAAACTACTGTCAGTTGGATCCCAGAGTGCTGCCTCTATTATCAATGATCCTGAACTGATCAGTCAACTTAGCTCATTAATTTAGGAGGACAACAACGAGTGGGACCAAATGCTAAAGCGCACATCTGAAGAGGATTTATCTTCAGAAAAGGCTAGGAATCAACTACTTCAAGCCATCAAGATCTGTAAGTAGTAATAATGATGAGATTGTATCTTAACGCAACATAAAACTGCATAAATCCGAAATTAACCACCTTTTATTATTCTATTACCCAAAGCATAAGAGTCTAGGAAAGAACCCAACCTATCAGAATAAGAAACTTGAATATGTCCAACCCGAGTAGACGCAACAATAATTTTATTCCGCCAGGTCTTCGCAAGGTTACCCTTAGTGGCCATATTGATACTGATATTATTGCGTTTCTTTTTGAAATTCTTTCAAAGTATAATTCACCTAACTTATATTATTTATACCGAGTAAAAGTTATAACTTAAACATTTTGCATAATTTAAAAACAGAGGAATACATGCAGATGTTTTTGGGTTACTATATTTTAGTAGTGTAAGCTAAAAAAAAGATGTTAGTAGTGTACCACACATTTTAGTGACGGATATCTTGTGATTAAAGTTTAAACTTTAACAATAATAATGGCGAATTGATTAACCGGAGAAAAATAAGAAGGAAACCCTTCTTAGACCGGTCATCTTCATTTTGCTTTCGAGCGGCTTCTATTGGCTAGCCGAATACTCAGATTTTCGGTTAAACCTATGGTCCGACCCGGTTTTTAAAACCGCATGTACCAACTTGTTATCATATAAATTGTATTAAGTATTGTCTATTGTGTGTTTTATTAGTTTATACATGTATTTTTCATTTTAAGAGTGTTTTAAAAATAAAATTAATTAATGTGTTATAGTATATTAGTTTATACTGTAAACGCATGGAGCATGTATGAAAGAAATATTGTAGATTTTGCATTAACAATTGTATTTAATTATAAGTTGTTTTTGTGGTGATAAGTTTGTACATTAAATTTTAATAGTTGTAATGTGATGCTTAGTTTTAAGTATTAGGGCATCAATTAATTGTACATATCGAATAAGTATTTGCATTACATAATTTTGCCCTTAAATAAAAAGAATAAAGCTTTTTTCTCTAAATCAAAGCTAAAAGTTGATCCAAACAAGGTTAGCACAATATTTATTACTTTTTTATTAAATTATATACGTAAAATTAAAGTGTATGTATTAATATATGCTTTATGTTCGCAGATAAGTATATGATCTTGTTTTTTGTGTTTAACAGAATGATTAAGTTAAAGAAAACTTGTAACACCCCATTTTGATAAATGGAATGTCACGCGTGATTATGGCGTATCATCAAAGCATACAAGGATAAATGTATAAAACATCACATGACCAAAAAGGAAATACCGGAAACAAACATCGGTACCCCAAAGTAGAACTCATCACACACAAACATAAGTACTGTAAATGAAAAGGACTAAACAATGTCCATAGAAATGAGTATCATAAGTATGAAGAAACGCATAAAGTAATGAAGGCTAGGAAGCTTCCAATCCATATGCACGTACGCTTAAAGTCTACGAGCGTCCTTGAGTACCTGCCGTTTTGGGAACATGAAAGGAAAAACGACTGAGCATAACGCTCAGTGCTCGGATATACAAGTAAAGCATGAATAATATAGGCATATAAGCATAAAGCATCGAAAAAGACTAAGTCCTGGATAACATGATATATCTTAGTAAAACTGGTTTTATAGTTTGAAAAGCCTTATGTTTATCTTATAAAAACTGTTTAACAAGTTTACCATTTAGCCAATATAGGTCATGAAATATCAACGTGCATGAATACTTGGAGGGGTGACCTCGTCATGCAATTAGAGGTGCTGCGTCTAATTAATATAAGTTTTTGGGTAGGAGGGATCAGCTCCTTGTGAAGGATGCAAGGCACACACCACATTCACCTGAATAATATGCTGAAAACATGTAACCTAGGATGCACCCATACGCCCCACATGATAATAATAATATGGCCAAAAGCTGAAGGGACGCCACGAGCTATCACTCCGCCGTCGTAAAGTCATAACACTGGTGCCTCCAGTGTTATGGTTATGGTACCTCCATAACTAGGTGAAACTAGTCATGCATGTATATGGCTTTAGGTATCTAATTAAGCATAAGCAATCAAAACATATAAAACATATACTGGGGAAAACAGTTGGCTGCATACGGGGAATCCTAATAAGGAAGAATGTCCATACTGAAAGGACGGAGAATCCGTACCTTGTGTCCAGTGAACGAAGAAGACGAACGGAAGAGAGTCCTACTTCGATATCACTAATGCTATATAAATAATATACGTGTATAAGTATTCTGATTACTGAGTACATAACTGATTTTATATCATGTCTTAGCTGTTTTATATGTTCATGTCATGTTTTACTGATTTTAGCTTTATACTGCGTTTATCATGTATTATGTCTATTCTGATTAAGTATTACTTGTATTTCTTGTATTATTATACTTGTTGTGTAATAATAAGTAACTTTCTAAAAATAGCAGGTTTCCTAAAATAGAAAGTTTCTAAAAATAGAAAGTTTAAAAAAAAGAATGTTTCCAAAAATAGAAAGTTTCCAAAAACAGAAAGTTTCCAAAAATAGAAACTTTCCAAAAATAGAAAGTTTCCATAAATAGATTAGCTGCCTTAATTAAATAAATTTCTAAAAATAGAAAGTTTCCATAAATAGATTAGATGCCTTAATTAAATAAGTTTCTAAAAATAGAAAGTTTCCATAATTAGAAATAAGCTGGATTATTAAGCTAATAATATATAAGCTTAAGTTTTACTGATTAATATTCTAAGTAATGTGATATATAGTATAGTTTATTAATTATTACATGTAAATTAAATAAACTATAGGTTATAAGATTTAATTAATATAACATGATTTAATTAAATAAAAGGTAATAATACTTAGGTTAAAACATGTATTAATATTTATTATTAATATAACCTAAGTCATGAAAATTAATTAATTATAAGTCTTGTTTTAATAATTAATTAATTTCTTAGTCTAAATTAACTAATAAAAAATACTTAGGTTAAAATCATGTATTATTATTAATAATAATATAACCTAAGTCATGTCTAAATTAAATGAATTACATAGCATGTTAAATTAATTTAATTAATCTTGTAATTATTTAACTTGTAAAAATAAATAATAAATCTCGAAACATAACCCGTGAACCGAACCCGTGTTTTAAAACTAAACATGTCATGAACCAGACCGGTTTAACCCTTGAACCGGCCTACAACCCTTCACCATGGCAAACCACCATCGGCCTAAAGCGGTGGTGCGTGTGGTTCTACAGCCGAAACCCCCTAGACCACCAAGGATAACCCCGACATGCGTCGGGGTCCCTTGGTTCCTCTCGACCAAAACACCAAAACCAAACCGAGACCTTGTGGTCTCGGTTGGTGGTGATCACACAACCACCAAGAGCCCTGCTCTCGGTTTACACACTAGCCTAACCAAACACCCCCTTAAACCATGTATTTTTAATACCCACTTGATTAGATCTACATGTTTATTAACTTGTTTTAATAACCCCATGTTTTCATGTTTTTAGATCTAATAAATAATTAAAAAGAAAAGGTTTAAGAAGATTACCTATTCGTGGATCAAAAAGAAAACTAACACGAACGATCTTGCAATAAATTGGATCAACCAAGATCAACAAATACCTCTCTTGTGGTGGTTGTGGGCGGTGGCTACAAGGAAGAAGGAGGAGGAGCAGGGTTTTGATTTTTTTTAATCTTTCTGTATTATGAAATCTCCCTTCCTTCTTTATTCTTTTTTAGTTAAATTTTAAAGTGGGCTGGGCCCACTCTTTGTCTATGCCGCGTATAAAGGGGACCCACATGGGGAACCCGTTATTTTCATGTGTTCTATTATTTACGTGTTAACGTGTTGTGTTTACGTGATTTAATTATTGTTCGTTCGTGTCGTAATTTATATTTATACGTACTCGTAATAAATATACGTAAATACATAATATTAAGCTCGTGATTATTTACGTTCATGATTTCATGTTCGTATGTTCTTGATTATAATTATTGTTGAAATAATTATCGTGCATTAATACATATTAAATACTTATCGTGTAATAACACGTACGTAATACTTGTAAATTCCTATCGTGAAACGTAAACGTGCTAAATAAGGAAAGTTCTAATCATGTACGTACGATCATAAGGGTACTATTCATGGTAAAAGCATGCGGGTTTTACAACTCTTCCCCCCTAAAAAGAATAATTCGTCCCCGAATTATAGATAATGTAAACTGAAAAAGAAGAACATACCCGAATTCGAAATATGAAATGAGGGTAAGAAGCCCGGATAGACTCCTCTGTTTCCCAAGTGGCTTCCCGCTCGGTATGATCCCTCCAAAGGATTTTGACGAATGGAATCGTCTTCCTTCTCATGACTCGTTCTTGTCTGTCAAGAACTCGTTCGGGTTCTTCTATAAAAGTGAGATCTTCACGAATTTGTTCCAGTGGATACTGAACCATGTGAAGGGGATGATACTTATACCCTCTAAGTAAGGACACATGAAAAACATCGTGAACATGATAAAGCTACGGAGGTAACGCTAAACGGTAAGATACTTCACCGACTCGCTCAATGACATCAAACGGTCTGATGAATCAAGGACTGAGCTTCCTTTTGATTCCAAACGTCTAACACCACGTGCCGGCGAAACCTTAAGGAAAACGTGATCTCCTACGTTAAAGTGTAAGTCCCTACGATGCTTGTCTGCATAACTCTTCTGACGTGACCGTGCTTCTTGCAATTTCTGCTTAGCTACTGCGACCTTCTCGTTGGTCAACTCAATCATTTCTGGTCCTTCAAGTGTTCGCTCACCAACCTGATCCCAGCAGATTGGGGCACGACACTTTCTGCCATACAACATCTCGAATGAAGCACACTTGATACTTGCGTGCCAACTGTTGTTGTATGCAAACTCTACCAAACAGATGTAATCGTCCCAATCTCTCGTCCATTCCAACGCACATGACCTCAACATGTCTTCTAATGTCTGAATCATTCGCTCTGATTGGCCGTCTGTTTGAGGATGAAAAGCCGTGCTAAGATTAAGTTTTGTACCCCAAGCTTTATGCAGACTTCTCCAGATTCACGAAGTGAAACGAGGGTCTCTGACTGAGACGATGCTGGATGGAGCACCATGTAATCTCATGATCTCCTTCTTGTAGGTATCGGCGAGTTTAATGACCGAATCTTCCTTGCGGATTGGTAAGAAATGAGCTGATTTGGTAATTCGATCAACGATAACCCAAATTGCATCGTGCTTCCTCTTTGTTGGCGGAAGACCGGTAACAAAATCCATGGTGATTTGTCCCACTTCCACTCTGGAATATCTAACAGTTTAAGAAGACCGCCAGATCGCTGATGCTCGATCTTAACCTGCTGGCAGGTAAGACATTTGGAGACGTAAGTCACAACATCCTGTTTCATACCACTCCACCAAAAGTATTGCTTGATGTCATGGTACATCTTGGTCGAACCAAGATGGATAGAGAATGGGGAGCTATGAGCCTCAGCTAACAATGCTTCCCAGAGTTCTTGGTCACCAGGAACACAAGTCTCGTGCCCTGCCATAAGATACCATGTGCGTCTACTCAAAATTCTGTCTGCTTCTCCAAATTCTGAATTATCGCCCATATTTCACCATCATCCTTCTGAGCTTCCTTGATCTTAGAGAGTAACTCGGGTTCCACTCTAAGATTAGCCCAGTAACCGTGTTGTCCACGTACCATGATCTCCATGTCTAGTCGCTCCAAGTCTCTAATAATTTCCTCCTTTATCTCAATGCCGTTGATCATTCCGGACTTTCTGCTAAGTGCATCTGCCACTACATTCGCCTTGCCGAGATGATACTGCAGATTAATGTCATAATCCTTCAACAGCTCTAACCATCTCCTCTGTCTCATGTTCAATTCACGTTGAGTGAAAATGTACTTCAAGCTCTTGTGGTCCGTGAAAATGTCACATGATTCTCCATACAAGTAGTGCCTCCATATCTTCAATGCAAACACGACTGCTGCAAGTTCCAAGTCATGCGTAGGGTAATTTTCCTCATAAGGCTTAAGCTGCTATGAAGCGTACGTGATCACTTTCCCATGTTGCATGAGAACACAGCCAAGTCCCTTCCCCGATGCATCACTATAGATCTGAAATCCACATGTACCAGATGGGAGAGTAAGAATCGGTGTAGATACTAACTTCTGCGTTAGGTCTTCAAAGCTCTTCTCTCTTTCTTCAGCCCAGACGAATTTCTCCTATTTCCGCATCAGTTTGGTCAATGGTAGTGCTAAACGGGAAAAGTTCTCCACGAACCTACGGTAATAACCAACTAAGCCTAGGAAACTGCTGACTTCAGTCACTGATGTCGGTCTTGGCCACTTGGTAATAGCCTCAACCTTTGCTGGATCCATGATGATTCCTTCTACTGATACAATGTGACCTAAGAATGCCACCTTGTCTAACCAGAACTCACACTTGGAGAATTTAGTATACAGCTGCTTCTGGCGAAGAATATGTAATACTGTACGAAGATGGTCTTCATGTTCCTCCTTGTACTTAGAAAATATCAGGATGTCGTCAATGAAGACAATGACGAACTTGTCCAGAAATTCATGGAAAATTCTGTTCATCAAATCCATGAACAATGCTGGAGCATTGGTAAGGCCAAATGGCATGACTACAAATTCGTAGTGGCCATAGCATGTACGGAAAACAGTCTTGGCGATGTCCTGCTCTTTAACCCATAGCTGATGATAGCCTGACCTTAGATCAATCTTGGAGAAATGTTTGGCCCCTTGGAGTTGGTCAAACAGACCGTCTATGCGTGGTAGTGGATACCTATTCCTAATGGTGATCTTGTTGAGCTCGCGATAATCTATGCAAAGACGCATACTGCCGTCCTTCTTCTTAACGAATAAGACCGGTGCGCCCCATGGAGATGCGCTCGGTCGAATAAAGCCTCGTTCTAGAAGTTCTTGTAATTGATCCTTCAACTCCTTCAACTCTATGAGATCCATGCGATAAGGAGCCTTAGAAATCGGCTCAGCTCCTGGGATGAGCTCGATATTAAATTCTACTTCACGTGCAGGTGGTATGCCCGGAAGTTCATCTAGAAATACATCTGGAAATTCTGACACTATCGGCTGATCCTGAATTGATGGGGATTCAGCATCCATGTCATGAACAGTAGCTAGATAGCCCTCACAACCATGTGAAAGTAATGCACGTGCTTTCAGGGTTGATATGATTTGTACAGACCGTTCGGGCATGAAACCGTTGTGAATGTACTCTGGCGTATTAATATCACCGAAGATGACTCAATATGAATGGCAGTCTATGGTAGCATGATGCTTGGATAGCCAATCCATGCCCAAAATCATGTCAAAATCATTCATGTCCAGCGGAAGTGCGTCAACAGGACGAATCTTGTCATCAAACTCTAGGGGAAGGCTCTTGTACACATGGGTTATGCGTACAGAGTCTCGTAAAGGCATGGAAATATTCAGTATATTCTCTAGTGGCATGGGGAGTATCCTAACAATCTTAGCATAAGCAGTAGAAATGACCGAGTGAGTAGCACCCGTGTCAAAAAGAACAAATGCAGCTTGCCCATACATATACAAGATTCCAGTGATGGTACCTGTAGACTTGTTGGCCTGATAGCGAGATGTCGTGTAAACGCGTCCACTAGTAGGAGGCGGCTTGGTATCAGCATGTCCTGATGTTCCCTCCATCTCGCCCTTGCGGCAATCCTTCATGCGATGGCCAGGAAGACCACACTTGAAGCATGCGTCGCTGTCATGGCGACATGGCCCTGGGTGCCTACGGTTGCAGGTAGTGAAAAGAGGATGAGTATATCCTCCAGCAGGTGTCCTGACTGGTTAAGAGCCTGATAAGAACAATATACAAATGATAATAGGTACAAAGGAAAATGCGGATAATCGTAAGATAGAATACCAGTGATAGCTGGACGGTTAGGCTGTGAACCTCTCTGGTTCTGGTCCCTCCCGTTACCATGATTCCTGGTAGAAGATTCTCTAATGTGTCAGAATTATGAACTATGGCATGTAATCATAAGAAAGTGAGTAAGTATAAGGACCCGCTGCTGTTGGAGTGTCCAACGTTGTTACGGTAATTATCATTATCGCCACGCCTATCCGTAGCAAAACGGTCGTGAAACTGACCGTTTCCCTTGGGCTGAGTAGGCTGTTGCTGAGTAGCCGGATGAGACCGGTCCCCAGTCTTCTGCCTGGAAGATACAGTTTAAAAGAGATGTAAATATTGGCATATGCTGAAAAGGATACGGTATGGTCACCGCTGAATACGAATGTTTACCTCTTCTCGGGTCTCTCTGCTTCCCCGAACTCTTCTCTTTCTTGTAGCATCTCCAGCTTATGTGCTACATCGGCCACTTGTGCCACCGTGTTGAACGTAGCACACACCAAGTTGTTTGCGACCGATGTACAAAGAGCCCACCGGAAGTGGTGTGCTTGCTCTTCGGGAGTACCTGCTGCTGCACCAAGAAAACCAGCCAAGCAAAGAAAGCGCTGCATGAACTCGTTGCTATTCTCCCCAGCCCTCTGTCGGATTCCATGGTACTCTCTCTTCAGCTTGTCTTGCTCAGCCTTGGGAAAGAACTGTCCCATCACCAAATCTCTGAACTGAGCCTAAGTCAAACCAGCCACCCAAGCATCACCTCCCTCAGACTGCTTCAATGCCGTCCACCATGATAGCACATCACCTTCGAACCGATAGCAGGCCAACCTCGATTTGAAAACGGGGTCATAGCCCATGGCATCGAAGATCTTCTCAATGTGAGCCAACCAGCTTTCAGCTTCACTGGGGCTATCTGTTCTCTCGAAAGCTCGAGGGCGTAGCTTATTGAATCTCTCCTGCCATGTGACCAATGTTGCTGGAGGAGGAGGAGGAGGTACTGGGTGTTGCTGCTGATTGTTAGCAGCCTGCACTTCAGCCCTGATTTCATTCCTCAACTAAGGAAGCATAGCTTGCATTGCAGCTTGGATTGCTGCATTGAGTTGTTCCTGCTCGCGCGTGAGAACCATCTGACAGTATAACATAAAATAAAACTGACCAAAACATAAAATATATACATGAAAAAAATTTTATACCAATAAATCATGAGAAAATTTTATGCAAGAAAATTAGTACATGAATGCATGATGCAGTTTTATGAAAACTTTTATATGCGCGAGAGTGAACGCCTATGGTCAGTTCACTCAAAACAAAAGACATGGCGAGGGGACGCCAATGGGTCGGTCCCAAAGTTAAAAGTTACGATAAAACACATGCGACTAACTAGGGCCAGTCCTGTACCAACCATTACTTAGTCATAAACCTGCGACAATGGCATATATATGTATGCATGAAAATGATGAATGCATGAAAACCGACTGTCAGTTCTAGGAAGACCATAGTGGCTACCCACTAATCACATGTCGTGTTTTGAGAGCCTACAGGTCGAAGCCTTGTCTATGATACCATAATTGTAACACCCCATTTTGATAAATGGAATGTCACGCGTGATTATGGCGTGTCATCAAAGCATAGAAGGATAAATGTATAAAACATCACATGACCAAAAAGGAAATACCGGAAACAAACATCGGTACCCCAAAGTAGAACTCACCACACACAAACATAAGTACTGTAAATGAAAAGGACTAAACAATGTCCATAGAAATGAGTATCATAAGTATGAAGAAACGCATAAAGTAATGAAGGCTAGGAAGCTACCAATCCATATGCACGTACGCTTAAAGTCTATGAGCGTCCTTGAGTACCTGCCGTTTTGGGAACATGAAAGGAAAAATGGCTGAGCATAACGCTCAGTGCACGGATATACAAGTAAAGCATGAATAATATAAGCATATAAGAATAAAGCAGCGGAAAAGACTAAGTCCTGAATAACCTGGTATATCTTAGTAAAACTGGTTTCATAGTTTGAAAAGCCTTATGTTTATCATATAAAAACTGTTTAACATGTTTACCATTTAGCCAATATAGGTCATGAAATATAAACGTGCATGAATACTTGGAGGGGTGACCTCGTCATGCAATT
Source organism: Glebionis coronaria (assembly GCA_025667525.1). NCBI lineage: Eukaryota > Viridiplantae > Streptophyta > Magnoliopsida > Asterales > Asteraceae > Glebionis > Glebionis coronaria. Next base: position 497,714,031 of record CM046882.1, on the reverse strand, counting down.
AGAGGGGCTGCCTCTAATTAATATAAGTTTTTGGGTAAGAGGGATCAGCTCCTTGTGAAGGATGCAAGGCACACACCACATTCACCTGAATAATCTGCTGGAAACATGTAACCTAGGATGCACCCATACGCCCCACATGATAATAATAATATGGCCAAAAGCTGAAGGGACGCCACGAGCTATCACTCCGCCGTGGTGAAGTCATAACACTGGTGCCTCTAGTGTTATGGTTATGGTACCTCCATAACTAGGTGAAACTGGTCAAGCATGTATATGGCTTTAGGTATCTAATTAAACATAAGCAATCAAAACATATAAAACATATACTAGGGAATACAGTTGGCTGCATACGAGGAATCCTAATAAGGAAGAATGTCCATACTAAAAGGCGGAGAATCCGTACCTTGTGTCCAGTGAACGAAGAAGACGAACGAAAGAGAGTCCTACTTCGATATCACTAATGCTACATAAATAATATACGTGTATAAGTATTCTGATTACTAAGTACGTAACTGATTTTATATCATGTCTTAGCTTGTTTTATATGTTCATGTCATGTTTTACTGATTTTAGCTTTATACTGCGTTTATCATGTATTCTGTCTATTCTGATTAAGTATTACTTGTATTTCTTGTATTATTATACTTGTTGTGTAATAATAAGTAACTTTCTAAAAATATCAGGTTTCCTGAAATAGAAAGTTTCCAAAAATAGAAAGTTTCCAAAAATAGAATGTTTCCAAAAATAGAAAGTTTCCAAAAATAGAAAGTTTCCAAAAATAGAAAGTTTCCAAAAATAGAAAGTTTCTATAAATAGATTAGCTGCCTTATTTAAATAAGTTTCTAAAAATAGAAAGTTTCCATAAATCGATTAGCTGCCTTAATTAAATAAGTTTCTAAAAATAGAAAGTTTCCATAATTAGAAATAAGCTGGATTATTAAGCTAATAATATATAAGCTTAAGTTTTACTGATTAATATTCTAAGTCATGTGATATATAGTATAGTTTATTAATTATTACATGTAAATTAAATAAACTATAGGTTATAAGATTAAATTAAATATAACATGATTTAATTAAATAAAAGGTAATAATACTTAGGTTAAAACATGTATTAATATTTATTATTAATATAACCTAAGTCATGAATATTAATTAATTATAATTCATGTTTTAATAATTAATTAATTTCTTAGTCTAAATTAACTAATAAAAAAAACTTAGGTTAAAATCATGTATTATTATTAATAATAATATAACCTAAGTCATGTCCAAATTAAATTAATTACATAGCATGTTAAATTAATTTAATTAATCTTGTAATTATTTAACTTTTAAAAATAAATAATAAATCTCGAAACATAACCCGTGAACCGAACCCATGTTTTAAAACTAAACATGTCATGAACCGGACCGGTTTAACCCTTGAACCGGCCTACAACCCTTAACCATGGCAAACCATCATCGGCCTAAACCAGTGGTGCGTGTGGTTCTACATCCGAAACCCCCTAGACCACCAAGGATAACCCCGACATGCGTCAGGGTCCCTTGGTTCCTCTCGGCCGAAACACCAAAACCAAACCGAGACCTTGTGGTCTCGGTTGGTGGTGATCACACAACCACCGAGAGCCTTGTTCTCGGTTTACACACTAGCCGAACCAAACACCCCCTTAAACCATGTATTTTTAATACCCACTTGATTAGATCTACATGTTTATTAACTTGTTTTAATAACCCCATGTTTTCATGTTTTTAAATCTAATAAATAATTAAAAAGAAAAGGTTTAAGAAGATTACCTGTTCGTGGATCAAAAAGAAAACTAACACGAACGATCTTGCAATAAACTGGATCAACCAAGATCAACAAACACCTCTCTTGTGGTGGTTGTGGGCGGCGGCTACAAGGAAGAAGGAGGAGGAGCAGGGTTTTGAATTTTTTAATCTTTTTGTATTATGAAATCTTCCTTCCTTCTTTATTCCTTTTTAGTTAAATTTTAAAGTGGGCTGGGCCCACTCTTTGTCTATGCCGCGTGTAAAGGGGACCCACATGGGGAACCCGTTGATTTTCCCGTGTTCTATTATTTACGTGTTAACGCGTCGTGTTTACGTGATTTAATTATTGTTCGTTCGTGTCGTAATTTATATTATACGTACTCGTAATAAATATACGTAAATACATAATATTAAGCTCGTGATTATTTACGTTCATGATTTCATGTTCGTATGTTCGTGATTATAATTATTGTTGAAATAATTATCGTGCATTAATACGTATTAAATACTTATCGTGTAATAACACGTACGTAATACTTGTAAATTCCTATCGTGAAACGTAAACGTGCTAAATAAGGAAAGTTCTAATCATGTACGTACAATCATAAGGGTACTATTCATGGTAAAAGCATGCGGGTTTTACAAAACTACTTAATTTTATATCTTAAACTCAAGTTACATGAGATCATAGGTGAAGAAATGATAAGGTATTTATGTAAAACTAGCAGGATACCCGCGCAATGCGCCGGCAGGTACCCAGTAACTATATTTTGTGATGAACAAACGTATTAAGTTAAACATTTTCTTGACTTGTATGTTTTGCGTGACTTAAACATTCACCTGGTCAGACTTTATATGAATTATGAATATATATGTAACCTTATCATTAATATCTTATTTAAAAATATTTAAATTTTTTCTAATATATTTAGATGGAACATTTGGTTTGAACGTTTATTTCAAATAACACTTCCCTAATAAACGTCTAATGGTTTCATGCTTAAGCGTTAGGAAGATTTTTGACTCATTCACAATGGTTTTAAAAGTAGCTTTACTTTTATCATAGAAAGCCTCACATAAATGAGTGATATAACATTTCGGCGTCAATGAAACGCATATGTCGAATGATATAAACAAAAAGGTCGAGGCAACCGATGACTGTAAAAAAACGTCAAAAAGTTAACTAAGAGATTCATAAAAGAAAAGCTTCAAAACTTGATTAATAGTGAGAGATATATAAAAACCTCAAAAGATACCTCAAAACTTGATTCAGTGATGGAGTATTCCGGTGTTCTAGGTGTAACTGTGGTTGAGGAGAGGTTCGCTTGTGGGTATAACTATGAGATATATCAATGGAGATATTCTATGTTTTTTTTTGTTTTGTACGTTTGTGGGTGAAAAATATATATGTCATTAGTTTTAGTGTTACTTAATAGGCTTTTATAACATTTAAAGTTGGCTGGCTGTTATAAAATTGATTACACATTAAGACATTTTAATTTTCAGTTATAACTTTTAGTTATATGTGTATGGTTTTGTAGCAAAATTAATATATATCTTTCCCAAAGAAAAAATGTTTAAGGCTTAAACTTTCTAAGACTTCTAAAAATAAAAAGGTTTAAATGCTTTATAAAGTATTAAGATTATGTTTCAAGTCATAATTCATTCTTTGCCTTGCTTTCTTTTTTTAAAGTCATACTTTAATTTCAAACTCAAAATAAACAACTTTTTAATAAATTAGTTAGTTTATCAATCTTTAACTTAAAACTCTTTAAATCTTTATCAAACATTTCAAAAAAAATATAAAAACAAAAAGTTTACAAACTCTAAAAATCTGTAAAAAGCTCTGTCCTAAGCACCCCTAGTATTGTGTACCTACATTTCATGTAACACCCCATTTAATAAGATAGAGTACTACAATAAATTATGGCGTATCATCAAAGCATGCAAGGTAAATGTCTAAACATTCATGACCATAAATAGAAATACCGGAATCAAACATCGGTAGTCTAGTAACTCACAAACAAGCAATATATGTACTGTAAATGGAAAGGACTAAACAATTTCCAAAAGATGTAGAGTATGATAAAGTAGGAATAAATGCATAAGGTAAAAGAGGCCGGATAGCTTCCAATCTGAACGCACATACTCTGGAGTTCCTACTTGCGTCCTTGGGTACCTGCCGTTTGGGAACATGGAAAAGTAGACGGCTGAGCATAACGCTCAGTGCACGGATATACAATAAAGCATGGAAAAACATAGAGTATGGAAGCATATAAAGAATATAAAGCATGAATGGCAGCGGAAACGGATAAGTTCTGAAAAAACTAGTTGTCTGTCATATTAACTGGTTTTAGTTCTGAAAACATAGCTTATGTTACTTATGAAAATTTGTATTAGTTAATGTACCGTAATAGCCAATATAGGTCATGAGGTCAACAACGTGCATGAATACTTGGAGGGGAGACCTCATCATGCAATTAGAGGGGTTGCCTCTAATTAACTGGTCAATGGGTAGGAGGGATCAGCTCCTTGTGAAGGATGCAAGACACACACCACATTCACCATGAAAATCCTGACTAAAACATGTAACTAGGATGCACCCATACGCCCCACATGATAATATAATAATATAATGGCCAAATAACTGAAAAGGGACGCCACGAGCTATCACTCCGCCGTGGTGAAGTCATAACACTAGTGCATCTAGTGTTATGGTTATGGTACCTCCATAACTAGGTGAAACTGGTCATGCATGTATATGGCTAAGGTCACTAATAAAACATAAGCATTTAATCTGTAACTACTGGGGAAAACAGTTGGCTGCATACGGGAAATCCTAATGAAGGAAGAGATTGTCCTTACTGAAGGACGGGAAATCCGTACCTTATGTCCAGTAGAAGCTAATGGGAACGATGAAGAATAATCCGCCTTGACGGATAACACTATATAAGAAATATGGACGTGTATGAGTTGTCTGAATTACATGTGCTTTACTGGTTCCGTGTGTTATTAGCTTGTTATACGTATTCTGTCATGTTTTGTTGTTTAATGTGTATTCTGTAGTTATTCTGATGTTCTGTTGTGTATTATTCATGTATTGGTGTATTATAATACTTGTATTGTAATACTAAGTAACTTTCTAAAAATAGCAGGTTTCCATAATAAGTAAGATTCCAAAAATAGAAAGTTTCCAAAAATAGAAAGTTCCCAAAATTAGTAAGTTTCCATAATTAAAATTAAGCTGAATTATAAATAATAAGTGAAGTTAAATTTTTATAATACAAGTCATGGTTATAGTTGGTTAATTAAATAACTGGTTAATTTAATTAAACTATATATTATATGATTTTAATTAATATACATGTTTAATTAAAATAACTAAGTATAAATACCTTAGGTTATACATGAATTAATTTTAATAAATTAATTAACCTAAAGTTTAATGTGACATGATTTATAAAAATAGTTTCTATAATAACCCGAATCCCGAGCCCGTGTTTTAATATAAGCCGAATCAAATAAGCTATAAACAAGTCCCACCGAGTCGTTGGAAAAATCTCGGTTGACACTACTTAAACAACTAACATGTAAATATACCCCGACTCGAAGTCGGGGTCCCTTTTGTCTCGTGTCCGAATAAACAAAACCAACCGAGCACCCTTACGGGTCTCGGTGGTGTCTCGGTTCACACAATAACCGAACACAAACACACCCCGACCCATGGTCGGGGTTCCCTTGTCTTGCCGAGCTAAAACCCAACCAAGCTGAGACCTTGTATGGTCTCGGTGGTGGTGATAAAATCAAACCGAACACCCCCTTTGGGGGTTTCGGTGCCTCGGCCGAACCACAAACACAAACCAAACGTGCCCTTGTCCCAAAATTAATTAATCCTAGTTATTTAATACATGTTCTTGAGATTAATTAATTTTAAACATGAAATCATAAGGAAAATAAAATGAAAAGACAAGGTTTTTGAATATACCACTATGCGTAGAATCACGAGATGATCACAAATAATTAATCAACACCAAAAATCGTCCGGGTTTGCCTTGTTTTGTGTGTAGGCCGGCGGCAAGGGTGAACCAAGAGAGAAAGAAGACAAAAATTTTTAAAACCTAATTTATGAGAAACAATATGATCTCCTGATGTTTTATTAAATTTTGTTATGGGTCAAAAGGCCCACCTGGGTCCTTTCTCTCTTGTTGCCGCGGCTATGGGGCCCACAATGGGTGACCCATAGCTTTTCTCGAGTCTAATTATTTATCGAGCGCGTTCGTGATTTAATATTTTAGATTTTGGTGTTCGTGATCGTGCCACATTTATAATATTCATGATTATTCGTTATTTAATGTCATGACACGTGTATTAATATTATAAATGGAAAGTTTAAATTTTATCGTATTTTCGTAAGTTATTGTTCACATGTACTGTGGTTTTTAATGCGGGTTTTACAACTCTTCCCCCCAAAAGAACAATTCGTCCTCGAATTGGAGAAACGTAAACTGAAAGAAAACATACCCGAATTAGAACTGGAAATGAGGGTAAGAAGTCCGTATAGACTCCTCCGTCTCCCAAGTGGCTTCCCGCTCAGGATGATCCCTCCAGAGGATTTTGACGAAAGGGATCGTCTTCCCCCGCATGACACGATCTTGTCGCTCAAGAAGTCTCTTGGGTTCTTCGACATATGAATCCTCTCGAATCTGATCAAGTGGATACTGGACAACATGAACTGGATGATAGTTGTATCCTCTGTGTTGGAAATACGTTTTTACGTATTTAGGAAGATTCGGTCACTCCGACAATATACTAAGCAGTAGCTCGTAGTCTAGACATCGTTATTTAACTAACAAGTCCAAGCCTAGCCTACAACATGTGTAGGCCGACCCAAATGTAAGCCCAAGCCCATGACAAGGGCTTGGGTATATAAACCCTCTCCTTTGATGGAGAGGGTGGTGTGGTTATTCATTTTTCACATAGTAAACATAAGTTTCTCTCTCTAGAATTATGTGTAATCCACCATCTCTCTATCTCTTTCTCTTTCTAAAACATAAGCAAGATTTACACTTCTACAAATGGTATCAGAGCTTGGGATGAAATATAGGTTGGTACTTGTGTTGTTTATGCTTTCTTATGCATAACGTGTGGTTTTGATTGTTTCTTACCGAATCATCAAATTTTTTTTCGTGTTTGTTTGTGTTTTAACATCGAATACATTCCTTTATCAAGTCGTAGTGAGTTTGGTATATTGGTTTTGATTAAAACACAAGTTTTTTGGATCGAAAGTTGCAAAATTTCTTGTTTCTCAACATTCTGGAATTCTTGCAAGTGTTTCCATCGGAAAGTACAAGACTGGGTGGTTTGATCGCAATAACCTATTGGTTCCACTTTGCGGTCATTGGATTTAAAAACCTTATTCCGACGTGACATTCCGATCTGGTATTGCTATCTAGGATTCAAGTTCAAGTGAGGCACCTAAATTCATCATCGGATTTCTCAAGATGATTCAAGTACGTCTCAACACTACTGTCCGACGCATACGTACAGATAATGGAACCGAATTTGTGAATCAAATCTTGCGTGATTATTATGAAGAAGTTGGCATATCTCATGAAACATCCGTTGCTCACACTCCACAACAAAACGGTGTCGTTGAAAGGCGAAATTGCACACTTATGGAAGCTGCTCGAACAATGTTAATTTACGCAAAGGCTCCATTGTTTTTATGGGCAGAAGCAGTATCTACCGCAGTGTACACCCAAAACCGGTCACTAATTCGTAAACGCCATGGTAAAACACCTTATGAGCTTCTCCATGGAAAAGTACCAGATTTATCATATCTTCATGTATTTGGTTCTCTTTGCTATCCAAATAATGATGGTGACAATTTGGAAAAACTTCAACCAAAGGCTGATATTGGTATTTTCATTGGTTACGCACCCGCAAAGAAGGCATACCGAATCTATAATCGTAACTCTCGCAAGATCCTTGAAACTATGAATGTTGATTATGATGAGCTGACAACAATGGCTTCTGAGCAAAGCAGCTCTGAACCCGCACTTCATGAAATGGGACCCAGTAACATTAGCTCTGGTCTTGTCCCAAACAACCCTACTTCATCATCATTTACACCACCTTCTAGGACTGAATAGGATACGTTGTTTCAACCGTTCTTTGATGAATTCTTTACTCCTCCAAGTATTGTTGCTCCAGAACCTGAGGTAATAGCTCCGGTAACCGAAGTTGTCGCTCCAGCAACCATTGCACAATCAGATACGTCTGTACCTACAATTGGTCTAGATATACCATCAATAAGTAATTCTCAACCAACACCTATTTCAACTACCCATGTCATGCCTATTGATGATGAAGAGGATGATGATGATCACGATTTGGAATTCGCTCAAATGCGTGAACTTTCATTCTTTGGTGTATCTATTCCCGACCCTAATCTAGTCGGGTCGTCCACCTCAGAGGAAGTTCCTAGTACGGTTTACTCCAATCCACGGATTCGTGAACATGACAGCAAGTGGACAAAGGATCATCCTATAGATTCTATTATTGGTGACCCTAATCGTCCGGTATCCACACGAAGTCAGTTACAAGAAAGTGCAATGTTTTGTCACTTTGATGCTTTTCTCACTGAAGTTGAACCTAAGACATGGCAACAAGCTTTTACTCAATCATGTTGGATAAAAGCTATGCAAGAAGAACTTAATGAATTTATACGTCTTGAAGTATGGGAACTTTTCCCATGCCCGGATCAAGTGCAGTTACTCACTTTGAAATGGGTTTACAAGGTGAAACTCGATGAGTTAGGCGGAATATTGAAGAACAAAGCTCGACTAGTAGCTCGTGGATACAAGCAATTATTGGGCATCGAATTTATGGAATCCTTTGCACCTGTTTCCCGTTTGGAAGCTATTAGACTATTCCTCGCTTATGCAGCCCATATGAATATGATCGTCTATCAGATGGATGTGAAGACGGCATTTCTTAATGGTGAAATCAAGGAAGAGGTCTATGTTCAACAGCCGGATGGTTTTGTGAATCCTAAATATCCTAATCATGTGTACAAGCTTAAGAAGGCTCTCTATGGGTTGAAGCAAGCTCCACGCGCATGGTATGATCTATTATCACAATTCCTCATTACACAAGGCTTCGCTAAAGGCAAGGTGGATCCCATGCTGTTCATTCAGAAACGAGGTAAAGATATGATTATGGTACAAATATATGTTGATGATATTATATTTGTAGCCTCGACCCAAACCTTATCCGATGAGTTTGGGACACTCATGTCTTCCAAGATTAAGATGTCAATGATGGGCAAGGTATCATTCTTCTTAGGTCTTCAGATATCTCAGAGTCCCAGAGGCATCTTTATCAATCAATCCAAGTATGCCCTTGAGTCTCTTAAGAAATATAAGATGGAATCTTGCGACCCCGTGGATACTCCAATGGTGGAACGAACTAAGCTTAATGCAGATCCACATGGAGTTGCCGTTGATCCGACATTGTATCGTGGAATGATCGGTACTCTTCTGTATATCACAGCTAGTCGACCTGATCTTCCGTTTGCTATATGTATGTGTGCTCGGTATCAAACTCGACCTACTGAGTTACACTTGGCCACTGTGAAACGGATCTTTCGATATCTTAAAGGAACCATTAATCGGGGACTTTGGTATTCGAAGGACTCTTCGATTGCACTTATGGCATATGCAGATGCGGATCACGCGGGTTGTCAAGATACAAGGCGTAGCACGAGTGGAACTTTGCAACTACTAGGAGATCGACTAATCAGTTGGGCATCGAAAAGGCAGAAAAGCGCTGCAATTTTGAAGTACGGAAGCAGAATACATAGCTATGTCCGGTTGCTGTGCTAAAATTCTTTGGATGAGATCGTAATTAACCGACTATGGTCTAGGTTTCAACAAAATTCCAATGTACTGTGACAACAAGAGTGCAATTGCCTTATGCTGCAACAAGGTTCAATTCTCCCGGTCGAAGCATATTGACATTCGCTACCACTTCATCAAGGAGCAAGTGGAAAATGGAGTAATCGAGCTTTACTTTGTCCGATCTGAGTATCAATTGGCGGATATTTTCACGAAGGCTTTAGATCGCGCTCGAATTGAAAGGAACTGACAGATGAAGTGAAAGAATAGTGGTGCTAAAACTATTCTCCGTATCCTTGGTGATCATTTATATATATTGTTTATATTTTATCCACAAAAGCAATATACAAAAATATAAAACCATATAAAAACCATAAAAATTGAAAAATCTAGAAAAATCCAAAAATATTTTTACTTTATTTTTCAAAGGCATGTCTTTTGGTACGATAATATTTACGGCCTTAGAAATGTTGATTAATATTGACACGGCGCCATAAATAGAGTTCGTACAAAAGTTGTAAATATTTCATAAAACATGCCTAAATGGCTTGTAGTTATTTCAGACTGCAACCCGGTTTTCACATTAAAGTCAAGTATTTCTTATGAAAACTTTGGCTCAACAACGGGAATTAATTTTCTCGGGCAAGGTTTACTTTAAAACCTTGTAAGGGATCAAGTTTACTTTATAACTTGGTCTAACATAAATCTATGTACGTTTCAGTGCATTTATTTGTTAAAACAAGAGAAGTCTTGTTTTTATGAAGCTATCATCTCTACAACCATAGCTATCTACAATTGGTATCTACATACTCGACGATGCGACTACTCAACCGACGACTACAACTCTTTCATTAGAACACGGGTCAACAATTGAGGGGGAGCAATTGCCAAAGCATTCAGAATCTTCGATGCCGAACGTGCAAAGCTCACTAACTGGTGTCAAGACAACAATACCAATCGTACACGTGGTGTCAAGAGATGACTTCAGATGTGACGAGGAGACCAACATATGCTGACAAGAACCATTTGATCTTATCATATGATGTTCTCATCAATCAGGTCCAACCTTGTCAATTTTTTCTAATATGGTGAATATGTGATCATGTTACAAATCGGTATCATATCTCATACATTTGGTATCATGAAGATTAAACGGAGTTGCATTTTTTTCCCAAAACCTTTGTTAAAATTTCATTAAATCAATTGATATTAAAAACATCGATTGGGTTAATATTTTTAATATGGGGGAGAAAATGTGATTTAATATGGGATATTATCACAAATGGTTTGACTTAATGTGCTGGCTCATCCCGACATATGCGAAATGTTTTCGAATATCGTAGCATATGTTAAGGGGGAGCAAAATGGATTTTCATGGTGACGTATACTTACCCAAAACCCAGTTATTTCACGACGATGAAGATTGTGGTGACATAAGGATGGTAGGATAGGTTAAGTCCAATGGTTCCTCTAGAACCGGAGGAATCTTCCCAAGGACATTCCATAGCTAGATATAGTAGTCCTTAGGAAAGATGGAGAAAGATTGTGAACGTAGCTGAATGCCGACCAAGTACTTAAGTTAGCACTGGAATCACAACAAGGTGCTAGTTATGATGTATTGGTAAGCATTGAAGGGGTTGAAGAATGAAAAATAATTGTAAAGATAAAGGGTGTAAAGAAAGAAGCCCTCCTTACAACCTTAGGCAGAAACCGGGTCAATACATATGCTATTGAGATCATTTTTAAATGATTCTCGATATTGAAGATAGACATCATGGACCCAGTGATGCAATGCACAACCCATCCCAGCTAACTCAGATATCTCTCAAAAGGTATTTGTTTTAATCACACAGAGACAACACATTATCTATTGATTTATTAACTCCGAATAAATTGGTATTGAAAAGGTGGCACTCCTCTCCAGCCTCCGATCACTAAAATCCAAAATGAACGATCGAGTCTAGAGCCATTTGAGATCATCAAATATCTCATTAGGACACACTTTCATATTTCCTTGCTTCTTCACACACTGTGAAAAGTAAGAAAGATTTTAAGAGTCCTACGCAAAATCTTCATGATCTTGCCTGAACATCCGAGTAATACGAAAGTATTTACAATGAAGATGGAAATCCTTCTTGAGCGAATATCAAAAAGCTCATGGTAGGTGACATGTGCGATTCTTTATGTATCAAGCTTGTGATAACTAGAAAGCAACAGTGGTTTAATTCTTAACTGAATTTAAACACGTTCCAGGCCTCTACACAACATCTTAGTGATCTTGCCAGAACACTCAGAGTGATACCTCAGTGTTCACAGTGATGAGTGGAAATCCTTAGTGTTAACCTCAAACAGCACTTGGTAGGTAACTTGCAAGATTCTATACGAATCAAGCTCGTGACAACTGGAAAGCAACGGTGGTGCGATTCTTTAATGAATCAAACTTGTTCCAGGAATCAGAATTGACGGCTTCAATCATACGGATAATTTTATCCAAATGATTCACTCTTTACGTTCGCATTCAGCTTTGGACGGTCGAGTAAAGAGAATGGGTTTACCCGTGAAATCTTGTCAAGGATATTTTTAATTAAATCTACCTGCCACAAGTACGATATTTTATAACGTCCAACGGTCTTCACCGACCGGAGGTAAAATGCTACCGAATTAGAATGAAATGTTCAAAGCCATTTCATTCGTGTCTACTTATGTTGCGGCATTTGAAGACGGTGGCGTTGCGGGATCCAAGAAGAAGTCGTCCCCGCATGCTTATACTTTATGCACTTCATACCTTATCTAATTCAAGAAAGCCTAAAAGTTAAGTCTTCCGCTGTATCGAATTCTGAAGCTTTCAAGAATTACAAAGGTATAAGTATGTGGGACGTGAGGTCACGAAGAGGCGAAGATCACAAGTGATGGATGCACAAGATCAAGGCAAGAGATTAATGTTAAAGATTGATATCAAAGATCACATCAGCATGTTCACCAGAAAAGAAAAAGGAAAGAAAGACGAAGACTACGAGCTCAAGACAAGCATAGTATGCTAGGTTTATCTTATTATTTTAACTTGGGTAATGCCCTTGTTTGGAGTGACCTCCCTTAGGGGGAGATTGTTGGAAATACGTTTTTACGTATTTAGGAAGATTCGGTCACTCCGACAATATACTAAGTAGTAGCTCGTAGTCTAGACATCGTTATTTAACTAACAAGTCCAAGCCTAGCCTACAACATGTGTAGGCCGGCCCAAATGTAAGCCCAAGCCCATGACAAGGGCTTGGGTATATAAACCCTCTCCTTTGATGGAGAGGGTGGTGTGGTTATTCATTTTTCACATAGTAAACATAAGTTTCTCTCTCTAGAATTGTGTGTAATCCACCATCTCTCTATCTCTTTCTCTCTCTAAAACATAAGCAAGATTTACACTTCTACACTCCGAGTAAGGACACATGGAACACGTTGTGAACGTGTGATAGCTGAGGCGGTAACGCTAAACAATATGACACTTCACCAACACGTTCTATGATGTCGAACGGTCAGATGAAGCGAGGACTAAGCTTCCCTCTGATTCTGAAACGTATAACTCCTCGAGCAGGTGATACCTTGAGGAAAACATGGTCACCTACGTTGAAAGATACATCTCTACGACGTTTATCAGCATAGCTCTTCTGACGAGCACGAGCTTCCTAAAGTTTTTCCTTGACGACAACGACCTTCTCATTGGTCACTTCAATCATCTCTGGACCTTCAAGCAGTCGTTCGCCCACTTGATCCCAGCAGATTGGGGCGCGACACTTTCTGCCATTCAACATCTCAAAGGGAGCACACTTGATGCTAGCGTGCCAGCTGTTGTTGTATGCGAATTCTACTAGGAATATATAATCATCCCAACTTCCTGACCATTCTAGAGCACACGATCGTAGCATGTCCTCCAATGTCTGAATGGTACATTCCGACTGTCCGTCGGTCTGAGGATTAAAGGCAGTGCTGAGCTTAAGTCTGGTGCCCCAAGCCTTCTGCAGACTCTGCCAGAAACGTGATGTGAAACGGGGATCTGTGTCAGAGATGATTTCTGATGGGGTATCATGCATTCTCATGATCTCCCTCTGGAATGTGTCTGCTAATTTGCTGACCGGATGCTCCTTGCGAATCGGCAGAAAATGAGCAGATTTAGTCAACCTATCCACAATGACCCAGATAGCGTCATTCTTCTTCTAAGTAACCGGAAGACCAGTAACAAAATCCATGGAGATTTTGTCCCACTTCCATGCTGGAATATCTAATGGTTGTAGCAACCCACTAGCACGCTGATGTTCGATCTTCACCTGTTGGCAGATCATACACTTAGAAATGAAGGTGGCAACATCCTGCTTCATACCACTCCACCAAAAGTGTTGCTTGATGTCGTAGCACATCTTGGTAGAACCAGGATGTATGGTAAATGGAGAACTGTGAGCTTCAGTCAACACAGCTTCTCTGAGAGTAGAGTCATCAGGAACCACTAGTCTAGTGCCCTGCCATAAGATACCGTCGTCGTCAATACGAAACTCCGTCTGCTGATTAAGGTTCTGAATGATAGCCCAAATATCACCATCGTCCTTCTGAGCTTCCTTGATCCTTGAATGTAAGTCTGGTTCCACTCTAAGATTAGCCCAGTAACCATGCTGTCCTCGTACACAAAACTCAATATCAGTCATCTCTAGGTCACGAAGGATCTCCTTCGCAATCCAAATGCCAACGATCATACCCGAACTTCTGCTTAGAGCATCTGCCACCACATTTGCCTTACCAGTATGGAACTGAATGTTGGTGTCGTAGTCCTTCAATAGCTCTAACCATCTCCTTTTTCTCATGTTCAGTTCCTTCTGGGTGAAGATGTACTTGAGACTCTTGTGGTCGGTGAATATGTCACATGATTCACCAAACAAATAATGTCTCCAGATCTTCAACACGAAAACAACTGATGCAAGCTCTAAGTCATGAGTAGGATAGTTTTCTTCATAAGATTTCAGCTGTCGTGATGCGTATGCAATAACCTTCCCATGTTGCATGAGAACTGTCACACGCCACCATAGCGGAATATGGGGCGCGACGTATGGATATCATCACAACAATAGCATGTCTATAGAGTTAACTAAATGAAATAGAAATTTCATAAAAAGGTGACACAATGTCATGACAATATCTCAAATAATGTAGGCGTCTAGGTAAGTAGGTAACATGCCTACCTCTTACCAAAGACATTCAAATAACACACATCAAGCATATAGGTATCAGACAATTTACTAAATCAAAAGACAAAATAAAATCTAAGAGGAAAGGGATTCCTCCTAATGCAATCCTAGCAGCCTCTATACTCTAGCCACTTCTAACATCATCTTCTCAACTATCTCACCTGAAAATGACACTAAAATCTTTCAACATAAAGTTGGTGAGAACATAGGTTTAAGTTATCTAGAACATCATAAGAAACCTTGACATCTGTTGTAAATAAGTTGAAGAAAAACAATTTATAGTAATGGACCATAATGTGATAATCATGTTACATGCATCCACAACAAAACTTAAACCAAGTACCGATCACATCTACAATTCACAAGGCACACTATAACAATCAAGAAGTATCTCGTCACACACACAAGAACACATACCACACTATCCGGATCTTTCCCGCACCACCTGTGGAAGATGAACTATATCCCCGTCGAGATATCTTGCCTCCGAAGAGACGATGCACAAGTACTCAGGACCAAGAACTCAGGACGGATCGTGCCCCACACTCCACACACATCACAACTGGTCCCATAGACGCCCATACATTTATGTACCAATCCCAATCATAACACAATCAAGATTCACATATCATAACACATATCAAAGCACATATGAGAACACATAAGCACGCAAGTCACACAATAACACATCTATGTCCAAACATTTATAAAATATAGTACCAAAACATTTTAAGAACACCACAAGTGTCATCTCCATCCCGTACTAGAAGAAAACATTTAAAAACTCAGTGAAAATGGGACTATGAACTCACCTTGCGAAACCAATCCAAAGTCTCCTCACGAACAACCAATTACCTAAAGCACATAATACAATAATACGCACGTCAACATTGACTCCGAACTCTAATCCTTTATCAATGTAACAATCCCTATGATGGATACATCTCAAATTCTTTCTCAAGCCAGCCCCATGTTAGCCCTCTAAGTGCCCATTAACCCAAAATACCCAAAACATGATTTTAAGCCTTGTCGTACAAACACTAACCTTGAACTCGACACTTGTACAAATAATTCGACCAAGCTACTGACCTCCATAGGCTATACATTCATATTATTTGAAAAGTACGTTCTGAGTACATATTTTTAGGCTTTTGAATCACCCAAAAAGCTTTAAAAACGAATAATTTATGACCAAAACGATTTTACCTAAAATCTGCCCAGACATTAGCGACGGATTCTGACAGTTTAGCGGCGAATTCTGGCAGATTAGCGACAGTTTCTGCCTAATCCGATTTAAACCCTAAAAAACGATTTTAAACCTTAAAAATCCCTCATTTTACCAAATTCAAGCCCTAAATTATTTTAACTTCAGAAAATTAAAAACCCTAATCCATCATATGATTGTTAACATGATTCTAACATAATTAATTAAATAAAAACAAGTATTTTATAAAGATCAATGCCTTTAGATGATCATGAACCCTAACTTTTTCCCCTTTTTTTTCCTTTTCCTTCCTGCATTTTTTTCATTCGTTGATAGTATTTGTTTTTTTATCAAATCTATTTATATAGTATATACTACTAGTTCAAGCCCAATACAAAAAGCCCCCTTCCTTTTCTCTTTTTTTTCTTTTGCCGACTATTTCACAAAATTTTCCAAAAATATAAATTTTTATTTATTTAATTATTAAATTCGTTTTTTAATTAATATTTCCTTATTTATATTTATTATTTATTTATTTATTTATTCCTTAATTAATTAATTACACCTAAACCTTTAAACTAATAAATTAAAGTACTATATTAATAATACATAAATTTCAGTTTTAAATAATTTCGTTCTTATAAAATCCCTAACTTATAACTTTTAAACTAATACAACCTATACCACTAAATGCTTACATATATAATTACGTAATAACATTACGTACACAATATTAAATACGTACACGCGACAAATAAAATAATACTATAATTCCCATAGCTATTACATGCACATAAAATGATCTTAAAAATGCCATATCACTTCATAGTCACATCCATGTGAACTCATGAGTACGAACTATTCCCAATGTATCATCATATAACGTACCGCGTACTACATAAACGATGTCTGAACCCAAGTCAAAGTCTCAAACACAAACATATAACACATAAACGCACACTCAGTACATAATCAAAGTCAAACATTCACAAATGTCAAATATCAAAATTTAGGGTTGTCACAGCACTCCCTCCTAATAGAAATCTCGTCCTGAGATTTACTCCCAAACTCAAACTTATTCTCAGCAAACAAACGAGGATACATATCCCTGATAAAACCTTCAAGTTCAAGCATGAACTAAGTTTATATTAAATAATCTCAACTAACAACACATGAGCCTTAACCGTCTGCGGGGAAACTTATTAAAACCATAAAGTTATGTAACCAACCTAACTAAATCTCGCAACTCATCAAACAAGAACTGTCTTGAAACCAAGTTAGGAGCCGTCACATAACTCAACGGGTTTAAAACCATCACCCCGATTTCAGTCTTACTCATAAATGCCATAAATCAAAACTCATCAAAATATAACCACTTATTCTAAGGTCTACAAAACTCTCAAATTCTATCCCAACTCATCTCTATCATAAGAACGTAACTGGATCATCCGTATGACTACAACAACGCTCCCAATGAATATAAGTTCACTACAAATTTTAGGACCCCCAACTTCGGATAGCGGATCAAACCCATGGACGACTAAAAGAAGTTTACGTGAACGAATTTAAAAATATGAACCAAAACCATGAGACTCCAAAAGATACTCAAACATAAACATGTATCGACTCCAAACGAACCATGGAAACGGACCAATGACACAAGAAGCACCCAACGACAACCGAAACGTATTACGACCACATGAACCAAACTTAACACCACACTTAACTACCATCCTACTGAATTTATGTTGTCCTATGATCTAAAAACTCCAACAACAAAATTTGCTTTCTATTTACACGTTTAACCCCTCCGTTTGGTCTCTACGCCAAAAGTCGTTTTTACCGAAACTGATTTTCTGTACATGCTAAATGTTTGTCACCAAAAGCCCGACCTAAACACCATAACTTTTATTGAAAAAAATCCAGTCCTTTTACATACATTATAAAGAGTTCCAAAATAAAAAATCTTTGGCTATCTCATCCGTTTGGTTAGGTTTTGACTTAAATTCCCGAAATCCAAATTTATTCTTAAACATCGCACTGTTATTGTAAAAATTGTTTGACAACCTTCCGGAACTCCATTTTTGACGAACCTTACATTTTTGGAAATTAGACTCTCTGAACTTAAAATTAAAAAAAAGAAACTCAAACAAAGGTGCTACCTACTTCTCGGAACAGTCGACACAAGACAGACCTAAAAATCAGACTATTTTACGCCTTTATGCACTAACCCTCTAAACCTCATTAATCACCCCTAAATCCTTAAACCAATCCCCTAATATCATACGTGGATCTTAATTGCTATATATGTTTTATTTAACCACGCTTCCGAAACTTTACCCTTATTTCTCACCGACTACCAACAACTATTTCAACTCTTTGTAAATTCCAGTTCTTTTTTACCATGTAAGACTCAACACAAAAGATACCGTTATCCCAAACGTAAAAACAAAGAAAATCTTAAACTATCTCAATAGCCTCTACACCATAAGTACGCACAAACAAACACGTGAAATGAGGACTCGAGAAATGCGCTACTACAGAAGTTGAACATCTCAAAGAGAAACGAGCTAGCAACCATCCAAAGAATACAACCGATAAGTAGAAAATAATTTTACATATATATGCATAGGCGTACATACACTCAAATCCATCCAACATATACTATACAAGCATGTATTAACCCTCTTTCATGCAACCATACTTAGGAATCCATTGATGTCGTGGTACTTGTATAACTATGTTGGCGACCATACTTATATAAGTCCCCTTTCACCAATACACTCCCTCCTATGATGACACTTAAAAGAATTAATACTACACACAACACATCAGTCTACCAACTCAAATAATCACATAAATTCTACAACTCATATAAGCACATAATCCACAACATAACATAAGGTCCAAAATTCCATGTATCAAAACAACATAGCTAATGCATGAAACACATAAACTCGTAATCCAGCTGAACCAACGTAGACGAAATTCAAAATGTATAAAGAACATGAAAATATAATCAAACGAAATCCAACAATAACTAGTGTATACGACTATGGTTCAACCCGTACTAGTCAAAACTCGTAAATAAAGTAACATGTAGCTAAGTATGAACTTACTATGGTTCAATTCATACTAGTCAAAACATCACAATAAATAACATCAAAACACATTAATTAACATAAAATGCACACATACTTCTATGACGCCTATATACAGGGACCCTTAAGCTATAGACTAGGTTACACGACTATGCAACCTAATTCTCTATAACCATTGTCTCTGATACCATTCTGTCACACCCCACCATGGCGGAATATGGGGAACGACGTATGGATATCATCACAACAATAGCGTGTCTATAGAGTTAACTAAATGAAATAGAAATGTCATAAAAAGGTGACACAATGTCATGACAATATCTCAAATAATATAGGCGTCTAGGTAAGTAGGTAACAGGCCTACCTCTTACCAAAGACATTCAAATAACACACATCAAGCATATAGGTATCAAACAATTTACTAAATCAAAAGACAAAATAAAATCTAAGAGGAAAGGGATTCCTCCTAATGCAATCCTAGCAGCCTCTATACTCTAGCCACTTCTAACATCATCTTCTCAACTGAAAATGACACTAAAATCTGTCAACATAAAGTTGGTGAGAACATAGGTTTAAGTTATCTAGAACATCATAAGAAACCTTGACATCTGTTGTAAATAAGTTGAAGAAAAACAATTTATAGTAATGGACCATAATGTGATAATCATGTTACATGCATCCACAACAAAACTTAAACCAAGTACCAATCACATCTACAATTCACAAGGCACACTATAACAATCAAGAAGTATCCCGTCACACACACAAGAACACATACCACACTATCTGGATCTTTCCCGCACCACGTGTGGAAGATGAACTATATCCCCGTCGAGATATCTTGCCTCCGAAGAGACGATGCACAAGTACTCAGGACCAAGAACTCAGGACGGATCGTGCCCTACACTCCACACACATCACAACTGGTCCCATAGACGCCCATACATCTATGTACCAATCACAATCATAACACAATCAATATTCACATATCATAACACATATCAAAGCACATATGAGAACACATAAGCACGCAAGTCACACAATAACACATCTATGTCCAAACATTTATAAAATATAGTACCAAAACATTTTAAGAACACCACAAGTGTCATCTCCATCCCGTACTAGAAGAAAACATTTAAAAACTCAGTGAAAATGAGACTATGAACTCACCTTGCGAAACCAATCCAAAGTCTCCTCACGAACAACCAATTACCTAAAGCACATAATACAATAATACGCACGTCAACATTGACTCCGAACTCTAATCCTTTATCAATGTAACAATCCCTATGATGGATACATCTCAAATTCTTTCTCAAGTCAGCCCCATGTTAGCCCTATAAGTGCCCATTAGCCCAAAATACCAAAACATGATTTTAAGCCTTGTCGTACAAACACTAACCTTGAACTCGACACTTGTACAAATAATTCGACCAAGCTACTGACCTCCATAGGCTATACATTCTGATAATTTGAAAAGTACGTTCCGAGTACATAATTTTAGGCTTTTGAATCACCCAAAAAGTTTTAAAAACGAATAAGTTATGACCAAAACGATTTTACCTAAAATCTGCCCAGAAATTAGCGACGGTTTCTGACAGTTTAGCGACGAATTCTGACAGATTAGCGACAGTTCTGCCTAATCCGATTCAAACCCTAAAAAACGATTTTAAACCCTAAAAATCCCTCATTAATTACCAAATTCAAGCCCTAAATTATTTTAACTTCAGAAAATTAAAAACCCTAATCCATCATATGATTATTAACATGATTCTAACATAATTAATTAAATAAGAACAGGAATTTAATAAAGATCAATACCTTTAGATGATCATGAACCCTAATTTTTCCCCTTTTTTTTCCTTTTCCTTCCTGCGTTTTTTTTTATTCGTTGATTGTATTTGTTTTTTATCAAATCTATTTATATAGTATATACTACTAGTTTAAGCCCAATACAAAAAGTCCCCTTCTTTTTCTGTTTTTTTTCTTTTGCCGACTATTTCACAAAATTTTCCAAAAATATAAATTTTTATTTATTTAATTATTAAATTCATTTTTAATTAATATTTCCTTATTTATATTTATTATTTATTTATTTCTTTATTCCTTAATTAATTAATTACACCTAAACCTTTAAACTAATAAATTAAACTACTATATTAAAAATACATAAATTCCATTTTTAAATAATTTCATTCTTATAAAATCCCTAACTTATAACTTTTAAACTACTACAACCTATACCACTAAATGCTTACATATATAATTATGTAATAACATTATGTACGTAATGAAGAGATTTTACTAGTTGAAAAAGTTCGTTTTCTCGGTATCTTCTCGAATTGATTTCCGGTTTAAAGTGCGACTCAGTCGTTCTTGGTGGAACAAATATTTTTGATTGTTTTTGAAATAAATGTGCAAGACTTTAAAATAAAGGACGGTTAATTAAAACTAAAACTAGTTGAAACGTAAACGGATCAATATTTAAAACTTTAAAAGTAAATGACGAGAAATTAAATGACGTAAAATTAACACTTAACGAGAAGTAAATTGACAATCAAATAAAAATGCGAGACGACATTAAAATAGACTAAAAACAAAACGAGAAAAATTGTCACTTTTACTAAAACAAAATATCAAAATAAAACAAAACAAGCTTGATTGGAATCCTTGATCGGAATATCCAATCGGAATGAGTAAAAGGAAAGCTTGATCGGAATGCATAAAGAAATACTAATCGGAATGTCCAAAAAGGATCCAGATCGGAATATATTCCGATCTGTTGATCGGATTGTATACAACTCGCACCGTCGGAATACATGCCAACCAAGCCAATCGGAATGTCTAAAGAGTCTTTAGTCGGAATCCATAAATAAAACACAATCGGAATAACTAAATAATATGTCTAATCGGAATATTAACAAATCACCACTATCGGAATCTTATTCCGACAAGGTGATCGGAATATGGGGAAGCAAATCGGAATATTTGGAAACCCTTTTACGATCTATGTGATCGGAAAAAGGTGTGCTAATCGGAAAGTACAAATCGGAAAAGGGTTTACCTTTTTCCGATTAATAAGGGACTCGACAATAAGCAAGTGATAAGCTATATGATTAAGCTAACACCAAAACTTGAACGAATCTATAATAAAATGAACTAAATAAGCACAAATAAGAACTTATCCAAACTTAAAATAAGCAAACTTATAAATCAAACAATAAAAAGATGAACTTTTTAGCACGAAAACATTAAGAACAACACGGATCAAATGTAATTCGCACCAAGATCAACTAAAAATCAAAGAAAGGTAGAAAGAGATGAAAGATAGAAAGCTTGATCAAAGGTAAAGAAGATTAAAACAACAAAATTAAGAACACTTACTTGAATTAAAGGTAAGAAATTAAAGGTGCAAATACAAGAAGAAATTAAATAACAAGGTATGAAAATGGTGGAAGTGGTGGTTTGTCAAACCACCCAACAACTATGAAATGGAGACATCCTAATCTATATATAGGGAGATTAGGGAGGAGCTTAGGAAGCTTCCTCCCTCTTTCCTCTTTTCCTTAATTGCACACTTAAGTCCTTTTCTTCTTAATCTTTTGTTAATCTTGGACTTAATGACTTTGTCTCGGGATTTCTTTGAACTCGTCTCGACATTTCTTCATAAATAAGACTTGAGTTCTTCGGCTTTTAGTAAACTTCCGTCTTTTGACTTTTGCCTCGATAAATCTTGAGAATTGGTCTTGGACTTCCGTTCTTTTTGCACTCCTGACTTTTTGACTTCGTCTTTCGTCTTTTTCTTCGATAAAAGCCTGTGAAATTCCGTGTTTTCTCCACTTTTCACTTTTTCGTCCTAAATCACAACAAAAACACAAACCACGCATAATTCCGACATAAATGACATAAAATACACGTTTTGGCTCGGTTATTATTGTAATTAAGTGGTAAAAAGGATGGGTGTTTTCACACCTATCAAATCCCCTACACTTGACCATTGCAATGTCCTCATGCAATGCATTAGTTACAAAGCATGTTTACATTTTTCATCAAAATCAATCCACCTTGGCCTTTATTAAAGAGATAGAAGACTATAAACATTCAAAGTAAAGAAATCAAAAACATACCTTGGGTTTTGGAAATGTTGTGAATGATCATCATCCTCAAGTTTTCACTTTCTCCAAACCAAGCTTAGAAACAAGATCATTGTTATTATAAGTTAGCAAACTAACACAAACTCATGTGGGCCAGTTATTCACTTAGACTCCCTTATTCCTAGGTGTATCTCTTATATTTTATTGTTGTCTTGAATGATCACGAGGATGCATTTTCGAATTATTTTGATAATTATTTAATCCGAAAATAAAGTGAACGATTTAATCAATAGTTAGCTAAAGGACAAAATCTTTTAAAACTGCTTCTCGGGACCTCATAAAGTTCATATCTTGGCATAACTCGCTTCGCGATTTGAGACCTTTATCAGACCGATATTTGGTAGCGACTTCATACTTCAAACCTTGAGAGACGTTCATGAAATAATGGTCTTCTCTTCATAATAGGAATTTCTTCACTTGAAGTTTTGAGAGATTCTTCATATTTGGACCACGACTTCTTCATTTTTCTCCAATCTTTATTTTGGACTTTGATATACAACGATACGCCTCCTTTTAGGACTTGGATCTATTTATCCTCATACCTTGTTAGGGCCTTTTTGGATAGACTTCTCCATGATATTTTGGGGAGTTTTTTCTTTTCGTCGTGTGTCTCGATCCTTCATATTGATTTTCGATAAATGATTCTTCACATCACTTTTGGATCGCTAGCAACAAAATGTAGCCCTCATGCCTTGTTAGGGCCTTTTCGGACTCGCCAATCTTCGCGTCCCGCTTCAATAAGTTATGCCTTGGCTATGAACTCTAATTAATACCGAGCAACTTTTAAACGATCTTGGGCTAGAAGCTAAGTAACTTTTCAAATCGTACAACCTTATTTATTGCAGATTTATTAACAAGTGATGGGAGAATAGGCTTAAAATTAACTCGCATAAATTCCCGAAAGAATACCGAACTTATAATTGACTCTATCATCTCTCGTTCTCCACAGTTTAAAATCTCAAGGAATGAGACTCGTGGATGCTTAGCCTATTAAATCAAAGTTTTAGGTTTTCGAGTCATCTATAGGATCTTGCAAATTCTTAGACTTTTTCAAGTTTAGAAATCGCATTTTAAAGTTCCCTTGATAAACAACTCTCTAGGATCAATTATAGGAACTTGCGAAAAGTTCTTGTTCTTAACCCGTGAGAGTTAATACTTTCGCGTTTTATAGCTCCCTATATAAAAGCCTAGCAAAACTTGATTTAAACACGTTAAAGATACTAGCTAGAGTAAACTTAGATAAGTAAACTCGGGTTGAGTCAAATAATTCACAACGTTTGAAAATTAAAACCACTTTATTAAAAAATTTATCCTAATAAGGAAAGAAAATAACTATACAAAGGAAAATACAACTATACAATTAAGGCCAAAATAGATTAAAAATTTTGAAAAATGTCGAAAAATCAAATTTTCCGGTTAAAATGAGGACAAATACAAGGAAAAATGCCACTTAACTTTGATAGAAGTCCCCCTACACTTAATATAAACATTGTCCTCAATGTTTAAGCATGTGGAAGTAAAGTCCCCTACACTTAGGACATTGTGCACGTTTGTTTAAATCTTGCTAAGGAAGAGACAACTAAAGCGATTCCTATTTTAATATTAAGAAATATAAAATAGTGAATCGAAAAGAGGTTAGGATAGAACCGGGAAGAAGGGAACACGGAATCACGGTTCGTCAAAAGTCATCAAGGGTGTGTCTTTGAAGCTCTAATCCCTGCACATGAAAAGAAAGAAAGCAAGAAACACCACGGGGCTCCCCTACACTTATGGTGAAAATAGATAGATAATTGGGTTGCCTCCCAAAAAGCGCTTGTTTTTGTTAACCAAGTCACGAGCCTGACTCGTCCCCGAATTAAATGGTCCATGGGGAAGCCTCGAATGTGATACCAGGATCAAAGACCTTGTTCTCGTTCCCGGTTGACATCAACAAAGGAGAGGTGGGGGGATAAGTCTTGTATGGGAGAAAGGTTCTTTCAACATACGTAAAGTATGTGAAATCAAGATCCACGGGAGGTGGGGTGGGTAAAGTAAGCTCATTGTCCTCCCCCAAAGACAATGGATGCTGAGCAAGCGGCAAAGTCGTAATGTTATCAATGATAACATAATTAATGTCACCTCCCGGGTCAAAGCACTCATCCTCCGTGATGGTCTCTAACGGAGTGGATGAAAGGCGCTCGGGAGGGGGACTTGGGTCAATATGTTCCTGCAGCAAATTATCAAAAATAATGTCCCCCTCTGTGTCATAATCATCAATACCTGGAGGGATGGAGTGGATATCGATTTCTTCCAGCAATGGGTCATTATCTTCAACGGGAGGAATAGATGGAGGTAAAGACTTGGAAAGAGAAGGAGAAGTCAACTCTTCGATTTGAGCAATAATAAGGTGCACTTTCCGTAATCTATCGCGAAGAAGCACGTCTTCCACCTCATCCACAAGAAAAAGTTCATCGGTGAACTTCTCGTAAGCCGAAGAGAATAAATCGTCATCACCCGCATCTCCCGGTGGAGATTGAGAAATTTCAAAAGTGAAATTCTCATAGCGGAGAGAAGAATCGTCATCACTAGGATCGACCTCTTCCGTAAGAGCAACGTCGTCCTCAGGCTCCATAGCAGGTAAGTCACAAACCTCATCATCCAATACCTTGTCGAGACCAACATCACTAAGCTCATTCAACGAATCTAGATCCTTAGATAGAGTAGGAGTAGCAACTTCAGAAGATTGGTTGAAAGTGTAGACATCATCGTCGTCGTCATCATCATAATAGATGGGACGAGTCCAGTTAGGAATGACGTAGTCGGCTAACTCTTCCTTGATAACCTACACATCTTTAAGAAGCTCATGCAACAACTTTTGTTGTTCATCGCCCCAAGTATGTTCAATTTCACCAATTCTATCCCACGCTGTAATTAAACTTTTTGGTGTAGAAAAGATGGGAAAACGACTAAATTGGCTCAAAAAGGTGTCGGTGGTTTTCAAGGTTTCGTTCACATCAAGCAACGGTTGCCTTTCCTGATGCAAGTCAGCTCGGAGTTGAGCTAGACCTTCTAGAATATGGTTCAAAGAAGTGAGTTGTTGGTCAAGACTAATTTGCTGAGAGGATTGATGATTGAGGGTGTGATGTGGGGGCTCAAAGTGTTGAAAACCTGAATTATAGCATGGTTGTGGCTCATAGTAGTTCATCGGTTGAGAAGAATTAGAAACCGGGTTTGGTTCATAATAATACATTGGTGAAGAAAACTGAGGACACGGATCTGGCTCATAATAATTCATTGGTTGACAATAAGAGGTATCGTGAGGACCCCCACAGTTGTTGCAGAACGGTTGAGGAGAAAGACTGGGTGCGTCTTGTGGATAGCTATTATCATAGTCATAATTGTACCCCGGTTCTTGCCTGTGACCATACGGGTATTGAACCGGGCACGAAACATGCCAATGAGAATCGCTTCCACAATAGATGCACGAGGGAACAGGAGGTGGGTTCAAAAAGGACGAATTAGTCGAGTTGCACAAAGGACAAAATCCGAATTGTGTGTTGTCGATATCGTTTCCGCACCGCTCACATGTACACCATTGACAAGAGTCGTTCCCGTACAATCGTCTCCCACATCCGACGCAATGGACATAAGAATCCATAAAGAAAAAGAGATAAGCAAGAACAATATTTTTGGTGCAAAACTTTGAAAAAGAAATGCTTTTTATGATTTTTCAAATGTTTTTGGATTTTTTTATTTTTATTTTTATTTTTTTTTTGAAAATTTTAGACACGAAAAATAACGTTCACAAGTGAACGGGTCCCAAAAGCCAACGCGTCTCTCACGAAAAACCGTAAATCCTCACGAAAAGACCAGGCAGCGGCGCCATTTTAATGAAGAGATTTTACTAGTTGAAAAAGTTCATTTTCTCGGTATCTTCTCGAATTGATTTCCGGTTTAAAGTGCGACTCAGTCGTTCTTGGTGGAACAAATATTTTTGATTGTTTTTGAAATAAATGTGCAAGACTTTAAAATAAAGGACGGTTAATTAAAACTAAAACTAGTTGAAACGTAAACGGAGCAATATTTAAAACTTTAAAAGTAAATGACGAGAAATTAAATGACGTAAAATTAACACTTAACGAGAAGTAAATTGACAATCAAATAAAAATGCGAAACGACATTAAAATAGACTAAAAACAAAACGAGAAAAATTGTCACTTTTACTAAAACAAAATATCAAAATAAAACAAAACAAGCTTGATTGGAATCCTTGATCGGAATATCCAATCGGAATGAGTAAAAGGAAAGCTTGATCGGAATGCATAAATAAATACTAATCGGAATGTCCAAAAAGGGTCCAGATCGGAATATATTCCGATCTGTTGATCGGAATGTATACAACTCGCACCGTCGGAATACATGCCAACCAAGCCAATCGAAATGTCTAAAGAGTCCTTAGTCGGAATCCATAAATAAAACACAATCGGAATAACTAACTAATATGTCTAATCGGAATATTAAAAAATCACCACAATCGGAATCCTTAAAACCCTATTCCGATCCAAGGTGATCGGAATATGGGGAAGCAAATCAGAATATTTGGAAACCCTTTTCCGATCTATGTGATCGGAAAAAGGTGTGCTAATCGGAAAGTACAAATCGGAAAAGGGTTTACCTTTTCCGATTAATGAGGGATTCGACAATAAGCAAGTGATAAGCTATATGATTAAGCTAACACCAAAACTTGAACGAATCTATAATAAAATGAACTAAATAATCACAAATAAGAACTTATCCAAACTTAAAATAAGCAAACTTATAAATCAAACAATAAAAAGATGAACTTTTTAGCACGAAAACATTAAGAACAACACGGATCAAATGTAATTCGCACCAAGATCAACTAAAAATCAAAGAAAGGTAGAAAGAGATGAAAGATAGAAAGCTTGATCAAAGGTAAAGAAGATTAAAACAACAAAATTAAGAACACTTACTTGAATTAAAGGTAAGAAATTAAAGGTGCAAATACAAGAAGAAATTAAATAACAAGGTATGAAAATGGTGGAAGTGGTGGTTTGTCAAACCACCCAACAACTATGAAATGGAGACATCCTAATCTATATATAGGGAGATTAGGGAGTAGCTTAGGAAGCTTCCTCCCTCTTTCCT
This sequence comes from Glebionis coronaria, assembly GCA_025667525.1. Taxonomy (NCBI): domain Eukaryota; kingdom Viridiplantae; phylum Streptophyta; class Magnoliopsida; order Asterales; family Asteraceae; genus Glebionis; species Glebionis coronaria. The sequence continues at coordinate 497,685,525 of CM046882.1, read as the reverse complement.
CTTTTCCTTAATTGCACACTTAAGTCCTTTTCTTCTTAATCTTTTGTTAATCTTGGACTTAATGACTTTGTCTCGGGATTTCTTTGAACTCGTCTCGAAATTTCTTCATAAATAAGACTTGAGTTCTTCGGCTTTTAGTAAACTTCCGTCTTTTGACTTTTGCCTCGATAAATCTTGAGAATTGGTCTTGGACTTCCGTTCTTTTTGCACTCTTGACTTTTTGACTTCGTCTTTCGTCTTTTTCTTCGATAAAAGCCCGTGAAATTCCGTGTTTTCTCCACTTTTCACTTTTTCGTCCTAAATCACAACAAAAACACAAACCACACATAATTCCGACATAAATGACATAAAATACACGTTTTGGCTCGGTTATTATTGTAATTAAGTGGTAAAAAGGATGGGTGTTTTCACACCTATCAGTACGCAATATTAAATACGTACACGCGACAAATAAAATAATACTATAATTCCCGCTATTACATGCACATAAAATGATCTTAAAAAGGCCATATCACTTCATAGTCACATCCATGTGAACTCATGAGCACAAACTATTCCCAATGTATCATCATATAACGTACCACGTACTACATAAACGATGTCTGAACCCAAGTCAAAGTCTCAAACACAAACATATAACACATAAACGCACACTCAGTACATAATCAAAGTCAAACATTCACAAATGGCAAATCTCAAAATTTAGGGTTGTCACAAGAACGCAGCCTAACCCCTTTCCTGAAGCGTCACTATATATCTGAAATCCACCTGAGCCAGATGGGAGAGTAAGAATAGGTGCAGTCACTAACTTCTGCTTAAGATCTTCAAAGATCTTCTCTCGCTCTTCCGTCCAGGCGAATTTCTCTCCTTTCCTCATCAGCTTAGTCAAAGGTAAGGATAACCGTGAAAAGTTCTCTACAAACATGCGGTAGTAGCCAGCTAAACCTACAAAACTTCTAACTGTTGTTGCAGATGTAGGTCTCGGCCATTTAGTGATAGATTCAACCTTGGTAGGATCCATGGTGATCCTCTCTACAGATACAATATGGCCCAGAAATGCCACCTTGGTTAACCAGAACTCACACTTAGAGAACTTGGCATATAACTGCTTTTGACGAAGAATCTGTAAGACTGTACGAAGGTGTTCCTCATGTTCCTCCGGATTTGGAGAATATTAGGATGTCATCAATGAACACAATAACGAACTTGTCCAGAAACTCATGGAAGACACGGTTCATCAAATCCATGAAGACAGCTGGAGCATTACTGAGTTCGAATGGCATGACTACGAACTTGTAGTGCCCATAACGTGTACGGAAAGCAGTCTTAGAGATATCCTGCTCTTTAACCCGTAACCGATGGTAGCCGGACCTCAGATCGATCTTGGAGAAATGCATGGCTCCCTGAAGTTGATCGAATAGGTCATCAATTCGCGGTAAAGGATAACGATTTCTGATCGTGATCTTGTTCAGCTCACGATAGTCTATACATAAACGCATGCTGCCGTCTTTCTTCTTCATGAACAGTACCAGTGCACCTCATGGCGATGCACTGGGACGGATGAAACCTCGTTCCAGAAGTTCCTGCAGCTGATCATTTAGTTCCTTAAGCTCTATAGGAGCCATACGGTAAGGAGCTTTGGAAATTGGCTCTGCATCTGGTATGAGCTCGATTCCAAACTCGACTTCACGAACAGGTGGTACGCCCGAAAGTTTATCTGGAAATACATCAGGAAACTCTGATACAATAGGCTGATCTTGGATCGATGGAGACTCGTCAGTAATGTCATGAATATTGGCTATAAAGCCCTGATAGCCGTGTGATAGCAATGCACGCGCCTCCATGGATGAAATAATATGTACTGACCTCCCTGGCAGAAAACCATGATGTATGTAATCTGGGAATTTAACATCACCAAAGATAACCCGATAAGTGTGGCAGTCAATCGTGGCATGGTGTTTGGATAACCAGTCCATGCCCAAAATCAAGTCAAAGTCGCACATGTCCAAAGGAAGTGCGTCAACTCTACGGATCTTGTCATCAAACTTTCGGGGAAGATCTCTATACACTTGAGTGATTCGTACAGAGTCCCTAAGTGGCGTGGAAATGCATACGGAATTATCTAATGGCATTGGGGAAATCCTAACACGTACAACAAAAGTAGTGGACACGACTGAATGTGTCGCTCCAGTATCAAATAGAACACATGTTGCCAAACCATTCATAAAGAGATTTTTGGTGATAGTACATGAGGTCTTATTCTCCTGATCTCGAGTAGTAGTGAACACGCGACCAGAAGTAGGAGGTGGCTTGGTGTCGGCGTGTCTAGAGGTGCCTTCTATCTCACCCTGGCGATAGTCCTTCAGCTGATGGCCTTGTTTGCCGCACTTGAAGCAACCACCAATACCTCGACGACAAATACCAGAATGTCTGCGCGAATAAGTAGGACAGATAGGATGCGTGAATCCTCTAGCAGGCGTCCTAGTTATCCGAGAGCCTGTTTAAGGATTACATGCATGAGACATGATCGTGGTACATAAACATGATTACATAGAAATTTTACCAGATGAGGTAGAACGGTTAGGCTGTGAACCCCTATGGTCTTGATCCCTGCTGTTACTATTGTTCCTGAATTAACAATTGTTGGAGTGTCAGAATACCATAACATAAATAGTTGAACATGAAAGAAGGTTAATGTAGGGACCTGCTGTTGTTCGAGTTGTTAGCATTGTTACGGTAACTATCGTTACCGCCACGCCTCTCAGAAACAGAACGGTCGTTAGTCTGACCGTTTCCCTTGGATGCTTGCTGCTTAGCGGCCGCAGGCTTACGGTCGTTAGTCTTCTGCCTGGAATATATATATTATTGAACAGAGGGTTATATGAAATGAATAATATTGATGGAAATGAATTGTTTACAATTGGTGATTGAAGATACCTCTTCACGGCTCTGTCATCACCGAACTCCTCTCGTTCCTGAAGCATCTCGAGCTTACGGGCTGCATCGGCTACCTGTGCCACCGTTGTGAAAGTAGCACATACCAGGTTGTTGGCAACCGAAGTGCGAAGTGCCCAACGAAACTTCTCAGCCTGCTCTGCAGCAGTTCCTGCGGCTGGACCCAGAAAACTTGCTAACCGGAGAAACCTTTGCATGAATTCATTGCTATTTTCACCAGCAATCTACCGAATGTTGTGGTATTCCCTCTTGAGCTTCTCTTGCTCAGCATGTAGAAAGTACTAATTAAGCAAGAGCTCCTTAAACTGGTCCCATGTCAGCTGTGCAACCCAATTGTCACCACCGTTGGACTGCTTGACCGATTTCCACCATTGCAACACATCACCTTCAAACTTATAGCAAGCCAGCCTTGCCTTGTAGACACCATCACAACTCATTGCATCGAAAATCTTCTCGATGTGAGAAATCCTAGCTTCAGCCTCGTCGGGGATGTCAGTCTGTTCGAACGAACGGGGTCGCTGTTTGTTGAATCTCTCCAACCAAGTCATAAGAGTAACCGGTGGAGGAGGAGGAGGGTTGTTGTGATTACCGTGAGCTTGGAATTCCGCTCAAGGTTCATCCCTGATTTCATTGCGAAGTTGGGGAAGTAGGGCTTGCAGATCTGCAATGACAGCTGCTGTCAAATCTGGAGTATTGCGATTGTTCATCATCTGACAGTTTAAACAACAAAATGTAACATAAATTATAAATCTGAAATGAGGTAACGGAATGCATGAACAATGTATAAATCAAAGAAGCAATTTATAATGCATGAAACAATGTATAAAAATGCATGATGCAGTTTATAAAACTTTTATATGAACGAGAGTGAACGCCTATGGTCAGTTCACCCAAAACAAAAGACATGGCGCGGGGACGCCAATGGGTCGGTCCCAAAGTTAAAAGTTTCGATAAAAGCACATGCGACTAAATAGGACTAGTCCTGTACCAACCATTACTTAGTCATAAACATGCTACAATGATATGAATGCGTGAAATAAATGAAAATGAATGAATGCATGAAAACCAACTATCAGTTCTAGGAAGACACTAGTGACTACCCGTAAGTCACAGGTCATTTATACAGAGCTACAGGTCGAAACCTTGTCTCTGATACCATAATTGTAACACCCCATTTAATAAGATAGAGTGCTACAATAAATTATGGCGTATCATCAAAGCATGCAACGTAAATGTCTAAACATTCATGGCCATAAATAGAAATACCAAAATCAAACATCGGTAGTCTAGTAACTCACAAACAAGATATATAAATACTGTAAGTGGAAAGGACTAAACAATGTCCAAAAGATGTAGAGTATGATAAAGTAGGAGTAAATGCATAAGGTAAAAGAGGCTGGATAGCTTCCAATCCGAATGCACATACTCTGGAGTTCCTACTTGCGTCCTTGAGTACCTGCCGTTTGGGAACATTGAAAAGTAGACGGCTGAGCATAACGCTCAGTGCACGGATATACAATAATGCATGGAAAAACATAGAGTATGGAAGCATATAAAGAATATAAAGCATGAATGGCAGCGGAAATGAATAAGTCCTGGAAAACCTAGTTGTCTGTCATATCAACTGGTTTTAGTTCTGAAAACATAGCTTATGTTACTTATGAAAATATGTATTAGTTAATGTACAGTAATAGCCAATATAGGTAATGAGGTCAAAAACGTGCATGAATACTTGGATGGGAGACCTCATCATGCAATTAGAGGGGTTGCCTCTAATTAACTGGTCAATGGGTAGGAGGGATCAGCTCCTTGTGAAGGATGCAAGGCACACACCACATTCACCATGAAAATCCTGACTAAAACATGTAACTAGGATGCACCCATACGCCCCATATGATAATATAATAATATAATGACCAAATAACTTAAAAGGGACGCCATGAGCTATCACTCCGCCATGGTGAAGTAATAACACTAGTGCCTCTAGTGTTATGGTTATGGTACCTCCATAACTAGGTGAAACTGGTCATGCATGTATATGGCTAAGGTAACTAATAAAACATAAGCATTTAATCTGTAACTACTGGGGAAAACAGTTGGCTGCATACGAGAAATCCTAATGAAGGAAGAGATTGTCCTTACTGAAGGACGGAAAATCCGTACCTTATGTCCAGTAGAAGCTAATGGGATCGATGAAGACTAATCCGCTTTGACGGATAACATTACATAAGAAATATGGACGTGTTTAAGTTGTCTGAATTACATGTGCTTTACTGGTTCCGTGTGTTATTAGCTTGTTATACGTATTCTGTCATGTTTTACTGTTTACTGTGTATTCTATAGTTATTCTGATGTTCTATTGTGTATTATTCATGTATTAGTGTATTATAATACTTGTATTGTAATACTAAGTAACTTTCTAAAAATAGCAGGTTTCCAAAAATAGAAAGTTTCCAAAAATAGAAAGTTCCCAAAATTAGTAAGTTTCCATAATTAGAATTAAGCTGAATTATAAATAATAAGTGAAGTTAAATGTGTACAATACAAGTCATGGTTATAGTTGGTTAATTAAATAACTGGTTAATTTAATTAAACTATATGTTATATGATTTTAATTAAAATACATGTTTAATTAAATAACTAAGTATAAATACCTTAGGTTATACATGAATTAATTTTAATAAATTAATTAACCTAAAGTTTAATGTGACATGATTTATAAAAATAGTTTCTATAATAACCCGAATCCCGAGCCCGTGTTTTAATATAAGCCGAATCAAATAAGCTATAAACAAGTCCCACCGAGTCCCCAGGAAAGAATCTCGGTTGACACTACTTAAACAACTAACATTTAAATATACCCCGACTCGAAGTCGGGGTCCCTTTTGTCTCGGGTCCGAATAAACAAAACCAACCGAGCACCCTTACGGGTCTCGGTGGTGTCTCGGTTCACACAAACACCGAACACAAACACACCCCGACCCATGGTCGGGGTTCCCTTGTCTTGCCGAGCCAAAACCCAACCAAGCCGAGACCTTGTATGGTCTCGGTGGTGGTGATAAAAACAAACCGAACACCTCCTTTGGGAGTTTCGGTGCCTCGGCCGAACCACAAACACAAACCAAACGTGCCCTTGTCCCAAAATTAATTAATCCTAGTTATTCAATACATGTTCTTGAGATTAATTAATTTTAAACATGAATTCATATGGAATATAAAATGAAAAGACAAGGTTTTTTAATATACCACTATGCGTAGAATCACGAGATGATCACAAATAATTAATCAACACCAAAAATCGTCCGGATTTGCCTTGTTTTGTGAGTAGGCCGACGGCAAGGGTGAACCAAGAGAGAAAGAAGACAAAAAATTTTAAAACCTAATTTATGAGAAAAAATATTATCTCCTGATGTTTTATTAAATTTGGTTATGGGCCAAAAGGCCCACCTGGGTCCTTTCTCTCTTGTTGCCGCGGCTATGGGCCCCACAATGGGTGACCCGTAGCTTTTCTCGAGTCTAATTATTTATCGAGTGCGTTCGTGATTTAATATTTGAGATTTTAGTGTTCGTGATCGTGCCATATTTATAATATTCATGATTATTCGTTATTTAATGTTCTGACACGTGTATTAATATTATAAATGGAAAGTTTAAATTTTATCGTATTTTCGTAAGTTACTGTTCACGTGTACTGTGGTTTTTAATGCGGGTTTTACATTTCCAATAATATATGTTAAACTTATATTGTAACTTCATGTTAAAAAAAGTAAGAGCAATTTTTGAGATGCGAAGTTGTAGTTAAAAAATGTGAAAACAAGATAAAATAAATGTAATTATTTTTTGAGTTAACTACAAAATTGGTCCATGTGGTTTGCTCGAAATTACGAATTTAATCCATTTTAAATTCGTAATATATTCGGTCTTGTGGTTTTAACATGTATCGGATTTAGTCTATTTTGACATGAAATGACCAAAAATTCTCACCAAAGAATAAATATAAGGTAGAAGGTAGGGGCATTTTGGTCATTATACATTTTTTGTAAAAATGAACTGAATCCGATACATGTTAAACTCAGAGGAACCAAATTTGCTACAAAATTAAAAATGAACTAAATCTGTAATTTCTAACAAACTACATGAACCATTTATGTAGTTAACTCTTATTTTTAAGTTGTCTTATTTATTTTATATCAGACGGTACAACTTCACATCTAAAAATATACGAGTAAAAAGCATTCACCAATTAACCAACCAAAAATGTAAACTTTTACAATCATATACAATTGTATAACATTTACAATCTGCTTTCGCATCTTGTTCTATAGAGAGTGCTAATTGAAAAACATGTTGGGTTGTTCTTTTTAGTCCATGAAGATTAAGAGCTCAACATTTGGGGCCATCTTAGGTTCATTTAGTCCTTACTTAAGTCATCCTTTAGCTTATGAATAAGGTGTGTGACAAGAGAGAAGTGAGATAAACAAAAATAAACGAGATAAAAAAATTTAGAGTTTTTATCACCAAGAACCCAACAGAAGTGTTTCATATATTCCTGGAGTTTGAACCGTCGAATCGACACGATTTTTGGGTTGTAGCTTACTTACATATAAAGAAAGGTCCTGACCATTTGGGATCTTGATTTTTAGGTCTGGAAGTCTTGTTTTCTTGCCCGAGAAGATTGCATCGATTTGGTGATATTCTTCCTTTCGAATTCTTTGTTTGTTGTCATATAATCTTGATGTTGATTCCAAGATATATGATGAGTGTTATATGCATCTAGTATTATCTAGAAAAGACTTCGTATACCTCTCTTGCTTGATAGTAGATTTAATCGGCACTAGGTGTCCCGTTGCTTTTACCCATTTTGGGGTTTTCTACGCTAAAAGTTTGGCGTTCTTGTTGTGTATTTGATTACATTAGTATCTCCTAATTAGAGTTGATTAGATAGTGCTTGGAGGCCGATTAGAGTTGCTTAAGTTTTCCTTATTTGTTTACTTCCTCATATGTTCATACAGTTTTGGGTAAGTGTTATCAAATTAAGGTTTTGCTTCCGCGCATTTGTATTTATACCGTTGTGACCTATTGCACTTTACCCGTCAAATTGGTATTAGAGCTATAGGCTCTTGGTTGAGGAATTACCTATTTGAACGATGGAAACTAATAGAAGTAGGATGGTTAATTGAAATGGTTCTAATTATCATGTTTGGAAAGGAAAGATAGAGGGTCTCCTTTATGTTAAAGACTACTACTTGCCTGTTTTTAGTACTGAGAAACCTGAGAACAAAATAGATATAGAATGGACTATCTTTTCATAGGCAGGTTTGCGAGTATATTAGGCAGTGGGTTGATGATAACGTTTAGAACCATATTTGTGAAGAGACGCATGCTCGTACTCTTTGGAACAAACTTAAACAATTATATACTCGAAAAACTAGAAGCAAAAAGTTGTTCTTAATTAAGAAAATGATGAGATTAAAGTATATTTATGGGTCTGATCACCTGAATGTATTTGGTATATTATAATTCATCTTGTAGGAATGGGTATCAAGTTTGAAGAGTAGATTCAAGGCTTGTGGCTTCTTGGTACTTTACTGGTTTACTTGGGAGACTTTTATGACATCCTTTTCCAACTCTACACCATATGGTGTTATCACCATAGAATTGGGTAAAGGCGGTATTTTGAATGAAGAGATGAGAAGAAAGTCACAGGGTTCCTCTTCACGGTCAGATGTCTTGGTCATAGAAAGGCGGGAGAGAAGTCAAAGTAGAGGCTCGAGTAACAAAGTAATCATCATAGCAGTTGTAAAAGAGAATTTGTTGATGTTAAGTGTAATCATGGCCACAAGAAGGGGCACACAATGAAGTTATGCAGCCAGTAGAAAAAGGAGAACAAGAAAAAAGGCTACAATAATCAAAAGAACAAGCACAAGAAATATGATGATGGTAATGACAGTACTAAAGTAAATGCCACCACAGATGAGTTCTTTGTTTGCTCTGTTTATGATATGGTTAACGTTATCATGATGATTCAAGTTGGATTCTTGATAGTGTTGATGCATGTCATGTTATAACACGAAAAGAATAATTTTCATTTTACACACCAGGTGATTTCGGTGTTGTTAGGATAGGTAATACTGGGCTATCTAGGATTTTGTTTGAAGTTCGACACGGGGATGGAATTGGTTTTGCATAATGTGAAACACGTCCCGGACACGAAACTCAGTATCATCTCAACAAGTCTTCTTGATGAAGATGGTTACCACAACATTTCTGGAAATGGCTTGTGAAGTATTATAGCAAGAGGTAAAAGGGAATCCATGTTATACGTGACACATCTGAAGATATCCAAGAGCATTGTCCCAAGCCATAACATAATTGAATCTTCCATATACATCAACATAGCCATATCTTGTTAAGGTATTTGATGCACTGTTTAATTTGGAAACATGTTGTAAAACATCTTGTTTAGGTTTCCAAGACCACCTAGCTAAGGCCTTAACAATATTCAACTTTGTTTTTTACCAAGCAGACTCAATCATTGAACCTTTAACATTTTTGCTAAAATATCTATTGTAATTAGATGTTTTCTATTGAAAGGGTCTTTGAACAAAGTTCTGGTGATTCAACCATCTTGAGTTATTCCACACCGTTTTAAATTGTTTTTTTACCATTAATCTTTCTCTTGTGCTTACAAGTACAGTGCGAGTGATCAAAACTTCCATACACATAACAAGCCTTATTTTTGAACTCAAAGTTATCACCTAATTTTCAGAGTCAACATGCAATTCGAACCTCTTTTATTACCTCCAAGTCTCTTATTATTTTTCCAAGGTTTATCTGTTTTCCTATCACTTTCATTCCTAAGCACAAACAGAATGAAGAGAGAACTTAGGTGATTTAGCACTTAAGTTAGACTTACACGAGGCATATTTACTAGTCTTAGGTTCAGTTATAACATGTTTACACATAGACTCAAGTGATTAAACACTAGAGTTAGACTCACAAGAGCCAAGGTTATTGGTCTTAGTGTCTAAATACTTGTTACTGAAAGTACAAGAGACAAAGTCATTAGTTACAAAAATATTTCCAAGTAGGTCATTTGACTTTTTGCCATAGGTCATTGCGCTTCATCAAAGTCAGGGTGGTTTGAGGTAGGCATGAATTCCCTAGTGATAGGTGGGGGAACAACATGTATTCCTCCCTCTTTGATAAACTTATCAAAAAGGGTTTTATCATCCACAACTTCAGGGGTAGGATAAAAAATACTTAACATAGTTGTATCATAAAGTTCATTTGTCCCTATATAATCTCCATACCTTAACCCAGTCTTTGTTCTTACAGACATAGATCTATCTACTAATTTGGCTAAATTTTTAGAAAATTCCTTCCATTTATCAAACCTGGCCAAGGCATTATCCAGCTTAGTCTGTAACTCTTGTTTTTCTAAGCTTACTTTAGCATTTACATTTTCATAATATTTTAACAAGTTAATTGTATTTTCTAAATCTCTTTCCAAACCCTTAATCTTTTCATCATAAGCCAACTCATTATTTTGATACCACACTTTCTGTTTTTCTAAAGTTTTAATGGAATCTTTATATGCTTGGACTTTATGAAATACTCATTATATTGTTTATTTAGTTCAAAAATCTGTTTTTTAAGATCATCATATTATTGTCCACATTTTTCAGAACGACTAATTATCAAGTCCTATTATTTACAAAGATACATTTTGTTCTTTAGTTTAGCATTATATTCTATAAGTTCATATTCTATCATATAAGTTACCTCACCATCTAAAACTGAACTTATGCACGCCTTGTCTTCTTCAACAACACAGATGTAGACATCTTGTTCTTCTCAATCAAAGCTTCTCAACCCGTTCTGATACCAATTGTTAGAGTGCTTCTTGAACGATCTTGGAAGCCTTGATCAAAATACAAACACTATGCGAAAACCAATATTTATATATAATAAAAACAAGAAAAGCAATAAAAATAATCAAACGTTGAAGCCTCAATATATTAATATGATCACTCTGAATAGTGATTGGAGCAGTCCAATCAGTCATTTTTTTGAGAAAAAGAAAAAGGAAGGGAACTTCTCACCGAAGGGAAGCTATAACAAACGATGAGAGAAATGCGCAGAGAATATATATGTATCGAAGTGTGCCCTCATCTCTACACCTTATTACCTCCTTTTATAGTGAAGGAATCCTATGTGGTTACAATATAATTAATACTTGCCTAAGTATTATAAATCAGTATAATTTAATTATTTCTTAAATAAACTTGTAACTTCCTCATCATACTTAACATATTTTAATTCTTTCTATAAGAATAGGAAGACTAAGTCTTTGACCATATCTTCTACAATCTTCCACCAATTTTATAGCACTATCAGTAAGAACTGTATTCTGCTAGTAGGAACGAAGTACTACCAGCAGGAACAATGAACTGTATACTACTAGTAGGAATTATATACTACCAGTAGGAACGAAGTACTACCAGCAGGAACAATGAAGTATATACTACTAGTAGGAACTGTATACTACTAGTAGGAACTATATACTACCAGTAGGAACAATGTACTACCAGTAGGAATTATAGATACTTAATTCCCAACAACATGAAGTTCAACATCAAAAGACTTCGCCAAAGACACCACAATTGGATAGCTTAGTGGAGCGGATGAATAGGACTTTTGTTGCGAGAGTCAGATGCTTGCTTTCACATGCAGGGTTGCCTACTAATTATTTGGGTGAGGCTTTTGAATACGGTGCTACATGTTATTAATCTAACCCCTTGTGTTTCTTTACATTTTGATGTTCATGATAAGATTTAGAGTGACATAGATGTTTCATATCGTCGTTTACGAGTCTTCGCATGCAAGGAACTTGTGCATATACCCAAAGATGAAAGATCAAAGATTGATGTTAAGAATAATCCATGTGTGTTCCTCGGATATGGTTAAGATGAACTTGGGTATAGGTTCTACGAGCATTTCAAAAGAAGCTTTTCCGCAGCTGAGATGTAGAGTTTGAGAAACATCAAACTTTGAAAGATGTTGAGAATACTGAGAAGGAGATGATTCCTTAATATAATGATGATCCTATGGAGTTAGATCCGGTTCCTCCAAAACACTGTGACACACTATTTGGAGATGATATTCAGAATGATGAAGAACAAGGTGCTGATGATGTTGATACCGAATATGAGTTAAATGAAGAGGTTCATCCTGAGTTACCATTGCCAGTGCCATCATTCGTTCCGCTTAGGCGGTCCACTAGAGATCATCACCCTTTCATATGCTTCTGCAAATGAGTATGTTTTACTTACTGATGGGGAGAGCCCTAGTGTTATGAAGAAGCTATGAAAGATGACCACAAGAAAGAGTGGTTTGGTGTCATGCAATATGAAATGACTTCCTTGCATGAGAACAATACCTTTGAGTTAGTGAAGTTGCCTAAGGGCGAGAAAGCTTTGAAAAACAAGTGGGTTTTCAAATTGAAGACTGGAGAATATACTTCAAGGCCCGAGTTATAAGGCTAGATTGGTGACTTTAAGCTTACTGATTAGGATTGTACTTTTTCCAAGATGAGTATTAGAAGATAGATAGAGTTCCATATGCCTCAGGGTTGGTAGCTTGATGTATGATATGGTGTGTACAAGGTCGTTTTAGCTCATGCGGTTGGTGTTGTAAGTCGGTTCTTGTTAAATCTTGGTAAGAAGCATTGAGAAGCGGTTAAATGGATATTTAGATATCTAAGAGGTACTTCAAAATTGGGTATCACATTTGAAAATGGGAAACCCATGCTTATTGGTTACAGAGACTCAGATTTGGCCAAAAATAAGGACAACATGAAGTCCACTTCTAGATATTTGATGAAATTTAAAAGAAAAAAAGGAGCGGAGTCTACACTCTACGGTTCCTTAAGTGCGTATGCGGTTCCTTATCGATAAATAATCACCTGGGTAGCTAAGGAACCGCCCCCAGATAGCCATTGGGATTTGTCTTCTATAAATAGTGGATCAAATCTGCATTTTCATTAACCGTTTTTTGACATCTCTTTTAGCCTTCTGTCTCCTATCTAATCCTAGTCATTTGCAAATGATCACTAAATGTGTTAAGTATGTTTACTTATGATTATCCTCTTGACCTCCTTATTTACCTTGTCCAAAGAGAAGATCACTCACAAACTTGTGATGTGATTAAAGATGAAGCCTTGATGAAGATCATCATCTCCTAAAGATCTAGTCATGTTCATCATTTGTTTATTTGTGTCTTGCGTAGATCCAATGTATTTGTGAATACTTGGACTAGTTGTGTTCATCCAAGCTATGTGTGAATACTTGGATTAGAGTTGTGTAAATCCTTTGCATATGTGTGTGCTTGGATTTGTGTTGTGTAGATCCAAGCTACATGTGTGTACTTGGATATGTTTAGTTGAGTTGTAATAAGCTGTGTTAGTTCTCACTAAACTATAAAGTGATGTGGTTGTGTCTTGTGAGTTCTCACTAAACTATAAAGTGATGTGTAGTTGTGTTGTGTGAAGTTCTCACTTAGCTTCAAAGTGAAGAGTCGTGAAGATTGATTCTAGCTTTGGATTAGAACTCAACATCTAGCCTTGTGTCAGAAAATGGTGAAGTAGGCAACGTTGTGAAGATTGGTTCTAGCTTTGGATTAGAACTCGACATCAAGCCTTGTGTCGTAAAATATTGAAGTGGGCGACGTTGTGTAGATTGGTCCTAGCTAAGATTAGGTCTCAACATTTAGCTTAGTGTCGGAAAATAATGTAAGCGATGTTGTAAGGTTTTCTCCGCCAAGAAGGGAGCTTGTGGATATAGTGGAAATCTCGAATAAGGTGTACTCGAGGAGTGGAGTAGGAACGAGGTTAGAGCCTCGTTGCCGAACCACTATAAATCTTGGTGTCTTCCTACTAGGTTGTTTCTTTCTTTACTCATCACTTACATTCATCATCATTACACTTACTACTTATTGTTAATGCATTAGAATTGAACCTAATCATTATGCAACTAGCTTTCAAGTAAAAGATAGTTTTGTCACTCACCTAATTGAAAGGAATTGTAATGAGGAGATAAACCGATGAGAAACTATTCAACCCCTTATAGTTTCTACAATTGGTATCAGAGCGACGGTGACACAAAATCTTTGAAGTATATTGTACTTTAAAACTTGGATCGATCCATTGTCTCCTCAAATTAGAAGGTTAAGTTATACTAAAGTTTTTCTTTGGTCAAAACTATCTTTTATTGAAAATAATCTTGTTAATTGATAATATTGCATCTCATTTAGATTAGTAGTATTTATGCTTTTTAGATTTACTCTTAAAATGTATCTACTAGTTTGCATCTTGTTATGTGTAGGTACTCATGAAGATCAATCATTCAATTGATTGTGGATTGAGTTACTTACACTTGTAGAAGGTTCATCTTCTTTGATTTACAACATCACTAAATGATGATATCAAGATGGATGGGAGTGATACTAGTCCTTGAAGACTTAGTAGTCACTATTAGTCATAGTTGGGCTTTGCATTGGTTCCTTGTAAGCTTGGAATGCAATTTGTGGCCAAGGTACGTTTTCGTTCTTTCACACGCCCTATTGATCATTCTTTTGATCACTTAATGACTATATGTTTGTTCTTGGCATCCTTGCCTTGACATTTGTTTGTGGTTTGTGATTCTTCCCTTTTTCTCTCTCAAACCTTCATTGCTTGGATACTTGACTCACTATGGAGATGTAGAGTGAGTTAGTAGAAGCTTAAAGTATCAAGCATGATTTCCATGGTTTGCACCCTTACGGTTAGTAGGCCCAATATCATGTGTAACTTGTGCAATTAAGCTCATCTCTAGGATGATTGATGAATCCCTTGAGATACCAAACTACTTCATTAAGTTGTAGATGGATTTTATACATTTGGAATTGAAATATTCCAAGGATATTGTTATTGTAAATCCTAGCAATAATTATCCGATCATGTGGGAGAGAAAGTGAATATATACTTTGCTCATATTTTGAAATAGAATAAGACTACTCTTGAAACTGATCTTATTCTATGTATCAAAGTTGCTTGGTACAGTTCATTACCAAAGCCGTTTAGACTTTCGTCGGAAAGGCACGCCTTAAACCACTATATATGAAACAAGCTCTTCGTCTCCTCGATTTGAAGAATGTCATTTGTCTCTTGAGCAATGTTCGTGGTCTTGATTCACTTCTCTTGACTCCTCTCCCCTTTGCTTCTTTGCTATGAGTAGTCGTTTGTCTGTTTCGGTCTTTTCCTATCTCGATTCAACTCGTAATCCTTCAATAAATCATAATTACCTAGTGTTGTGGTGGTCCAATGATTTCCTAAAGGCTTAAGACATATTTTAAGGTTTTTAGAAAAATTTGGTTTTGAAAACTTCTTTGATTTTCCTTGATTAAAACAAGCCACTGTAGGCGGTTCCTTATCGACGCGGTTCAAACAAACGGTTCCTTATCGATAAGGAACCGCATCCAGTACTCGCGACTAAAGAGCCAGTTTTTATTAAAAATCTTTTTTTCAAAAACTCCTTCTCTCTCCTCTCCAACATAGTGACGAGAATACCCAGTTTTCCACCATTGTTGTTTTTTCAAAACCTTCAATTACTCAAGATTAATAGATTTCGATTTGTGGGTTTCACTCATCCTTCATCCACGATCAATTATATGTAAGTCATTTCTTTCAATTTCATCTAAATTGTTCTAGGGTTCATACATTCATAATTGGGATAGGAGTTGACATAGTATTGTTACTATGATTCCTTAGGTTCATATTCTTTGAGATTTCACTAAAACCCACTTGTAGAATAAAGTGAGATTTTGCTAGTTGAAAGTTCGTTTTGTCTCGACTCGATTCGAATTGATCACAGTTGAATGTGCGACTCAGTCGTCTTTGGTGAATAAAATAAAAGGGTTGTCGTTGTCTAAACTAATTAAAGCACAAAATTAAAGCTATAAAAGATTAAACTAAAAATAAAGATTCTTAAAAAAATTAATGACGAGAGATTAAAGAACTAAAAATAAAAATGAAAATTTTAATGTAAATGACAAAATAATAAAACTCAAAAGTAAAGACTTAAACAAAATAACACAATATAAAAGAAATAAAGCAATTTAAAACTTAATTAAAAGTAACTTTAAAAATTAAAACTTTAAAATAACTCTATGACAAAACAATTAAAAATAAGACTTAAGAAATTGGCGGGAAAATAAAATTTGAAAATTAAATAGGGACAAAAATGATTTAATTCCGCAATACAAAAAAAAAATTCCGCAATGTAAATAACAATATAATTTCGCAATCCTCCAAACCACATAATTCCGCAATACCACAAATGGTATGATTTCGCAATCCTTAAATGGATTCGATTTCGCAATGTCCCAAAAAGAACAATTCCGCAATAAGACGAATTCAATGATTCCGCAATACGCGAGAAGATTCGATTTCACAATATCTTGGAATGTATAATTCCGCAATAAGAAAAGTACTTAATTCTGCAATAATAGAAAATCGAAGATTTCACAATATCTAGATGATACAATTCCGCAATATTTAGAATATTGAGAATTTGAATCAGATGTTCCTAAAAAATAGGATCTTGGGAAAGGACGAATTTAAGCACTATAATTGCAACTTTTCAAGGATAATAAGCCAAAGAAAACACCAATAAGCTAGCCAAGAATTATAGATTAATGATAAAACTTGTAAAAACTTTAAACACGAACCAAGAAACGTAAAAAGCTAATAACTTTATGTAAAAAGACGAAGAAATGGATGAATAAAGAACACGAAATCAACACGAACAAAGTTGATGAAAAAGATTAAGATCAAACAAAGATGAAAGGTAGAATGAGATGATTAAAAAAAGCTTGAAATTAAAATTAAAAATTCGACACAAATTAAACTTACATGATATGAAAGAACAATAAGTAAAGACAATATTAAAAGTGCTAGAAAAATAAAGTGGAGAACTAATGGTGAATTAGCTAACACCTCAAAAAATGAGGTTAAGGGTCACTATTTATAGGGGAGAGGGAGGAGTAGGTTGCTTCCTTCTTTCTTTTGTCTTCTCGTCTTTCGTCTTTGACAATAAACTCGGCATTCTCGACTTTGTCTCGGGATTTGTCGATAAATGAAATGAACTCGTCTTCTAATTTTTTCATTAATTAGATTTGGTTCTTCGACTTCGTTAAACTTCCGTCTTTGGTTTTTTTCTTCGATAAATCTTCAGAATAGGCCTTTGACTTCCGTTCTTTTTGCACTCTTGATCTTTTGACTTCGTCTTTTGTCTTTTTCTTCGATAAAGAACCCATGAAAGCCACGTGTTTTCTTCTCTTTTCACATTTTGGTCCTAAATCACAACAAAAACACAAACCACGCATAATTCAGACTTTTACGACATTAAATACACGTTTTGGCTTGGTTATTATTATAATTAAGTGGTAAAAGAATGGGTGTTTCCACACCTATCAAATCCCCTACACTTGACCATTGCAATGCCCTCATGCAATGCATTAATTACAAAGCAAGATTTACATTTTCCATCATAATTAATCCACCTTAGCCTTTATTAAACACAAGACATTAATGAAACTAAAAAGATAGAAAATAACAAAATACTTGAAGGGAGAAAAAGTAAAGAGATCGAAGACTTACATTAGGGCTTTGGATGTCATGAATGTTTATCACCCTCAAGTTTCACGTTCCCCATACCAAGCTTAATAATGAGATCATTGTTATTATAAGTTAGCAAACTAACACAGACTCATGTGGCCCAATTATTCACTTAGACCCCCTTATTCCTAGGTGTATCTCTTATATTTTATTGTTGTCTTGAATGATCACGAGGATGCATTGTTGAATTATTTCGATAGTTATTTAGGCTGAAAATAAAGTAGGACGATTTAATCAATAGTTAGCTAAAGGACAAAATCTTTTTAAAACTGCTTCTCGAGACCTCATAAAGTTCATATCTTGGCATAACTCATTTCACGATTTGAGACCCTTCTCGGACCGATATTTGACATTGGTTTCATACTTCGAATCTTGAGAGACGTTCTTGAAATAATGGTCTTCTCTTCATAATAGGAATTTCTTCACTTGAAGTTTTTGAGAGATTCTTCATACTTGGACCACGACTTCTTCATTTTTCTCCAATCTTTATTTGGGATTTTGATATACAACGATCCGCCTCCTTTTAGGATTTGGATCTATTTATCCTCATACCTTGCTAGGGTCTTTTCAGATAGACTTCTCCATGATCTTTAGGGGAGTATTTTCTTTTTGTCGTGTGTCTTGATCCTTCATATTGATTTTTGATAAATGATTCTTCACATGACTTTGGATCTTTAGCAACAAAATGTAGCCCTCATTCCTTGTTAGGGCCTTTTCGGACTCGCCAATCTTCGCATCCCGCTTCAATAAGTTATGCATTGGCTATGAACTCTAATTAATCCCGAGCAACTTTTAAACGATCTTGTGCTAGAAGCAAAGTAACTTTTCAAATCGTACGACCTTATTTATTGCAATTATATTTATTAACAAGCGATGGGAGAAAAAGCTCATAATTAACTCACATAAATTCATGAAAGAATACCAAACTTATAATTGACTCTATCATCTCTCGTTCTTCACAATTTAAAATCTCAAGGAATGAGACTCGTGGATGCTTAGCCTATTAAATCAAAGTTTTGGGTTTTCAATCATCTATAGGATCTTGCAACTTCTTAGACTTTTTCAAGTTTAGAATTCGCATTTTAAAGTTCCCTTGATAAACGACTTTCTAGGATCAATTATAGGAACTTGCAAAAAGTTCTTGTTCTTAACCCGTAAGAGTTAAGACTTTCGCGTTTTAAAGTTCCCTATATAAAAGCCTAGCAAAACTTGATTTAAACACGTTAAGGATACTAGCTAGAGCAAACTCAAATAAGTAAACTCGGGTTGAGTCAAAAGATTCATGACGGGCCTAATATATCAAAGACATCTAAACTTATCAAAATCATTTTATTAAAATTTATTCTAATGAAAAAAATTAATGATAACAAAGGAAAATACTAATAGGCCAAAATATATCAACAATTTTGAAAAAATGTCGAAAAATCAATTTTTCGGTTAAAATGAGGACATATTCATGGAAAAGCCCACTTAACTTCGATAGAAGTCCCCTACACTTAATATAAACATTGTCCTCAATGTTTAAGCATGTGGAAGTAACCTCCCCTACACTTAGGACATTGTGCACGTCGTTTAAATCTTGCTAAGGAAGAGACAACTAAAGTAATTCCTATTTTAGTATTGAAAATATAAAATAGTGAATCAAAAGAGTTTAGGATAGAACCGGGAAAACGGGTACACGGAATCACGGATCTTCAAAAGTCATCAAGAATATATCTTTGATAGCTTGAATCCCTGCACATGATAAGAAAGAAAACAACAAACACATACTAGGGTCTCCCCCTACACTTATTATAAAAAACGGAATAAAAAGATAGATAATCGGGTTGCCTCCCGAGGAGCGCTTGTTTTTGTTCATCGAGTCGTGAGCCTGACTCGACCTTGATTACAATGGTAAGAAGCTTGAAGAACATCCACCGAGGTCAAATACATGGTTCTCGTCCATCAATTAGCACAAGCTTAAGGTGAACAAGAGAAGCCAAAGAAGAGCAGGCAAGGTTCCCTTAAGTAGTTGTTGAGCACAGTGGTAGAAAGTAGGATGAAGTGAAAGCACATCTCCATAGTGTCCAAAAATCTTTCCTTTTATTTCATCAGATGAATACTGAGATGGCTGAAGAATTATGATACCCGGATCGAACACCTTTTCCTTTAGGGGAAAATAAGACTTAGACTCAGTAGACCTTGAAGATTCGCCCATAAACCGCACAATCTCATCCGAAGAAGGTGGAAAGAGAGGTGTTAAGACATAGGTACTATGGATATTAGTGTCTTCCGGTTTCTTCTCCTTTGAAACGGGTTTCTTAACATCCGAAGGAGGATAGAGACCATAATCAAAGTCCAAAGGAGGAGAATCATGCTCATTGGGAAAGTATGTATTAAGGAAAGTGGCAAAATCTTCCTCAAATGAGTAATTATCCAAAGTAGGATCAAGCATTGTTGGCGGAGGATCTTCATCAAAAATAGGAGCACAATCATAGGTAGAAGACATAACACTTGAAGAATCACTCGAAAGAGTGTCAACATCATCAAAATCATCATAAGTTGGCATGTCTTTGTACTCTGAATAAAAATCATCATAATCATCCACATCGGAACTAGAATCATCATCATAATCATCATAGATCGGTGGAGAATCATAAATTGGTGGGGGATCCAAATTGGGAAGAGGATCTTAAGAATCTTCCACATTTTCTTGAAAAAGTGGATTATCATAGATAGGCTCGAAAAGAGGATTGTTGTAAACGATAATATCATTGACATCAAGCTTTGTAGTTTCCAATGGAGTTGTAACAAACTCGTTTTGAAACACATCAATCATTTTCACAGATTCTCTTCCATTGGATTTGCTTGTAATCTTCCCCATCTTAAAAAATTATTGATCATTCCCGACCCTTAAGATTAGTTCACTTTCGGCAACATCGACTAAATTTTTTCCGGTTCTCAAGAATGGCCGTCCAAGTATTAACAGAATACGAGGGTCCATTTCATAGTCAACAACAACAAAATAGACCGGAAAAGTGAAGGTACCAACTTTAACAAACACATCTTCGGCAATACCAACGGGGTAAGCAAGAGTTCGATTTGCTAGCTCAAGAGTCATCTTTGTTGGTGTAAGGTCGGGTAATGATAACTTCTTCCAAACACTTAATGACATCAAATTAATACTTGCCCCGAGATCGGCTAAGCCGGTAAACTCTTCGGTTTTGGAAAATGTACAAGGTAACACAAACCGACCGGGATCTCCAAGTTTTTCCGGAAGTTCTTTAAGAAGGACTGCAGAACAATTCTCATTCAAACGAGTGTTGACAAACTCTACCATTTTTTCCTTCTTATTAAGCAAATCTTTAAACATCTTAACAAATTTGGTCATTTGGCCAAGAGCTTCAACAAGGCTAATGGTGATGTTCACTCCAAAAATATTTTTCAAAAAGTTTGACACTTGAATGTCATCCTTGGTCAGTAATCTAGCCGTGTCTAACCGAGAAGGGTAAGGGATGTTAGGCCTAGATGCTGAAGGTTTAGAAGGAGAAGGACTCGCTTCTTGAGCAACCTTAGGTGGAGGGGTGGGGATGGAAGGAAGTGGTGTAGGAACCGAAGGCGAAGGTGTATAAATGAAAGGAGGAGGTGGGGGAATCGAAGGGTTCCTCAATGGAGGAATGTCACAATAAGTGGGTGAGGGAGGAATCACCGAAGGGGGAGTAGGAATACTCATTATGACCTTCGGGCCTTGTCTCTCCTTTATTGGCGAAGAGATGGAAGGTCCTCATGGGTATTCCCACTTCTTATGGTAATTGCACTCACATTAGCCCTTGGGTTGGTCACGGTATTCGAAGGAAGAGTACTCGAAGTAGAGGGTTGATTACTTTGGAAGAAACTAGCCATCATACCCCTCAAATCATTCGTTTGGTTGCTTAAAGAAGTTTGCATATCATTTCTAAGCTCGGTTCGAATATCATTCCTTTGTTTAGTGATATCACCTTTCAGGTTAATGATTTGGCTTTAAAGATTCTTAACCACCTCTCCATGGGTCCTCATGAAAGTTTCAACATCATGATTAAATGTCGTGGGTTGAGTGAGGGGTGGAGCTTGGTGAGCGGGTGGTGGATATGGATTAGAAGCTCGAGGTTGGTTTGGGTTGCTTCTATTGAAGTTGTTTGGGTTGTGGTTTTGAGGAGAAAAACAGGTTGGTGAAAGAAAGTTGTTGGAACGATAACTTAGCAAGTTACGATCACCTTGAGGTCGGGCTTGATAGCCTTCCGTGGAATAGTTACCGTGAGCGCATACACATTTTCCGGATTGTCATGAGTGGAAGGACAATCAGTGTATGAATGAGGACGGCCGCAAGTCTCACAAGAAAGTGCTACAGCTTTAACTTGTTGAAATTGATTCGTAGCCATGGCGAAGAAATTTTTGCTCATTTCGGCTATTGTGCGGGTGAGTTCGGTCATCTCAGGGTTTGATGAAGTAGAAGAAACATTGACCCTTGGATTATTTCTTGAAGATGCGGATGAATCCCAATTTTTGTGATGAGTGGTCATGTTCTCGATTATCTCTCTACACTCCTCGGGTCTTCTTTTCATAAACGTACCACCGACGGCGGCATTAATCGTATCACGATCACAAAAAAGTTAAACCGTTGTAGAAAGTATCAATTAGAGTGACGGGGAGCATATTATGGTTAGGAAAACGATCGATCAAGACATTATAACGTTCCCAAGCATTGAAAAGAGACTCATCAGGTTCTTGAGTGAAACCACTGATTTGATTACGAAGGCTCGTTACCATGGATGGTGGAAAGTAGCGCGACAAAAAGCGTTGAGTCATTTCGTCCCATGTATGAATTGAATTCTTAGGAATACGATCAAACCATTTTTCGGCATGGTGGGATAAAGTGTGTGGAAATAGATGAAGGCGAAGAAAATCCATGGTAACACGGGGCAATTTCATGCTTTGAGTGACGGTTATGAATTTATCGAGGTGTTTGTTGGCATCATCATCCGGTAATCCGCGAAATGGGCAAGTATTTTGAACTTGTTGGATCATGTGATGCTTCAACGAAAATTCGGGAGCCGTGATTTGCATCGGCGCAATCGGTCCTCCACGTCCATTCATAGTCGGTTGACATAGCTCCTCCATCGTACGAAGGTCGGGTTGAGGGTCATGGTTGTTATTATTCATGTTGGGGTGAGGTGGATTGTTATTATTATGCACACCGGTCATATCTAAGTCTCTACGAGTCTCGGACTCAGGATAAGACGAAGATCGAGTACGCATACACTAAAAATGAAAAACAATATTTTTGATTTTTTTTTATCTTTTTTAGTTTTTATGGATTTTTTGAAAATTTTATAATTTTCAGGATTTTTGAAAATTTTTATGCTTGAAAATAACGTTCCCAAGAGAACGGATCCCAAAATCCAACGCGTCTCTCACAAAAAATCGTTAATCTTTACGAAAAGAGCTGGCAACGGCGCCATTTTAAAGTGAGATTTTGCTAGTTGAAAGTTCGTTTTGTCTCGACTCGATTCGAATTGATCACAGTTGAATGTGCGACCCAATCATCTTTGGTGAATAAAATAAAAAGGTTGTCATTGTCTAAACTAATTAAAGCACAAAATTAAAGCTATAAAAGATTAAACTAAAAATAAAGATTCTTTAAAAAATTAGACGAGAGATTAAAGAACTTAAAATAAAAATGAAAACTTTAATGTAAATGAAAAAATAATAAAACTCAAAAGTAAAGACTTAAACGAAATAACACAATATAAAAGAAATAAAGCAATTTAAAACTTAATTAAAAGTAACTTTAAAAATTAAAACTTTAAAATAACTCTAAGACAAAACAATTAAAAATAAGACTTAAGAAATTGGCGGGAAAAGAAAATTTGAAAATTAAATAGGGACAAAAATAATTTAATTCCGCAATACAAAAAAAAATTCCGCAATGTAAATAACAATATAATTTCGCAATCCTCCAAACCACATAATTCCGCAATACCACAAATGGTATGATTTCGCAATCCTTAAATGGATTCAATTTCGCAATGTCCCAAAAAGAAAAATTCCACAATAAGATGAATTCAATAATTCCGCAATACGCAAGAAGATTCGATTTCGCAATATCTTGGAATGTTTAATTCCGCAATAAGAAAAGTACTTAATTCCGCAATAAGAAAAGTACTTAATTCCGCAATAATATAAAATCGAAGATTTCACAATATGTAGATGATACAATTCCGCAATATTTAGAATATTGCGAAATTGAATCAGATGTTCCTAAAAAATAGGATCTTGGGAAAGGACGAATTTAAGCACTATAATTGCAACTTTTCAAGGATAATACGCCAAAGAAAACACCAATAAGCTAGCCAAGAATTATAGATTAATGATAAAACTTATAAAAACTTTAAACACGAACCAAGAAACGTAAAAAGCTAATAACTTTATGTAAAAAGACGACGAAATGGATGAATAAAGAACACGAAATCAACACGAACAAAGATGATGAAAAATATTAAGATCAAACAAACATGAAAGGTAGAATGAGATGATTAAAAAAACCTTGAAATTAAAATTAAAGATTCGACCCAAATTAAACTTATATGATATGAAAGAAGAACAATAAGTAAAGACAATATTAAAAGTGCTAGAAAAATAAAGTGGAGAACTAATGGTGAATTAGCTAACACCTCAAAAAATGAGGTTAAGGGTCACTATTTATAGGGGAGAGGGAGGAGTAGGTTGCTTCCTTATTTCTTTCTTTTGTCTTCTCGTCTTTTGTCTTTGACAATAAAACCGTCATTCTCGACTTGTCTCGGGATTTGTTGATAAACAAAATGAACTCGTCTTCTAATTTCATCATTAATTAGATTTGGTTCTCCGACTTCGTTAAACTTCCGTCTTTGGTCTTTTCTTCGATAAATCTTCAGAATAGGCCTTTAACTTCCGTTCTTTTTGCACTCTTGATCTTTTGACTTCGTCTTTTATCTTTTTCTTCTATAAAAAACCCGTGAAAGCCCGTGTTTTCTTCCCTTTTCACATTTTGGTCCTAAATCACAACAAAAACATAAACCACGCATAATTTCGACTTTTACGACATTAAATACACGTTTTGGATTGGTTATTATTATAATTAAGTGGTAAAAGGATGGGTGTTTCCACACCTATCCTAGAACAAATCCGAATTTTGACTAAATAATTTTGGTTGATTGATGGAATTGATATGAACTCATGAACAATTTGGTAATGGCATTGTTAAATGCTTGCCTAAAAACCTTATTTTAAAAAACCAATGTTCAAGTTCATTGTTGATCTTACATGATCAATTTGTTATTGTCAATGAGGAACTAGGTACATTGTGAGTATGAGAATGATAAGGATTAAACATTTGTTTGTCAAGAGATTGATGAAACACATTCTCATATTTTTTATTTTTGGGTTATATGTAACATATGAGTAATTGGGGAAATATTTTTGTATTTATTTAGGTACTAATCATGCCTTTGGAATTTCAACAAGACCACTAATACACTAGACAATATATGCCAAACCTTTCCGAAATGTGTGCTTCCCCTCAACTTACAAACACCTATTCCTCACTCCAAAAGCGTTGTTTTCACGAGGGTAGAGTTGTCGAAGAGGATATTGTGGGATATATATATACTCGATCGATGTTCGGAGAAATCGGGTTTGATTGTTTGTTGGACATCAAAGAGGATATATATCCCGAATTTCTCTTAGAGTTATTTAGCACATACTCTTCCGTTTATGATGACGGTAGAGTATATGTTAGGTTCATCCTTGAAGGTCGACTCATTAAACTCTCTCTTGAAGACTTTGTTCAAGCTCTTCGTGTTCCATTTGAGGGCACTTGTCGATTTACTGATAAATGGAAACTTGATTATCTCCTTGAACCATTTGACTGTGCTCCAGATGAAAATGAAGAGATTGAACTTGACTACATTCTTGATGTCATTTGTAAAGATCATAGTGGAAACGTTGTAAGAAGCCTCCACTCTACCAAGCGTCGAGTAAAACGCTATGAGGTTCTCTTAAGCGACCTAAATGATTGTATGGTCCGTTGGGCCTACATCCTTAGGGAGAATGTATTTTGTCTTGGCAGAAATCGGGATCATATTCCGGCGTGTATGGCGCACATGTTATGTTGCATCGCTACCAACGTCAAGTACAATCTCGCATACTACATCACTCGACAAATTACTTATGCTCTTTCCAAACCCAAAACAAATCTTCCCTATGCCATGCTCCTTACTCTCCTTCTTTAAGAAGGTTCGTGAAGACTATCCCGACATCAACATTTCTCGCTTTCGTTCGGTCGAACGTGTCATGCTACCTATTCAAAGGGTACAACCACGAAAGCCTAGAAGTGATCGAGATTCGAGAAAGTCCGATACACAAGAGTCCGATGATGAGGACTTTTATATGTCACCAAGTGATGGTGGTAGCGTAGGCACAAGTGCTCACATTTCTTCGTCGAGTAACTCCCACCCATCCATGGACACTTTCATGGAAGGGTTAGAAGAAATCATCCCTCCTCCTCACTATGCCACTAGTGGACTTCCGGAGAACTTTGGTCTTGAGGATGTCTACCGAGCTAATCTTAAAACCCAAGGTGAGTTGTATGATCATCGAGTGGAGTCAAGAGGATCGTTCAAGAGCATAACCAAATTGATCAAGGGACTTGGAAAGAAGAAGAAATGAAGCTTGGTTTATCAAGGTTAACATGTTTGAATTGTTGAATAATTTATCCTTATTCTCTTTTTATTTTTAGGATGTTATGTTTGCTAACTAATACTTTGTGTTTGGATTACTTAGTATTTTAATCCTAATCGTCTATGTTATTGATCCTTCAATTTGCATAGCTTTGTGCATATTATGTGTTCGTGAGCTTCCTAGATTTTGATTTATATTTCACTTTGGCTTGATAAACCTTGGTATAAAATCTGGGCTAGCAAATGTTTCAGGAAGTGCCATTTTCCGAACCTACTGGTGGCGGTTCTTTATCATCCCCGCGGTTCTTTATCGATATCGAACCGTGGCCCTATATAA
The DNA here is from genome assembly GCA_025667525.1 of Glebionis coronaria. Taxonomy (NCBI): domain Eukaryota; kingdom Viridiplantae; phylum Streptophyta; class Magnoliopsida; order Asterales; family Asteraceae; genus Glebionis; species Glebionis coronaria. The sequence goes on along the minus strand of CM046882.1, from coordinate 497,658,785 downwards.
GGAACCGCCAGCCACTGTTTCGACAGAATCTTTGCTTTACACTGTTTTCCTTAATATGTGTAAAACTTTGATAATTTTTTTGCAAAAACCTGTACTTTCCTAAACTAGGCTACCTAATTTCATTATTCACCTAAAATGCTTTTAACCCATTACTAGTTTGGATCATCCCTTTCTCTTCTTAGACCCTCTCTTGTTGATTGTGTTCTTCATCCCTTCAACTTTTCTCTAAACCTTAACACACAACCATGATGTCCACTAGAACATCCAATTCTTCCAAAACTTCCTCATCCAAAGAAACCTTAAGATGAAATTCAAGTTTCCTAAACTTGGTTCTCCATCTTCTCACAAACCCAAGAGTGAAACTTCTCCTATTTTCATTTCCTCATCACTTTCACCACCCCTTGCTCCATGCAAGACAAACTCAACTCATGGTACTAACCATTGTCATGGTTCTACCTCCTCTTCATTCCAATCAAGAATGAATGAGCTTTCCTCTCCATTCACTCCTAGTCCTCCTTTGGATGGGAATACTCAACCTCAACCTCCATAAAGCATTCCCTTTGCCCTTGAGCCTTTGGTTACCTCTCCTTTCACTCCACCAAATTCTCCCATCTCACCCATATCACCCTTGGACACTATGCCTCCACCACCTCCTCCTACCTCAAACACTAATGCTCCTATTTTGGGCATTCCTATTCCTCACTTCATGGGTAATTCTTACTTCTTTGGTTTCCTAGAAGCTCATGGTGCAAATTGCCCATGTTGTCTCTATAACAACTACATCATTCAAAACCTAGGGTTGGAGATGCTTGGTCTTCATATAAGGTTGCATGATTTCTTTCTTACCTTGTTCTCCATGCCTCCTCATCCTAGGAGATGAATGATGGTTTTCAAAATACAATGCTTTTAAAGAAGGTCAAGCCAAAAAGGACTATGCATTCAAGACCTAGTTTTAGCTAACTTTGTATTAGTTAGTTGTTATTTACTTTCTTGTATTTCCTTTCCTTTCCTTCATGAATTTCTCATGAGGATGATCTATTGATTTGATTTTATGTGTTTTAACCTATATGGTCACATTAATCAGCTTCAATTTATTTAAAATTGAACCTAAATCTATCACAACCTCTAAAAACTTGACTTAAAATTGGATCAAAATGTTATCTAAATATTTTGTCACCCTTTGTCAAGACATTCTTTGTGAATGTGTTGCTTTTATGCAACCCTAGCATACTCTAGTGCTAAAAGAGGTAAAAATCCAAAATTTGCAAATTTTTGAAAAAGTCTTATTTTTCTCAAAAACTTTTGAAAATCATGGTCTGTGATCCGCTGGACGCGGCTCCTTAACCACTAGGCGGCTCCATATCGATATGGAACTGCGGGCTCCCTTAAGGAACCACGTACGGGAAAGCCACTTTTAGCTTATTTTTTGTCTTTCTTCTTTGACCACTGTTTTGGTTAAGATTCTCTGTTTACCCAATTTGGCTAAACATTCCCTAAAACCTTTTGTTTTCATTTCAAATCTTTGTCTTATCTATTTTATTTAAATTCTTCTCTTTTGGGAGATCTTCTCTTCATCTCTCATAATGCCTAACTCTTGCATTCCTAACCTTGACATTTCTTTGTCACAATCTTCTCAACCTAAAGCTTGAAAATCTCGGTTCGACCCATTTGGATCAAGAAGAACAAGAATCCTCATGATTCATATTCTCCCAAATCCTCCAAGAATTCTTCTTTCTCTCTGATCAAATATTGGAATGAGACTTACTCTATAAATCCAATCACGGAGAAAAGTAAATTCTTCCACGACCACCTAAACCTTTCAACTCTCCACAACTCAATGACCTATCTTATTTTCCTAATCTCACTAGGCATTGTGAAAACATCTCTTATCTGTTATCTCCCTCTCCACCAAACTCTCATTTTGATGGTCCTCCCCCATATAACGACTTTGTTTTGCATCATGGTTCCTCGTGTACTTGTTGTCGATTTCAACAAATTGAACTTGCTCATATCTATGACAAGATAAATTTCCTTGAATTCTTCCTCACTCGACCTCCTCTCAAAGTTTTCGTTCCTGTGAACAGAACTTCGAATGATGCTTCGTCGTCTTTCTTTTCCAACTAAGGCACATTTTATACTTTAGTTGTTTGAGTCAATAAAACTTAAGCAATCTTAGAAGATTATCACTATTAGAGTAGTCTATGCTTTGTGGTTTATTTTCGATATTTTTTGCTTTAAATATTCATATTGTATGTATGAACATTTCTCTTGTATGTTATTTCATATTTGTGTAATATGAATGTTATGTGTGTTATCTTTCCCGCTAATTCTTTTTCACACACATTGTTAAAGAGTTGATCATGGTTAAAACTTACAATTAATTATGGGTGATTCCATAAATTCTAAACTTTAACCCCTTGACATTTTAATCATCTTTGATTGGTTTGGATGTTTCTTTTTTCCTTTATTCCACCAATTGAATTATGATGTTGTCAATACACACTCTTTGGACATACTTAGCAAATACTTGCTTCTAATTTGAGATTTCTTTTTCTTCTTCCTCTCAAGTTAGTTAGTAGGTAGTGCACATATATACATTGGTGTTTCTTTTCTTTCTTCTAACCTTTGTGTAGCATGTCACCTTAGCCCATTCTATTAGTGCCCCAAGCAAGGGGAGTAAGCACCAAGGGGGAGCTACTAGCAAAGTCTGGTTCTTTTCTTCTTCAAAGACTTGCGCTAACCTTTTTGCTTCGACAAAGGGGGAGAAATGATAGTGATAAACTCGCTAATAATTCGAATAATCTTGTATTTTACGTAAATGAGTTTATAGTTTGTCGTAATAAAAAAGGGGGAGATTGTTAATGCAAAGCAATGCCTAAAAACATTGTTAGTATTAATTAATCTTTCTTAGTTTTGATCACGACAAATTACAAAGACATTTATTGTCAAACACAATCATAAAACGAATTATCTAACAAACACTATCATCAAGGTAATAATTATTACATTAACATATCTTAATCATGCTTAGTGATCATAAAAGTAATTAGCCTTAAAACTCACTTTTGTCAAATGTAACAAAATATTTTTAATAAACTTTATTTTTAAGAAAATGTTTTATTAAAATGAAAATGTAAGTTTGAATATGGCATATTCCAAATGCCATAAGAATATCGGTTGAAGATTTAAACAGCCTCAGATATTTCAAATTCACTAAAAGACAAAAAGGAGCGGAGTCTACACTCCGCGGTTCCTTAAGTGCCTATGTGGTTCCTTATCGATAAGGAACCGCCTGGGTAGCTAAGGAACCGCCCCCAGCTAGCCGTTGGGATTTTATTCTATAAATAGTGAATCAAATCTGCTTTTTCGTTAACCCTTTTTGGACATCTCTTTCATCCTTCTTTCTCCTATCAATCCTAGTCATTTGTAAATGATCACTTAATGCGTTAAGTATATTTACTTATGATTATCCTCTTGACCTCCTTCTTTACCTTGTCTAAAGAGAAGATCACTCACACACTTGTGATGTGATTAAAGATGAAGCCTTGATGAAGATCATACTCTCCTAAAGATCTAGTCATGTTCATCATTTGTTTATGTGTTTCTTGTGTAGATCCAATGTATTTGTGAATACTTAGACTAGTTTTGTTCATCCAAGCTATGTGTGAACACTTGGATTAGAGTTGTGTAAATCCTTTGCATATGTGTGTGCTTGGATTTGTGTTGTGTAGATCCAAGCTACATGTGTGTACTTGGATATGTTTAGTTGAGTTGTAATAAGTCGTGTTAGTTCTCACTAAACTATAAAGTGGTGTGGTTGTGTCTTGTGAGTTCTCACTAAACTATAAAGTGATGTGTAGTTGTGTTGTGTGAAGTTCTCACTTAGCTTCAAAGTGAAGAGTCGTGAAGATTGGTTCTAACTTTGGATTAGAACTCGACATCTAGCCTTGTGTCAGAAAATGGTGAAGTAGGAAACGTTGCGAAGACTGGTTCTAGCTTTGGATTAAATCGACATCTAGCATTGTGTCGTAAAATGGTGAAGTGGACGACGTTGTGTAGATTGGTCCTAGCTAAGATTAGGTCTCGACATTTAGCTTAGTGTCGGAAAATAATGTAAGCGACGTTGTAAGGTTTTCTCCGCGAAGAAGGGAGCTTGTGGATATAGTGGAAATCTCGAGTAAGGTATACTCGAGGAGTGGAGTAGGAACGAGGATAGAGCCTCGTTGCCGAACCACTATAAATCTTGGTGTCTTCCTACTAGGTTGTTTCTTTCTTTACTCATCACTTACATTCATCATCATTACACTTACTACTTATTGTTAATGCAATAGAATTGAACCTAATCATTATGCAACTAGCTTTCAAGTAAAAGATAGTTTTGTCACTCACCTAATTGAAAGGAATTGTAATTAGGAGATAAAACGATGAGAAACTATTCAACCCCCCCCCCCCCTTCTAGTTTCTACAAAGATTTTTGCAAGAACTTGGTTTCAAGCTACAACATTATGCGGTTCTTTATGACAATCAAAGTGTTGTTCACCTTGCCAAAAATTCGATGTTTCACAAAAGAGCATAACATACTAATGTTCGGTATCATTGGATTAGAGATGTCATTGGAGATGGTTTGTTTGAACTTAATAAAGTTCATATGGATGATAATGCTTCTGATATATTGACAAAGGTTGTACCAAGGGAAAAGTTGAAGGTGTGTTGCTCGTTCGCTGGGATGGCGAACTCATCCTCATAGACATAAAAAGGGGAGATTTGTTGAGTTGTTTTCTTAGTCCATGTGGATTAAGAGTCCAACATTTTGGGGCCCATCTTGGCTCCATTTATTCCTTAATAAATCATCCTTCAGCTTATGAAGATTGTGTGTGACAAGAGAGAAGTGAGAGAAACAAAAAGTAAAGAGATAAGATTTTCGTTGTTTTGTCACCCAAAATCCAACAACAGTGTTTTGTCGATTCCCAGAGTTTGCCCAGTCGGATCGTCATAATTTTTGGATATAAATGAAGGTTCTGAACGTTGGGATCTTGGTTTTAAGGTCTGGAAATCCTGTTTTCTTGTCCGACCAGATTGCAATAGATTGGTGATATTCTTCCTTCTAGTTCTTTATTTGTTGCCATATAATCTTGATGTTGATTTCAAGATATGTGGTGATTGTTGTATCCCTCTAGTGTTATCTAGCTAGAGCATACTTTGTATACCTTCCTTGCTTGATAGTGAATTTAAGTGGCACTAGGTGTCTTGTGGTTTTTACCTATTTTGGGGTTTTTCATGTTAAAAGTTTGGTGTTCTTGTTGTGTGTTTGATTACTTTAGTGTCTGCTGATTAGAGTTGATTTGATATTGCTTGAGGGCTAATTAAAGTTGCTTTAAGTTTGCGTTATTTCTTTACTTCCTCATAAATTGACACGGGTTTGGGTAAGTGTTATCAAAGGAATGTTTTACTTTTACGCATTTGTATTTACATACCGTGATGACTCATTGGACTTTATCCGTCAAACTGTGCAAATCACCTCCTATTTCAAAAGGTTGGATTTAGAAAAGCTCGTGTAATTTTATGTTGTACTACCTTGATGATCCGGATTTACGTCTTAGATTTATGACATTAAATGTTATCTTCAATGAACAAATTCAAAAAAAAATGTATGGGGGAACGGTGGCTGACCACTCTGCTAGTAGCCCTTTGGCATCAGTCCGAAGTTGGCGCACCGCTCCACGTCTGGTACCAAGCCCTATCGCGCCAAAGACACCAGCCAGGCTGGTAGGTTTTCTGATTTCTGTTCTTTTTGCCAAAATCACATGAACGGGTCTTTCTTGTAACTAGTTCAAAATCTATCCCATGCAAAAAAGTGGAGAAAGAAATGCGACATGGAAGCTCATCTAAAAGTTAACGAAGCTCAGAATAATATTAGTGAAATTGAATTAGCGGCAGAGTCTCGTGATTTAGAAGATGATGAAACTGAGTGCTTGTCAAATGCTTACAAGACAATCTATGATTTGGAAAAGTTGAAAGTGAACGACTAAAAATAGAAGGCAAGGTTGAAGTGGGCGGTGGATGGTGATGAAAATACCAAGTTCTTTCATGGTATCATTAACAACAATTACAAAAGACAAAACATAAAAGGAATCTCCTATAATGGCCAATGGATTAGCGAACCTTCCTCTATAAAAGAAAAGGCTTTTGAGTTCTTCTCTGAGAAGTTCTCAGAAGACATGCGGTTTAGACCTCCCTTCAAGAGTGATCGATTTCTTAAGCTTTCTGAATTACAACGCGAAAACTTAGAATGCCCATTCTCAAAAGAAGAAATCAGAAAGTCTGTTTGGAGATGTGGAGGAGATAAGGCTCCCGGTCCGGACGGGTTCACTTTCAGCTTTATCAAGAAGTATTGGGAGATAATCGGAGATGACATAACGACTGCCGTTATCCATTTTCACTCATCCCCTTTCATACCAAAAGGAGGAAACTCGTCATTTATTACTTTGATAAAGAAGATAAAAGATCCCATTGCATTTGCGAATTTCTGGCGTATTTGTCTCTTAGGATGCTACTATAAAATTCTAGCATCAGTCTTAGCGGAAAGGCTAAAAAAGGTCATGCCATCTATCATCAGTGATGTTCAAATGGCTTATGTAGAAGGCAGAAACATCCTGGAAGGCCCCCTAATTATTAATGAGGTAATCTCGTGGGCGAAGGCCATGAACAAAAAACTAATGGTGTTCAAAGTTGACTTTGATAAAGCCTTTGACTCCCTGAACTGGAATTTCCTTGATAGCGTGCTTGTTCAAATGGGTTTCGGCTCTACATGGAGGTGTTGGATCCAGGCATGTTTACAATCTGCCTACACTCGGCAATCCAACAAAAGAGTTTCGGTTCCAAAAAGGGGTTAGACAAGGCGATCCTCTTTCCCCCTTTTTTTTATTATTGCGGTCGAGGCATTACATGTTGCATTAATGGAAGCTAGAGAGAAAAATATATTCAAAGGGATCACTGTAGGGCAAAATAATACTTGTATCTCTCATCTCCAATTCGCTGACGATGCAATTTTCGTTTGTAATTGGTCCTCTTAGGAAGTTACAAACTTAATTCGCATTTTGAGATGCTTTCACTTGGCTTCGGGTTTAAAGGTGAATTTCAATAAAAGTAGACTTTTTGGTGTAGGTGTTACCTTTGGAGAAGTGAACTCTCTTGCCTCTTCACTAAAAATGTAAGGCGGCTTCTCTTCTTTTATCTACTTGGGCTTGCCGGTTGGTGAGAGCATGAACAAGCCAAGTAGTTGGGACCCGATCATCCAAAAATTTAGGAAAAAACTATCGATGTGGAAAGCTAGATCTCTTTCAATTGGGGGCGTCTTACCTTGATAAAATCAGTCCTTGGTGGATTAGCCAACTATTACTTCTCTCTCTTTAGAGCTCCTGTAACAGTTATGAATTCTCTTGAGCAGATTCGAAGACGATTCTTTTTGGGAGTTACAGGAGATGATAGAAAAATCCATTGGGTGGCTTGGAAAAAGTTATAAGTGGTAAAAAGGTTGGCGGCTTGGGCATCGGTAGTCTTGAAGCTACCAACTTGGCCCTCTTATCAAAATGGTGGTGGAGGTTTCAAACAGAAGGTGAAAGCTTATGGAAAAACGTTATCAAAAGTATTCATGGAGAGCAGGGTGGTCTGAATCAAACAACCGAATTGTCATCAATAAAAAAAGGAACATGGGGTCGAATTATAAGATGTAGACGTTGGGCCTCAAAACATGGCCTATGTATCTCGTCTTTACTCAGATATAAGCTTGGTAGTGGAGAAAAAATTCGGTTCTGGAAAGACTTATGGTGTGGATTGGAACCTTTGAAAGTAAGGTTCTCGAGATTATTTGCTTTAGAAGAAATCAAAGACGGCCCTGTAAACAAAATTGTTGAATACATTCTTGCTGATCAAATCGATAGATGTAACTGGAGACGCCCACCTAGAGGAGGGCGGGAAGAGGAAGAGCTGATTGATCTTCGATCAGAGCTTGAAGCTATCGAGTTTTCTAACCATGTCGATTGCCTTCAATGGTCGCTAACTGATTCTGGTATCTACACGGTCAAGTCACTTAGAGATAATCTTATACTTCCTTCTAACGGGATGAATTTAAATGGAATAAGCTCATTCCTATAAAAGTAAATATTTGTTTTTGGCGAGTTTCGCTAACCGGATTCCTACGAGACTCAATCTTCATAACAAAGGTATCATCTGCCCCTCTATATTATGTCCTATATGTGATCTCGAGGATGAAGATATACAACATTTATTCTACCAATGTTCGTTAGCCAATACTTTGTGGTCTAAAGTTCTGGAATGGTGGGGTCTTATTTTCCCTCAAGATATATCATTGGAATCCATATGGTGCTCTGTTTCGGTTGCAAGATTACAAGAACTAGCTGCCACTGTTTTTGATGCCGTGCTTCGTAGTGTCATATGGCTAATCTGGTCATGTAGAAATGACAAGGTTTTTGAAGGTCTAGATACTTCTCATGCTTCTCCATTCATTTTATTTCGTAAGCTTCAAGCTCTAGTTTTTAATTGGGTTGTTAGTAGGTGTAAGAAACTAGCCCTGTATGGTTAGATTGGTTGTCTAACCTCCGGATAGCTTGCATACGTTTAGTTAGCTGCTGTTGTATTGTGTAATTGATCCTAGCTTCTTGCTGGGTCTTCTTTCTTAGTTTTGTCTATATATATCATTTTTTTTCGCCTTCCAAAAAAAAAACTGATAATCATTATTTGTTGAGGACATATCGTAACAAAGTGGATTATTGTCGAATCCATGGTTACGATATTTTCTACAATAATGTTTTACTCGACCCCAAGATGACCGGGGGTTGGGGCAAGCTTCCAGCAGTTCGGGCTGCGATGCTGGCGCATCCCGAAGCTGAGTGGATATGGTGGCTAGATGAAGACGTATATGTGTGGTGCCAAAGAGTACTCGTGCCAAAGCCCCTTTTTCCTACGTGTCACTACCTTTTTCTTTGGCCACGAGAGGTCTGGGGTCCAACCGCTCCTAGTTCTCTAACGTTGGCCTAATTACTCTTGTCGATTTACTGCCATAGAAACACGAGTAATCAAATACCATATGATTAGATTTACTCGAATTAGTCATGCGCAGTACGTACAATACAATCAGGTTACTTAAACTAAGATTGAGATCATGTAAAATTGATTTCATCTTCGGCTCCACACCAAGATTAGCACCATAATCCTACTATGCTACTTGAAGTCTTTAGATGTTAAGCTATGCTATAATTTTTTCCTTCCTGCTTGCAAAATATGATCAACTATTTAGGCAAAGAACGCATTGATGGTAAAAAAAGTCAGACAAGGGTTATGATAATAAGAATACAAACAGGTCCATAGTGATGATTAAGATCTGCGGGATGGATTATTTGTTGTTAGATGAAGTAGGCAATGAACCTGCTGCTGCAGCAGGGTTTGTATTGTCAGCACTTGACTGGCCAAGATTGAGAACAGATACTCCATGTGATATTTGAGCCACAGCTTCAGCTTTGGTACCTATTAATCAATTACACAATAAACATAAGCAACACAAAATTACAAGTAATAACAACGCAAAGAAGTGTTTTTTATAAACTAAGATTCCATCAATACAGAAGCTGATTGAAAGACTAAACCGAGAAACCAAAACCAAAAAATGGAAGCCAATTGAAATTTGAAAGCCCCAGGTTCTGTCTTTGTAATTTATAACAACCAAAGTTTGTGGTTCTGTTTGGTTGTAGAAAAAACACCCAACCGAGAAAACCGAACTAACAAAATATATATAATCTTTAAAACTCGTGTTTCAATTGCTTTTTTAATTTGACATTTAACTCATAGACAGTTATCATCTAGTTTGTTATTGTCATTATTTTGTGTTTCTTTGTTCTTGAAACTTGATTCAATGTTGCATCAGAAACGCGACCATTAAAAGACCAAACCGTGATAAACAAAACCAAACCTGAAAAAGCAAAACCAGACCGAACCCAAACTTTGTTTATATGAAATGTGTACCGAGAGCAAAAAGGGAGCCATATATGAAATGTGTAACTAATTAATGAATTCCTTTTAGTGTCCAAAACAAACAAAATTGGCATTTGGTGAGGAGTAGAGGGTAGACATATACCCTTGACCCCTCTACCATCGGGGTAAACCCGAGAGTGGGGAGATTGGTTCCAGGAAGACCTCCGGCAAGTGTATGTGTGAGGATGAATGTGGTCAAATAGATGTGAAAGTGTGAAATTCAATGGAAAGAGAAGCTATATGAAACACATAGCATCATACAACAAATACCATCATAAAAGGTTAGACAAACAACACATACGAGCAATCAATCATACGAGCAATGAGAAATTAAACATAATAGCTGGTTTCTAGCTTAAGGGTGCATCAAAGTTCTTAGATGGATATAACCATGGGACTTTATAGCTAAAAGGAATGAAGAAGGGAACTAGCAATGGATTTGTATACGTAAGGGAAGGGGCAAAAACATCTAGAAAGCTAAACACAAGGCAGAAGGGCACCCCTAGAAAGCCGACGAAAAACTACTACCAGCAAGAAATGACCTAGACCATCTAACCTCCTAATCTAATTCTAGCTCTCTACGTGTCGTATTAGGCTGCTTGGCTAAGTTTATGAACTGGGCTTATACACTTATGTTATATAAAAATGGAAACCAGTACCAGTTGACGGTGATGATGCCTTTGCTGGTGATGTTGCGAATGATGCATCATCAAGGACGTATTGTGGTAAACCTGTTTTTTAAAGAAAAAATTATAATAAATTAATAAAACAAGTAATAATATCTACATATGAATCAAAAGAAAAGAAAAGAAAACAACATACGGAAGAGTTGGCCGCCTACAGGTGGTTCGCTGTAACCGGAAGGCCATAACAAACGACCCTCCGATTCAGTCATCCTGATGAATTTAGTACAAGTAATTTCACGGAGGACGTAAGCACCATTTTCTTCTGTTACAACAAAACCCATCCTGGAACTTAATCGATCTTATTCTTTTTAGGGTTTGGGAATGACAGGTTTGTGTTCTTTCTGTTTATTCCCATGCACTTTGTGTTATCTTTATACTGTATAATTAAATGGCTTTTGTCCCTATACTTGATTTTCTTACGAATCCAGTCCCTAGACTGACTAGTGACTTACCGGTTCGATCCGCCTCAATTAAGTTAACTCGGTTTTCAGAAAAAGAAATAAAAAAATTTATATTTTCAATGATTAACAAAAATTATACTGTATATAAATATCATGAAATCTTTCGTATATTAAATATATAAACTATTTACGAACAAATATAATATTTTAAAATAAAATAACGTCACAAATAGATAATTTAATTTATATGTTTTATTTGTATAAAAACACAAAAAAATTCAAACTCGGTTGGGTCTTGAGAACTGGGTTGATCCGGTTCACCCTAAACCCAACAGATTTAACTTGGTTTCGAAAATGTAAAAACTGGTTTAATATGATCCATTTTTTTACAGGAACCAAAGTCAACGGTTGACCCGGTCGAGTCAAACCGAGTTTCAAAACATTACATAACGCTTATAGTTTCATATTCAATACACATAAAGTACTCCTTCTGTAAAACTCGCCTTAAAAGTCCACGAACATTAATTATGGAACGTACGCAATGTTTAAAATCTACGAATATTAAATTCACACTGTCTCAGATATTCCAGTTGTAAAACCCGTATGTAAATACCTTTAAATTAAAACTTTTGTATACGTAACAGGATACATGTTATATATTGTAGAAACTAGAAGGGGGGGTTGAATAGTTTCTCTTCGATTGGTGACCAAATTAAAATTACTTTCAATTTGGTTTGTATCAAAACTATCTTTTACTTAAAGCTAAGTTGCATAATGATTAGGTTCAATTGAAATGCACTAGCAATAATAATAAGCAAGTATAATGATAATGAAATAAGTAAAGAGCAAGGAAGGAAACGACCTAGTGGGAAGACACCAAGATTTATAGTGGTTCGACAACGAGGCTCTATCCTCGTTTCTACTCCACTCCTCGAGTACACCTACTCGAGATTTCCACTATATCCACAAGCTCCCTTCTCGGCGGAGAAAACCTTACATCGTTGCTTACATTATTTTCCGACACTAAGCTAAATGTCGAGACCTAATCTTTAGCTAGGACCAATCTACACGACGTTGCCTACTTCACAATTTAACGACACAAGGCTAGATGTCGGGTTCTAATCGAAAGGTAGAACCAATCTTCACGACGTTGCCTACTTCACCATTTTACGATACAAGGCTAGATGTCGAGTTCTAATCGAAAGCTAGAACCAATCTTCACGACTCTTCACTTTGAAGCTAAGTGAGAACTTCACACAACACAACTACTAATCACTTTAAAGTTTAGTGAGAACTCACAAGACACAACCACATCACTTTATAGTTTAGTGAGAACTCCTAATCAAATCTAATACAACTCAACTAGACTTATCCAAGTACACACATGTAGATTGGATTTACACAACACAAATCCAAGCAAACACATATGCAATGGATGTACACAACAAATCCAAGTATCCACAAATAACTTGGATGAACACAACTAGTCCAAGTATTCATAAATACATTGGATTGACCTAAAACAAAAAAAGGTATAATGATGAATATGACTAGTTCATAAATTCATCTTTATCACTACACTAGTGAGTGAGTGATCTTCTCATTGGACATGGTAAAGGAGGGGATCAAGAGGATAATCATATGTAAACATCCTTAACAAATTAAGTGATCATTTACTAATGATTATGCTATAGAAAATAGAAAGAGGGCTGAGAAAATCGTCCAAGAGGCTTGCTGGAAAATGAGATTTGACCCACTATTTAAAGGAGACAGAGTATAACGGATCTATAACGGTCTTCTGTGCGCGGTACCTTATCTCACCCCGCGGTACCTTATCGATAAGGTACCGCCTACGTACTTAAGGTACCGCCACTAGACTCCGCTCCGTTTTTTGTCTTTTAGTGGGGTAGGAATATCTGAGGTATTTAAACCCTTCAAAGGATATTCTAACAGCATTTGGAATATGCCATTTTCAAATTTTCATTTTCCATTTTAATAAAACATTCTTTAAAAAAGAAAGTTTATTAAAAATACTTTTGTCTTATTAGCAAAAGTGAGTTTTAAGGATAATCATTTTGATGATCACTAAGTATGATTAAGAAAGGTTAGTGATATGATTATTACCTTGATGATAGTGTTAGTTAAATAATTCATTTTGTGCTTCTACACTAAATGTGTTGTATGGTTTGTTGTGATCAAAACTAAGAAAGATTAGTTAACGCTAATAATGTTTTTAGTCATTACTTGCATTAACATATATGTTAAAAGATTTGAATGAGTTAAAAATCAAGACCCACGGTTCACCATAATATTCGGCACACTTTCTTTCTTAATTATCATTCTCATAATAGCCTAAAAATTTTCTTAGCAATCCCACAATATCCGGCTAACTTTCATGCAATTATATTCATTCCATACTTAGCTTTATTAGTTTGATAATCGTTTGGTGAGTCACAATAAGAAAAAGAACAGTTATAGCCTTTTATAAGTCAAAAGCGTTTGGAGTAGTAATCTGATATGAGTTCACCTCATACTCGAGTTTGTGTGGTTTCGATGTGTGGCTGTCTTGCTCATGGTAATGACGAAAAATCATGGGGATCGGATATGGTTGTTCATTTGGGTTGCGTCCTCTTTATATTTTGTGACCGTGGCGGAGGCGGGGTTCGAGTTATGCCAGTTTTTGGGTGCCCCATCTGTTCGATATGGTGTTATTGCTCCCAATCATTTTTTTTCTTCATCTTCCGTTTCTATTCGACTAAGAGGTACGATCATTCACATTCAGAATTGTTATCGTATCAAACTCATGATTTCGTATAGATTATTCTCCGCTCGAAAATATGTCGTTATAGGAATAATAGAAATGATTCTTATAAAAAAGAAAAGGCTTATTGATGTTGACACGAGCATGTTAGTCGCTAAATGAACGAAAACGAGATATATGATTTATATGACGTAGTCACTATAAGTCGAAGTCGGGTTTCAGTGATACTCGGCATTATATTTTATGAAGAAGGAACACTGCATGCAATATATATGTTACTAGTCCTTAATTATGCTGCCTAATATGATATCATAAATTAGTCCTAAATGATAATATGATCATACACAAATATTGCATTAACAAAACGATAAGTCGCGGATCTTAAACTGGTTTTATATGCGTACAGTTTGAAACATATGAACGGCATGATATACATGCGAAACTAAATATTCAGTAAGGTCACTAAATGTAAGCTATGTTTAAATATGTGAAACACAATGGAATTTAGTCCGTACAAGGGATAAGAATATATGGGTCGGTAACTGAACTTACATAACGACTTATATGACAACTTATAATTTAGAAGATATAATGAGGCCATAAAGCAAGTGACTGTTAATATTAATTATTGTAGATTGTTGAAGGGGCTCTAGTTTGATCACTATTATCGAGTGTGGTTTATATTACTTAAATTAAGGTACGGGTATTCCTATCTCCTTACTATTATTTGTCTCTTTCATTCTGATTGATCGTTCGGATTTCTCGTCTTTTAGTATGGACTTTTCTTTTCTATGCATGATTAGGATTTTCCGTCTGCAGCCAAATGTTTTCCCCAGTACATGTGATAAATTATCAGAAATTATTTAAATAACTAAGATATTGCCTGAGCATTATATACAAGCATGACCAGTTTATGTACTAGTTACGGAGGTACCGTAACCATGGCACTAGAGGCACCTGTGTCGTGACTCACATGCAGGAGAGTGATATCCTGCATCGTCCTACTCATGTTCAGTTTGGCCATTTTTATATGTATGTTTAGTGGGGCGTATGGATGCATCCTAGGCTTATCAGTTTACAAGTTATCAGGGTGAATGTGGTGTGTGCTCTACATCCTTCACATTGGAGCTGATCCCTCCACCCAGCACAGTTATATAGAGGTCACCCCTCTACAGTTATTTAGAGGTCACCCCTCTACAGCATGACGAGGTCACCCCTCTAGTTATTCATGCACCGTTGTTACAGCACATGACCTATATAAGCTCTGGCAATTAAAATACAGTAAATGTATGTTTTCAGATTTAACACATAACAGTTCAGCTTTATTATTTATAAATCAGCCTTTACAGATTATACACAGATTTCCGCTGCAACTTTACTTATCAGTCTTACAGCTTCAGTATTTCATCATCTGTTTCATTTCAGTATTTCCTTATCATGCTTTATATCCGTTCACTGAGCGTTATGCTCAGCCGTAGTTCCCTTTCATGTTCTAACGGCAGTTACACCAGGACGCTGTTAGGATTCTGAGAGTATGTGCATTTGGGTGGAAGCTATCCAGACTTCTTACCTTATGTACTTACATTATTCTGCTTATTTGGACAGTGTTTAGTCCTTTCCTTCAGTATTTTTACTTTTCATGTTTTGGGCTTATGTTTGGATTGCCGATGTTTGATTCCAGTATTTCCTTTATGGTCAGTTAATGTTTTAGGACATTTACCTAATGCTTTGATGACACGCCATAAATACACGTAACGGTCCACTTATCCAAGTGGGGTGTTACAATTATGGTATCAGAGCCTGGTTCGACCTGTAGGCTCTAAAACTTGACCTGTGACTAGTGGGTAGTCACCAGGTTCTTCCCAGATTTTGACGTTGTTATCTTTCATGTTTTTCATGCATTCATCAGTCTGTTTTCTTCAGTTATCAGTCGGTTTTCTTAAAGTTTTTTTACTAAGTAAAAGGTTGTACAGGACTGACCATATTTAGTCGCATGTGCTTTTCTGCGAATTTTGTTTTGGTGAACCGACCCATAGGCGTTCACCCTTGTCCGTTCAGATTTTGTATTGGTAAACCGACCATATGCGTTTACCCTTACTCATGACATATTCATGTTTTCAGTCAAGTATTACTTGGCGAACCAGCCATAAACGTTCACCATTGTTCAGGTCAATTTCATGCTATTCAGTCGAAGGTTGTTTTGTGAACCGATTCATAGTTGCTCACCTTGTCATATCAGGACATTTTATAAAGTTTTAACAAGTATGGATTGGACTACAGCCAACCACATTTAGTCTCAGATTATAAATTCCTATACATGACAGTTCTCATAAGATTTTGACAAGTATGGATCGAACCAGAATCAACCATACTTAGTCACATATTTCTTCTTTGAATTATGTGGATTGAACCTTAGCCATCCACATCAGTTGATGTTAAACTTCAGTTGATTATACTTTTATGTTCTTTGTAACAATCAAGTTCATGATCTCACGTTGATGTCGTTTCATGCTATTTAAGTTTCATGTCTCCTTACGGGGATTATGTTATCAGCATAGTGATGATGTATTCATGCTAAGGTACAAAAGGGTTACAATAAAATCCTATTTTCATAATAAATCATGTTTGGTCTTCATCAATCATGTCTTCATGCTGACCATTGTCGAAATTCCGTTTAATCATGTTCTTAAACCTCTATAGAACCAACATTAAGTCTACGCGGAAATCACCAGGCTATCATGTTACTCAATTAAGTTCAGTTTACTACCGTTTAAATTAGTTTATTTCTTTGATCATGTCAGACAAGCGACACCAGTATCGATGATCCTATAAAATTTCCACCAGTGCCATGTACAGTATTCCATATGTACCACATGTACCGTGTCTCAGTTATACTCCATATACAGTATTTCATGTGTACTTCATGTATAGTGTCTCAGATATACTCCACGTGCAGTATTAGTTTTGTACTTCATGTATAGTAGTCCAGGTGTACTCCAGGTACCCTACTCCATGGATATTGTTAATCGATCCTCAATCATCTCAGGCGTCTCCACTTGTCGATATTCTATCAGTTGCTGATGCTGCTCGTGAATTGAAGATTTTATCAAATAATGATGCTGCTAACACTTTGAAGACCTCACAAATACTGATGCTGCTGATACTTTGGAGATCCCACAAGATGCTGATGTTGTATATATCATGAAGACTCTTCAGAACAAGGACGAAAACTATAAATTTGAAATTTCTGACAAGAACAAATTTCAACCATCAGACACTACCATTCCATTCCATACTAATACCTTCTCAGCTAGATGTCACACTTCACTCAGCTAACCGCTCATTCAGAAGAGTGGGAACCGGAACCCAGCCGGCCACTCAGCAGAATAGTTACATGAATCACGGTCATGATAATGATCGTCATAAAGTGACAAACAAAGCAGTAGTGACAACCATCGTACTTATAATTAATCAGTCAGTAACCATCGGAACTCCGGCACGGACGTGACCAGAAATACAAGAGGTCAGTAGTCTAACCGGTCCGTCAATCCTAGTAGTTACAAAAAAAATTTCAGCCTTGTCCAGGTTCATCTCCTGAAACACATGTCAAGACATCAGTCAAGACATAGGTCTCAAGTATCATTTTAAAATACACATATCAGGACACCAGTCATGGTACACGTCATATGAATCTTTTCTCAAAATACGAGTCAGAACTCATAACTCCAGTATGTTTATAAACCAGACCCTCAGTAATTCAGGGTAACCTTCAGCAAGGGATATACCCGTTCTATTATGCCACACATGAATCAGATCATTAAAATCCCAGTCACCACCACTAGAGTATTATTCAGGTTAAACACGCATTATTCATTATGTGAAGTTACAGACGAACACATTCAGTAAAAATCGCCATGTTTATTTCACGTATTCCTATGACAGCTTTATTTTTAAAACAGGTATTTACCGACCTCCCAGCTAGAAAAGAATCCACAGTACCACCCATGTTTATTAAAGTTCTCATTTCAGTTAAAAACGAGATCCGTCTTACTAAATTCCAAATATATTCATTTTATTTCTGCCAGAAAAATCAGTGCGAATTATTTCTGCCTTACAAGCGCGTGACTTATCAGTCCATAGCTACGAGACTTTCTAGCCACCAGTTATGATCCACTTCTGAAATTCTTAAATTTATGACCAACAAATTTTCTTTCTTCAGCATTTCCAGAAGCAATTGAGAAGGTGTTCCAGAAATTCCTTCCTAACCATGAGACAGAATTTAACATTGAGCTTGTCTCAAGAACATAACCTACTTTCAAAACTCTTTATTCTGGGGCTTCAGCTAAATTAAAAGAGCTGCAACAATTGCTGCAAGAGTTACCGGAACGAGGCTTTATTCGCCCTAACGCATGAATAGGAGGTGTACCGTTTTTGTCCATCAGAAAGAAGGCCGGTAACATGAGATCGTGTATCGATCACCGAAAATTTACAAGATTTCCATTCATAAAACGATACCCATTCCACGAATAGGAGGTTACATGACCTGCTAAGATGTCTTAATATTTTTAAGAACAATTAGCGACCATGCCACCAGCAGTGGTGAGAGAAGAACATGATGTTTTCCAGATTGTTGTTGAACAAGTTGTAGCCTCTCTAAAATTTTGACTTATACGTCTGAGCTCCCTAATGCCCAGCTATAGTATGGAAATTATGAATTAATTTTTTTTTGACTTCGCAGACAAAATCATCAGTATGTTCTTTGATAACATCCTGATCTCCTAAATTCTGGAGAAGTACATGTGAATCATCTTTTCACGATCCTGCAGATTTTCTGATAGGAGAAAATTATATACACAGCTTTCCAGATGTATATCTCAGATGAAAAAAGTGACATTTCTGAGCCACCCTATTTCAGAAAAAAAGAAATTTCAGACAATCCTGCGAAGGTGAAGGCCATCACCTGATGGTCCCGACCGACGCCTGTGAACGAAGCACCAAATTTTCTAGAACTTAATTGACTTCTACCACAGAAATTGCTGACAGTTCTCACTAAATTCTTCCATAACTATTCAATCAGATTTCCACCAGAATGTCCCATATTCCCAGGCAGAATTTTGATAGAAGCAATATCACACATTGATGCAACTATGTTCATATCTCGATGCCTGACATACCGCAGGTTCAGGATAGAACGTCGTCATGCTAGTGAGCTACTACAATCCTTAGAAATTTCTGAGCAGGAATGAGACGAAATTCCATGAAATTGTTATCAGTTACCACAAACTCAGAAAAGTATGATACTATCTAAGTCATTGTCAACCATATAATCAACCTGTGTGTTTTCTTTCATCCGAAAGGATTACGCAGTAGTGAACCTGTAGAAAATTTAGCCATTAATTATACAAATTCAAGGTATTTCCATCGACCATCATATCAGACAGAATTCATGTCCACGATCACGTGTATGTTTACGTTCACTTTACGTTCACGTTTACTTTCACGTTTACGTCTCATTCACAGTACGATGCTGTTTCAGTTCATGCTTATGATATCTCATGATTTAAATTCTCGATTTGCATTCATGACATCGTTCACGTTCAGGTTCGTGTTCCATCTCACTATATACGTTCCAGGTCGTGTACTAGATTTGGTTACATAAAGCTTGAGAAACCAGACTCAAGTGTGGCACGACTTTTCCATACCCAGGCAGACGTTTCACGTCTCAGGTCGTATCGTTTGGCATTCCTCCCTCAGTCAGCATACGTTCATGATATGTCCACGTATCACGTTCACAGTATGTTTCACGTATCACGTTCACGATATATTCCATGCACATCGTTCATCATATGATCGCGAACCACGTTCATAATTGCTCACGTAGCACGTTCACAATTGTTCACGTATTTTGTTCCTATGTATTCTCAACAGCTTACTCAGAGAGATAAAGATTATATTTTCAGGATAATCACACGTACAGTTTCATGTACCCTACATACTATAGCTTGTTCATTTTTATCAGATTCAGAAAATCGATCTTAAGTATAGAACCAGAAACTATTCAGCATTATCAGGACAGGGTCATCAGGACCAAGATTTTGTTCATTATGTTTAGATCTTTGAAGGAATCATTTCGAGCGGGAAGCCACTCGAAACGGAGGAGTCTATCCGGACCTCTTCCTTTTCCTTAAATAAATACAGTTAAGTCCTTTCAGTCATGTCACGTTCCATGTTCTCTTCAGCCATGTCATGTTACATGATCACTTCAGTCATGTCATGTTTATACCTATCAGCAGCATTATGTCTTAATTATAAGACAAATTATCCTTCAGCTTATTTGTCTTTTCAGTTTACGTGTTCTTTCAGTTCCTATAACTCCATCAGCTTATTACCTTTAATTCGAGGACGAATTTCTCCTTTTTAGAGGGGAAGAATTGTAAAACCCAGTATAGTCGTATTATTAATTCGGGGACGAATTATTTTTTTTTAGGGGAAGAGTTGTAAAACCCGCCTTAAAAGTCCACGAACATTAATTATGGAACGTACGCAATGTTTAAAATCTACGAATATTAAATTCACACTGTCTCAGATATTCCAGTTGTAAAACCCGTATGTAAATACCTTTAAATTAAAACTTTTGTATACGTAACAGGATACATGTTATATATGGCTAAATATTTGAATGAGTTAAAAATCAAGACCCACGGTTCACTATAATATTCGGCACACTTTCTTTCTTAATTTTCATTCTCATAATAGCCTAAAAATTTGCTTAGCAATCCCACAATATCCGGCTAACTTTCATGCAATTATATTCATTCCATACTTAGCTTTATTAGTTTGATAATCGTTTGGTGAGTCACAATAAGAAAAAGAACAGTTATAGCCTTTTATAAGTCAAAAGCGTTTGGAGTAGTAATCTGATATGAGTTCACCTCATACTCGAGTTTGTGTGGTTTCGATGCGTGGCTGTCTTGCTCATGGTAATGACGAAAAATCATGGGGATCGGATATGGTTGTTCATTTGGGATGCGTCCTCTTTATATTTTGTGACCGTGGCAGAGGCAGGGTTCGAGTTATGCCAGTTTTTGGGTGCCCCATCTGTTCGATATGGTGTTATTGCTCGCAATTATTTTTTTTCTTCATCTTCCGTTTCTATTCGACTAAGAGGTACGATCATTCACATTCAGAATTGTTATCGTATCAAACTCATGATTTCATATAGATTATTCTCCGCTCGAAAATATGTCGTTAAAGGAATAATAGAAATGATTCTTATAAAAAAGAAAGGGCTTATTGATGTTGACACGAGCATGTTAGTCGCTAAATGAACGAAAACGAGATATATGATTTATATGACGTAGTCATTATAAGTCGAAGTCGGGTTTCAGTGATACTCGGCATTATATTTTATGAAGAAGGAACACTGCATGCAATATATATGTTACTAGTCCTTAATTATGCTGCCTAATATGATATCATAAATTAGTCCTAAATGATAATATGATCATACACTAATATTGCATTAACAAAACGATAAGTCGCGGATCTTAAACTGGTTTTATATGCGTACAGTTTAAAACATATGAACGGCATGATATACATGCGAAACTAAATATTCAGTAAGGTCACTAAATGTAAGCTATGTTTAAATATGTGAAACACAATGGAATTTAGTCCGTACAAGGGATACGAATATATGGGTCGGTAACTGAACTTACATAACGACTTATATGACAACTTATAATTTAGAAGATATAATGAGGCCATAAAGCAAGTGACTGTTAATATTAATTATTGTAGATTGTTGAAGGGGCTCTAGTTTGATCACTATTATCGAGTGTGGTTTATATAACTTAAATTAAGGTACGGGTATTCCTATCTCCCTACTATTATTTGTCTCTTTCATTCTGATTGATCGTTCGGATTTCTCGTCTTTTAGTATAGACTTTTCTTTTCTATGCATGATTAGGATTTTCCGTCTGCAGCCAAATGTTTTCCCCAGTACATGTGATAAATTATCAGAAATTATTTAAATAACTAAGATATTGCCTGAGCATTATATACAAGCATGACCAGTTTATGTACTAGTTACGGAGGTACCGTAACCATGGCACTAGAGGCACCGGTGTCGTGACTCACATGCAGGAGAGTGATATCCTGCATCGTCCCACTCATGTTCAGTTTGGCCATTTTTATATGTATGTTTAGTGGGGCGTATGGATGCATCCTAGGCTTATCAGTTTACAAGTTATCAGGGTGAATGTGGTGTGTGCTCTACATCCTTCACATTGGAGCTGATCCCTCCACCCAACACAGTTATTTAGAGGTCACCCCTCTACAGTTATTTAGAGGTCACCCCTCTACAGCATGACGAGGTCACCCATCCAGTTATTCATGCACCGTTGTTACAACACATGACCTATATAAGCTCTGGCAATTAAAATACAGTAAATGCATGTTTTCAGATTTAACAGATAACAGTTCAGCTTTATTATTTATAAATCAGCCTTTACAGATTATACACATATTTCCGCTGCAACTTTACTTATCAGTCTTACAGCTTCAGTATTTCATCATCTGTTTCATTTCAGTATTTCCTTATCATGCTTTATATCCGTTCACTGAGCGTTATGCTCAGCCGTAGTTCCCTTTCATGTTCTAACGGCAGGTACACCAGGACGCTGTTAGGATTCTGAGAGTATGTGCATTTGGATGGAAGCTATCCAGACTTCTTACCTTATGTACTTACATTATTCTGCTTATTTGGACATTGTTTAGTCCTTTCCTTCAGTATTTTTACTTTTCATGTTTTGGGCTTATGTTTGGATTGCCGATGTTTGATTCCGGTATTTCCTTTATGGTCAGTTAATGTTTTAGGACATTTACCTTATGCTTTGAGGACACGCCATAAATACACGTAACGGTCCACTTATCCAAGTGGGGTGTTACACCCTCCGTCTCAAAATTATTTTCCCCGACAAAAAACACACAATTTAAAAAAAACAATCATTACAATTCTTTCTCTCTTACTTTTTAGTAAAATGACAGTTTTACTTTTAGCTAATTAATTAAATATTATTTAAAGTTTATAATAACAATTTCAATGAAGATATAATATGGTAAACTTAATCAAACTTTTTAATTATTTTTAGTAGTGAACAATTAAATTGAGACATCCAAAAAGAAAGCGTGAACTATAAATTTAGGATTGAAGGAATAATACAAACTAAACCAACAATCAAAAAGCTAGTACTAAGACTCCATGAAGACAGGGCGGAACTACTTTGAAATAGCTGGGAGCGACGCTCCCCATGACTCGTCAAATAAAATCAAATTTTAGTGTAAAATATTTTTTAAGATAATTTATAAAAGTACATCCCATTGTAAAATTAAATTGCCCTTGGAAATAAAATAATGTAAAAACTTTTAAGTTGCCCCCTAATGAAAAAAACACAATATAAAAGCCTTATATTTATATTTTTTTTGTGTGTACAATGACTTTGTCAAAAAAAAATGAGCCCCTTCCGCCAACTTCCTGGTTCCGACTACATTTCCTCCAAATGTGATACCAATCTTTTCATAAATGTATACTCCATCCTTCAACCACAAGACATTACATGAAGGTGTCATCAAGAGCAGAGTATAACTGAGTTTCCTTAAGACTCGTCTTAGCAAGCTGTAATTAGATCAAACAGAATACATTACATTGTCTGTGTAGGATTGCATGAAATATGTTTAATTTACAACTCTTGTTTCCTATTAATTCTTAGATTGATTGTGTGTGATTACTAAGTAGTTAAAAACTAGTTAGGGTATCTGTCCTAGAATGACCATTAACTAAAGTAACTAATTAGATATTTGTTGGTGATTTTGTATTACCAATAATGATTTAAGTGTAATAGATTTGACTTAGTTGACTAATGTGTAATCGTGATAAACGTTTATCAAGTCGGAGTTGTGCAGAGTGTACACTTGTATGACATTATTACGGTTATCATACGGGGGCGAAGCCCCCGTCCGACGGGGGTCCGAGGGCAGCGCCCCTGAGCAGGGTCCAAGGGGCGGCAGCACCTGGCAGGGTCCAAGGGGCAGCGCCCCTGGCGGAAAAATTTTATTTGGTATAAAGTGCTATGTTAAAAACGCACTAGAAAATAAAATTCCCGGGTATTCGGACCTATTTCTGCCCGTTGTGAAAAGTGTCGGTTTTGGGGATTATAACTGCTTTTGGCAGTTACAACCTGACAGACGGTTTTGGTCATATAACCTTTTGGTTTTCTGGTTCTGTTTCATAACAACAAAAACATATTAACAGTTCGAATCTGAGTTTTATCCGATTGAAAATTTCGATAAAACCGTCAAAATTCTTTGATCTGAAAGTGTATGACACGACTCTCAGATTATTGATCCACCAAAAATTCTAACATAATTCGCCTTTCACATAAATACCATTGAGGTAGATGAAATCATCTAGTTAGTAATTAGATATTTCATGTACGTGCCCAGGGCGTAGTCAGGAATCGGTTTTAGGGCGGGCCAACAATATTTTAGAGGACGTCGATAAATGCTAAAAAAATCATGATATATAATTATGTAAAAATGATACAATAAATTTGTCTATTTAACATTTTAAGTGAGTCAAATGTTAATACATAATAATGAATTAGGCTTTAGACTACACTACATATACATGGTGATCATGGCTTTGTGTGGCTAATCCAAACACAGTTGGTAATTAAAATATCAAGCATACAATAATCAAAGGTGCGACAGACTAATAGGTAGAATTGGAATACTAGCAAAGAGTAGTGGATATTTATGAACTATTACCTCGTCATAAGGGTTCACACCAAATTTGCATTTCTTGTTATTTTACCTTTCTTGTGGTATAAGTTAATACTAGTCTTAAAACTGATATCTTAAAGCCCTCATCTTTTATTGCTTTAAATTAAACTTATAGTATATAAAAAATTGTCTCCTACTTTTTAAATCTTTTTTACATACTCTACGAACATACCTCACTATTCTATTAAAGAATAATAAAACCTTGATCTTACCTTTACTACACTATAACAATTAGGCTTACTACTTATAGGGTTGTAAAACTTTAGTATTGCAATCGATGTAATACATTAAGGGGACTTAGCATTACATTTTACATCTTTATCAATGCTCTTTCTATTTTGCTTTGGTTTTTTTCGGTAAAAGGTTTTTCTGGTAAATAATATTACTTCAAAAAATAGTTAAGTACAAAAGATGTAGATAGATCCTATATTTTCATCAATTACATAATCAAACAACTTCCTACTAGGAAAACACAAAAAACATTACTACAAAGTCACATAGATCATAATGAAAATTAAACTTCCTTGCTTCCGCAGACTTTGATTCCAAGATTACCAGCAATAGACTGGACATCGCTATCATACATATCATCATCATATGGGTCATAGTCATCAGCATCATTCTTGTAAGAATCTTTTCATTGTTCCCAAAGACTATTATTCTATATCTAACGTTTTAGAATCCAGAAAATGTGTCATATCTTTAGAAACGTAGAGGGGGCGAATACGTTTCTCATTAAGTTTTAAAAACATTTCGTTATAGCCACTGACCGTGGTTCAATAAACATGACCGCGACTCATTATCAATAATGATCCGCGGGTTTAATTAATGAACCGCCAACAGTGGATGTAAAACATTGTTAACTTTAAACCTTAACAATCTTTTGTATCAGATTTCTGATTAAGCTTAACTTGATATGAGATGTGTTTGTTATAGATATAAACAACAATTAAGTAAACACACAAACACATCAAATCAAGAGTACATCAAGCAATAGTCTAAACACTAAGCACAAACGTACTAAGCCTTAGCTTTTTTTTTACAAAGGTAAAATATATTAGAATAAAATAGAGTATTTACAAAGAAAAAACACAAGCAAGTATTAAATGGGACAAACCCCCATCAAAACTTAAGCTTGCCTTAGAAAAACTAACCACGTATGGGACATACCCCATTTATAAAAAAAATACAATCAAAATAATACTCAGACAAAACTAAGCATACTATCTCTGCTAAAATGGAAACAATATCTCTTATAACTCTGACTAATATCTCAGACAGAACAGGCCAGGAATCCAAACTTCTATTATTCTTGAAGACCATGATATCCTGTAGACAGTTGGTTACTAACCAACTAATACCACTATATAACCAAGAAATTGAACCTTTGAAGAAATAGTCAATCCTCTTATACTTATACAAACCACTAATGTCATTAACACAGCTGATGATCCAACAATAAGTAACAGTATCACTAAACTCAACATTATCCAAAAAACCTTTGTGAACGATGAAAACCCGATTAGTAGTCTACCATCCAGAACCAGAAGCAGTCACATATCCAAAACTTTTATTAAAACAAAACCCACTGGAAGTTGTAATAAAATGAACATACCACATCAGCATAGCAATCCAAAAGACCAATCTGATGAGCAACTCTATCCTTACATATCCAAGCAAACCAAGTACCAAGAAGACTATCACCAGGAACCATGTAGCTAGAAAAATGAAACATGCAACAAAACACCTTATGACTCCCACAAATGTAAATTGCATACATCAAAAACCTAACCCTGTTAGTGCTATCCTAAGAACCCTTATTACTATAGAACAAATCCATCTCAAATTTCATGGACCTAATAATGCTAAAGAAGGGCATTCTATACCTTTTAGACATTTCCGGAGTGCAACCAGAAATGCCAAGGCAAAACCTAACCCATACCAACAAGCAAACAACCTTACGTCTTAAAATGACGAGACAAGCCCAATACCAGTAATACCCTACATAGAAATAGAAGATATCAAAGCTAAGCTTATACATCCCCCAAAACCTGCAAAGGCAGTTACTAGTATTAGAAGAAGAAAGACAACAAAGTTGTCTCTTGTCTGACCATAACCAGTACACCCTTATACCATCATTCTTAAAAAGAACAAATGAATAAATCCAAGTCAGGTAGTGAAAAATATTTAGGTAGTTTGAGAAACACAAAGTCCCTCGACACCAATGAACCCTAAATAGATCACAGCCCCTCCAAGGTGATGAAATATACCCTAATTTCATCAAAAACCCATAGCAATCACCACCCCCCCCCCCCCCCCCCCTTATAACTCCCAATCCTATAAATCAAGACCAAAATGCTTGAAACATCTACCATGCACTCCCTTTTAACTCCAACCTAAAAATGTGACCCAACCCGACCCCATCCTACCTCACACAATCTACTCACAATACAAATGTGGACATAAAGGTGATGCCCACATTTATATTTATTTCTGGTCCACCCATGATGAAACCCCACCCAAACACTCATTGTGACCATCACGGGATGGTCACAGTCATGAAGATGGTTGACAAACGAAGACGTCACCTTCATGACACTATAAACAATCTCATAAAACCAAGGGATCAAGACAGTCAGTAAAAAAAATCCTATCCTCACATAATCTACACACAATATAACTATAACCATAAAAGAGATGGTCATAGCCATATTTTTGCCCGGTCCACCTATGACGAAACCTTACCCGTTCACTCATTGTGACCACCACGGGGTGATCACAGACTTGGGTATGGTTGACAAATGAAGACGTCATACCCAAGTAAAGGTCCATACAAGCATTCCCCAAATAGCACCAAGCACCTGCAATAAGACAGTTAGCAAAAAAATCCATACCCAACCCCCTATCAGCACATACTCTTCCAAACTTGCCAAAAGCTTAATGTGAGCTTATGCAACCAACTCCTCAAACAACGATTAAGTAACTCCACCATGAAGATTATTATCATTACTAGTATCATCCTCCAAATTCATCTCATTCCTATACAACTTCCAAACTTTCGCACTTCACAAGACTGCTTAATCCTTAAACCCATCAGTTTATGTCGCACGGTTTCAATAATAATATTGATAACCACCTCCTCGGATCTAGAACGCTTTTGAAATAACCTAAAATTTCTCTCCTGCCAAATGTAATACACCACCGCACCAAACACCAGTCTTTGGATGACACTCCAAATGGAATTATTAGCAGGTCTATTAGACATTCCAGAAACTACTTCAGCCCACACACAAGATGAACCCTCCAGTTTACACATACCCTTAAGTCTAGTCCAAATACTCTTAGTAAAATCACAGTCGAAGAACAAGTGGGGATGGGAGTCCATACAACTTTGACAAAACGGGCACAACATATTATTAGACTCAAACCATCTAGATATCCTATCTTGCGTTTTCAATCTACCTTTGCAAGCCATCCAAAAAACAAAAGCATGACGGGGAATACACTAAGAAAACCACACATGTTTATACCAAATCACTTTTTGACTATCCACTCTCATCGCCTTCCACACCTCTTTTACACTAAAATCTACAATCTTCTTATCCTTATTAAACCAAACAACCTCATCATGTTTATCACTACTCAAAACAGGGACCGGAACATTAATAACTTCCTCAAACAAACCCGAAAAATCACTAGGCCAATTCCACTGATTATCAATAATATGATCAATAATCTTAGCCTTAACATCAATCCTGTGCTCACTAAGAAAATTGTGGCTATAATTCTACTTAAGGACCATTCGAATGCCATTTGTCAAACCAGATAAAACAACTCTTCCCATCACCTATCCTATAACCAACAAACTCCTTAATTTTATCCCTAAGCTTCAAAATCTGCTTCCAACACCAAGAATCAGACTCATAACATGTAATATTTCAAAAACAATTATCTCTAAGTCTAAAACTATAAATCCACTTCACCCAAAGAGAGTCCTTTTTATTAATAATATTCCAAACATGCTTAACCATTAAAGCATCATTCATAGCTCTTAATGGTTTAAGACCAAGACCGCCTTGAGATTTAGGTTTACAAACATCTTTCCAAGCCACACTCGTAATACCCCTACTCACATCTCCTTTAGACTATATAAAATTCTTCAAAATCCTATCTATACTATCACAAGTAGAAACCGGAAGACAAAACATAGAACAAAACACATGGAGAGAAGAAAGGACAGAAGCCACCAGTTGTAATTACCCGCAAGCGATAATGATTTATTCTTCCAATCATTAAATCTATTTCTAACTTTCTCAATAAGCACCAAACAGTCCCCATTACGAAGCTTCCTATAGATCAAGGGGATAACTAAATATCTAATAGGTAACTCCCCAACAGCAAAAGGCATAGCCAAAAGAATAAGATTTCGAATATTACTGGGCACATTACCAAAGAAAACCGTACTCTTAGACATACTAGGATAAAGACCAGAACTAATAGTGAACTCATCTAAAGCACGCCTAAGGATACAAGCAGAAATCAAATCTCCATGACAAAGCAACAATAAATCATCAGCAAAACACAAATGAGTCAACTTAATACCCTCACAACCCTAATGATACACAAACCTATTATCAATCCTAATATGCCTTTTAACCATCAGATTAAAAACCTCCATAACTATAGTGAAAAGATAAAGAGACATTGGGTCTCCCTGCCTAAGACCACGCTTACTCTTAAAATATCCATGAATATCCCCATTAACAAAAATAGAAAAGGAAGCAGATGTGAGACATACCATAATCCAGTTAGTCATAGTACTATGTGTTGGGTAAGTATTTACTGACCCTGAAGCAACTCTAGGATTTGAATATAAAATCCCCCTAAGTGTTTCATGCTCAGCAGTAAGGCCAGTCTGCTGAAGGATGACTAGAGGGACAAAGTTCCTACTGAAGACTTTATAGCTAAAGAAAGTTCAGCACTCCCCTTCCAGTGAACTTAGAATACAAAGGAGTCTTCGCTTTAAATACTAGGCGGTCTAGTTGTTGAAGAACAAGGACTGAAGAAGGACTTTCAGTTTGGTTTGAAAATACCAAACTGAATGATGTCGATCTCCTCTAGGATACTGAAGACTCTTCAGTATTCTGATGGTTTGCATTAGACGGGAAAAGATAACTTTAAGTCAAAGTAGGTTGCTTGTATACTTAGATATAAGTACAACCTTTATCTTTTCTAGAATAGTTTAATATGTACTTTGTACTGTTTATCCAGCATGGGTATCAACCACCCACTGAATAAACCCATGCATTAAAACATGCAAAATGCAAACCCTAATTTACACTGCCTATAAAAAGGAGTGTACATTGGGAGAGAAAAGGTTAACCAATACAAGAGCTTAAACTCTGGAAAACCTTTCTCTCTCGATACCAACTAAACCATATAGCCAAGATGCATATGAACGTTTAGATTGGAGCTTAGACTTTAACTTTGGTTAGACGTTTAAGTAGAGGAGATCAAACCCCATTGTCATTCAACCACTTTGTTATTCCGCAAACAAAGTGGGTTATAAATTCTTTATTTGACTCTAATAAAAGTCTATACGTTGAAAAGTTTATTGGTATTGTTGTTTTAATCTTTCATAGTTCTTATCTATTATAAAAATAACACACTTGAGTCAAAGTGAAGAGTTATTACTTAAGTTAATAAGTAATAACGAATTACTAGGGACCAACAAGTGGTATCAGAGCAGTTTGATTAGTTAAACTCTTATTTTATTAAACTACTCATTTAAAAGTTTTCAAATCAAGATCCAAAAATGGCTCAAGTTATACCACAAACCCTAGAATATAGGGGTGGCCAACTCAATGCTGCTCCTGTACTAGAGGTAGCCAATTTTACAAATTGGAAGAAGAGGTTTCTTGTCCACATGGTTGGGATTGAACCTCAATTCCTTAGAATCATTGAAAATGGTCCTTTTGCTCCCATGGTTTAGGACAATAAAAAACCTGAAGTACAATGGACTGTTGATGAGAGAAAATCTGCTAACCTAGATCAGCGTCTCAAAAGTCTCATCATGTCTGTACTTCCAGATGACCAAATGAATTCTGTTGTAAATTGCAAAACAGCCAAAGCTACATGAGAGGACCTTATTCTTTACCATGAGGGACCCTCTGATGTAAAAGAAACCAGAATCATGGATTTAAAGCTTCAATACAACACCTTCAAGCACAAAGAAGGGGAAACCCTCACACAGACATTCACCAGATACAAAGCACTGATGAATGAAATTGTGAATGATGGTGTTGAGCTTTCAAAACTTGAAATCAACACAGTTTTTGTTAATGCATTGCCAAAGAAGTGGCT
This sequence comes from Glebionis coronaria, assembly GCA_025667525.1. Lineage (NCBI taxonomy): Eukaryota > Viridiplantae > Streptophyta > Magnoliopsida > Asterales > Asteraceae > Glebionis > Glebionis coronaria. The sequence continues at coordinate 497,627,685 of CM046882.1, read as the reverse complement.
CAGTTTTTACCAAAGCTTGAGAAATTCTAATCACATTAAAGATTATGATCTAGCCTCTCTTTTTGGGAAACTGAAATATGAAGAAAACCTAGTTGATAGGATTTATGAAGGCTCAAGCAAGATTAAAGCATTAACAATTGCTACACCCTTGTCCACAGCCTTCTTCAGGGAGGCTGTCATTCAAGACTACCAAGATAGTCCTAATGATGAGGAAAATACTAGATCTAGTGAGGAATATCTAAATGACCTCAAAGAGTAATTTCATGAAAGAGCACTTCTGGCCAAGTCTAAAAGGTTCTTTAAGAAAGGAGGCAAGTTCTCCAGCTCCACAAAAGCTTCAGTTGACACTGATTGCTACAAATGTGGGAAGACTGGTCACTATGCTAGGGATTGTTATTCAAAAACATCTCTTCCTTCATATTCCTCACCAGCTCAATCAAGACCATCTGGTTAATCATCATTTCAACCAAAACAAATTGCTTCTACTCTATTTCAGCAAAGCAGGGTTGAACTCAGACCAACAAAAGACTTTGAGGCCAAATACAGATAAATCAAGGCAAGATTGGCCTTAATGAGTACTGAAAGCTCCTCATCCAAGACTCCCAAGCAAGACAAGAACAAAGGGCTTGTTGCTGAAGCCTATGAATGGGATGAAGAAGATGTTTCTTCAGATGACGATGAAATGGTTAATGTGAAAGTACTGATGGCACTTGTTGATGATGAAGGGGCTAATTCAAATGTGGTGACCAGAGAAAGTGCCAGAAATGGTAAATGGGTCAATGTCACAATTAAAAAGGTACAAACTCTTCTTGAATTAGAAGATAAATATGACATTAAATTTGTCTTTGATTACTTGTGCATTGATCTAAAATTTGTTGAAGAGCAAAGAAACAATTTGCTTGAAAATTTTCATAAACTTGTTCTATAACTTGAAGATTTTGAAAGTAAGCTAATAGAGCTAAAATAAGCTAAACTTGATATTCTTACTTTTCAACAATTGAACAAAGAAATTTTGGAGGAAAATAACTCTCTAAGAGTGTGTGAGAACGCGGATTTTTGGTAATTTTCTTTTACTAGTTATGCGTGCTTATTCACACTTTTACCATATTCCCCATTTATTTTACAGTAATTACGTGTCATCCTCGAAATTTTAGTTAAAATAAAATTCTATGGATATCGCTAATTTACGATATTATTTGGCGAAATGTCCAAACTTTATATTTGTAATTTCTACGAGATTTCATCATATTTTATATGACTTATTATTGACTCTTTGCCTCAAAAATAATGAAAATCGATATCAAGATCAATAACGGACGCAATGGTGAACTTTTGCATTTTTACGTTTTCCGGCCGTCGGACTGAGTTTTCGGGTCCGAACACCCTGAGAAAAATTATTATTATGTGATTCCTAGTTATTCTTGATTCCTTGATCCAACTTAGTGAAATTCGAGCCAAACAAGTGTTTACTAGTTATTTTAAGGAAATTTTGTTTTAAACATAAACGGGTTTTGGTTTTCGTCAGAAACGGCTCGTTAATTAAACCCGTAAATTTATGAGAGCTCAACACTAAATTTTGGGCCATCTTGGAGTAGTTTCAGCTGGGTCCAAGCTTAGGAAGCCCAATTTGACTTTGTTTGACCATTAATCAAACAAAGAAGAAAACATAGTAAAAATTCTTTACAAAAAAATTTGTGTCTCCTTCTCTCTCTGTGGTTGACGAACACAACACCCACCCCCAAAACCATTGATTTTCTTGATTTGAGGTAAATTAATACTAGTCCTATGTTTGTTTTTTAATTCCTAATCAAACCCATGTGTTAATTTTAACATACATCAAACTTTTGCATGTAATTAAAAATCATCAAATCTTATGATTTGATGATGTTTTTATGAGTTCTTGTGCATGATTTTGCTTCTCCAATGGTTAATTTGTGTTTTTGATGGGTAAACTTTTGATTTTAGTATGTTATATTGTTATAGGGCCACGAAATTTTTATGATCAAGGAAGACGGAATCGAGATTTTTCGTGTTTTGATTGATTAATACGAGTTGTGAAGGTATAATCATAACTAGTATATTGAATTTGATGTTATTAGCATTTTTGGATTACATTAATCTTTGATTTTGAGCTCATGGGTGAAACCCACTGAGATTGTGATTACATAGGTCATATTATGACTTAGGATACTTGCGTGGCGATTTAGTATAGCTTAGGAGTTGCGTTTTCGCGTTTAGGTTACTAAATTGGAACGTTTTTATAACATGGAAATCGCCACAGAAACAAACAGGTCATGGTCAATTTTTCTTAAACACATGACCATTTTTTTATTTGAAAAATGAATACCCACTGATGTGCTTGATATTTGGTGAGTTGGATGAAAACGGGAAGTGTCCGGATGAGCCCGGGATGGTCGTTTTACTAAACTAGGTCAAATCTGAATTTTTGCTTAAAACGTGGATAAATTGACTTGGATAAAAAGGTTGAATATATGATTTTACAATTTTTTAAAGTAGGTATAAACATAATAAAACTTCTCTTTTTGGTTTCGTGTCAAAATCTTATACCGTTTGGGATTTATACTCAATTTACCGAAGGATACGAAAGACGTTTACAACTTTCTGTTTTGATAGTCTGTCACCAAAAGTGCATTTCCCGTTGATTAGAAATAGTTCTAGGTCTGTTCTTGACCAACTTTTAAAGGTAAGAGAAATAACTTTACATGTCCAAAAATTTCACTTCCTTTACTATTATAGATTTTTAGATATGATCAAATCTTCGCAGCCATTTTCAGAAAACTGAAAGCTGTCTATTATTTTGATACTATAAGCCGAGTCTAAAACATGTTTGAAACTTGCATAAAAATGGTTGGACCATCAAATAAGGTTAATGTCATGTTTATACAGTAAGCCAAAGGTACTTTGGTCAAATTTCGTCTTAAGCTTAGGTCTCGCCATCGCACGCAAGTTACTTAGTCATACTATGTCACGTTACTTCTAAACGATATTTGCTACCATGAATACTTTATTATTACGCGTCACCATTGCATAGGTCCGTGAAGAATCATGATTCGCTCAGCACTTTTTTCTTATATTCACTTGTTAAAGGTGAGTACATAGCCCCTTTTCGTTGTTACATGTTTTTACTACTCGCGGGGTGAGAAATACACAATTATGGAACACACTCATTACTTTTTACTTGTATGCTATTCGAGAACTTGTATGCTGCTTCCAGTGATTACTAGATACTACTATTATTGCTTAGTGTGCTCAAAAGTCACCTCATCATGAACCGTTAGTTATTTCATTACTTTGCAAAGCGCGAGTGTTATGGGTGGATCCATCGGGACTGACAATCCCCGTCCTTGTATTACGTGACGCATATACATTTGAGGTATTACGAGTTGTTTGAGCAAACACTCACTTTAGGGGCAAATTGATTACGTTAAGGTTTCGGTTTCATGAGCTAATGCAATAATACATTTGAAAGGTATGTCGATCCTATAGCCTTTCTGCAATGATTACTTTTGATACTACTATATAATGAGTGTTGTGTTCCATACTACTTTACTTAAACCTATGTATTCACTCAATAATTTTGTTGACGATTTTACATGTTATTTCTCAGGTAATCAAGTTTAGGTGTAAGGATTGGAGCTCGTGGATGCGGACATTCGGGCAAATTCTGTATTCTTTTGATTTTCATGTTTACCTTTTGCTACTACTTTTTCTTTTGTATATCTATGCGTAAATCTCACCAAAAGGTAAGATTTGGATTAAAAATGACCGTTGAATGTCTTACGGTTTACTTGACTTTGATTTGACTTAAAACTTTGACATTTGGTAGAAGCCTCATGTGCTTCATGTATTACTTTAAACTATTTGGGACCTATTTAAGATTTAAACTTCCGCAACTTGTTGTTTAAATTTTCCGTAAGGATTATGATGTAAAAACAGGTTTTATTACGTCATTTTTACAGCTCATATATACCGGTTTTCTGTATTGCAACGACGTGGCACCCCCATGTTGCTTGAGTGGACCCTACCTGATTCGGGGGTGTTACAAATTGGTTATCAGAGCTCCGGTTATAGGGAACTAAGTTATTTTTCAAACATGGTCTATAACCATAAAAGTTTTCAATTTTTATTTCTTGAGTCTTAGTGTCAAATACAGAATCTGCCAGGAACTGTCAACATCTGTGGGTAACTCTCTAATCCCTATTTTACTTGATTTGTATTTATATTGTTTTACCTTGAGATTACTATACTTACTACAGTATGCACTATTATCCTTATTACTTGAATTATATTCATATTGTTCTTATCTCGAGACTCGTATAAATTATTACAGTATTCTTTACTCCATTTTTATATCCTCCGCGTCGTATATGCGTTGATCATTGTTGATCATGTGGTTTTTTATTTACCATCATTGATTTGGTCGATTTCGGCAATTAAGCCTTGGAAAAATTCTTTGATCGTATCAAATTCTTTTTGTGGATTTCATATCCCTTTTCTTGATCCTTTTTATGTTACTGTTTGCATAGCACTTTGGGTGTTGTTCGATTTTGTCTATTAGTTCGTGGACTAATCTATTTTTTCCGACTTTAAATTGTGGCATTCGATTATTGCCTTGGAGCGCCATCGTGGTCTTACGACTCCTCGCCTAAGATACGTCCGTCGATTTTAATATGATTTTACTCATATGAAGTTTTTAGTTTTCCTTGTTATAAGGATTTTCGTGCTTCACCATTACAGTTTCGCTTGTGATTGGAAGAATCACACCGCGCACGATATTATTATGCTTCGCATATGGAATTCGATGTCGAGGATGTTATGCATCGTTTTGACTTGTTTTATGTTTATGACTTTCTTGAAGCATTTTAATGCTATTTTTATATATATGCCCGCGAGCATAATTCTTTTGTTATTTTGGAATCCATGTGACATGCGTGCACACTAATTATTATTTTAAAAAGTGTTAGTATATTAAATTAAACAATTTGGGATGTTTTCGTGATATATGTGACAATTTAATGTGTTTGGTTGAGATTTTATAATGCCTCGAAAAATATGTTTATTGCAGAAAATTTGTGAGCACAATTCGGCCGTGTTAATGTTATTGAAACTGGTTTTGGCCTTAAAATTACGATAGGGGCCGTTTTTACGAATGTTTTGATATATGACACGACTTCTAACTCTTAAAATCGAAGATTTTGTACTTGTTTTAAAATTTTTAAATTTTTATAATTTCCAAACAGCATTTGCGAAAAATGTTATTGCTGCAGAAACTTTATCGTGGAAAATGAGGTCCGAGATCTTTGAAAATCTAAATTTTTATTGGTGGGTAGACAAATCTTGTTTAGGCGAAAGTTTTGATATAAAATGGAGTTTCTAACTCCTAAAAACGAACATTTTAGAGCCGATTCAATTTTTGAGATTTCATGTAAAAAAATTCAGCAAGATTTTGGTAAAATGTCAAGTCTGCGCAGAACCGAATTTTAACATTTTGAGGGTCTTCTGCTCCGTTTCGGCCTTCGGCCAAAACACGAAAGTTGTCCGAAATGATGTTTTTAGTTTATAAATGGAAATCGGAGTCTCAAGGTGAGTAGAAGTGGCTTAATTTTAACAAAATTCAGTTCAGCGTTTTCATGTATAAAATTCAGATATTACGTTAAATTAGTTGCTGGTGCAGTTTTGAGCGGTCGTTTTGAGCACTTTAGAATTCGTTTCAGCCTTCCGGCAAAACATCAAAGTTGTTCAGAATGCCGTGATTAACTTACCGCGAGAAAAGCGTGGTAAAAAATGAGTGATAACGTGTCAAAAAGCTAACGAAAAATATGTATTTTCATTTTATGTCGTTTTGTATCAGATTTGGTGTAGAGGCATTTTCGTCCTCTTCTGTCGATTTTCTGGTTTCATGTAAAACTGAAAAGTTGTTCGTTGGGTCATTTTACTTCCCCAGCGAGGCTTGTTAAGTCGAAAAACGTTGTTAACGGGTCTAAAATTCAAAAATTTTCTGTGTTTTTCTTGATAATAAGAATGTATTAATGCAGAATATTTGTAGGGGTATCTTGGTCATTTTCTATTGAGTTTCAAGACTTGGCTACAACTAGAAAGTTATTCGAAACGTCTTTTCGTTTAAAGATGCTTTTGTGTCCGAGTCGTGAAAGTGGATTCATATTGGTCGCATTGAACTAGTCAAATTCGGAGGAAAAATATATTGTTAATTTACAAGTGGAGTTTTGGATAAAAACTTTAGTAAGACGATACCGATAAAAAAAGAATTTTTGAAATTCATCTTTACGAGCCGGTGTAAACTTTTTTTATCTTTTTAAGTATTCCAAAATTGGAAACTTTTCTACGATAGAAACTTTCTAAAAATATAAACTCTTCAAAAATTGGAAATTTTCATGAACAAGGTACAATTTGAACGTGACATATTGGACAACCTTTCTGAGGGCGGCGATCCTTTCTCGACCGTCGATGATTCGCCTGCTGGTCCATCTGCTTGATTTACTTAGATCTCTTTAGATCTATATTTACTTTCACGTACTTTGTTTCTATGTATGTCAGTTGTTACTTAAACTTTCCACTGTAAAACTTTTGCTACTTATCGATGCATTGCATCGAGGTGTTACTTTGTAACGAACATGGTTACTTACTATCTATGGAAAGTCGACGTTTCTTGGTTTATTACTACTTGTCATGTAATTTTAGTTGCACTGCTCTAAATTCAAGTATTCTTATGCTTGTAACTTTCATTGTTGCTAGTGATACTCCTCAGTGTTGCATTTTCTGTAGACTATTCAGTTATGCATGCTAAAGTTTTTATTGTCTAAACTTTCTCGTTCATGGATCTGAAATATCATATTATGCAAATTCTCACTGAATTCTTGTGTTGGCTTGTGTTTTGCAATTCGCTTTCCATTCGCTTGAAGTCGTGATCGACAATTCTCCTCTACGTATTCTATTGCCGTTAATACCCTCTATTTCATGATATTTCTGGTTAAACCTCTTCAAAATCCTATCGTATCGGGATTGATTCACCCATTCTCTTGTGAACGACTTTTTGATACTCTTGTGCAAACCACTCACTGTTTTACAAAGTGAATATGATGTCACCCAAAAAAATTTACATGTTACCGTTTTACCAAGCTCATTTAATGTTGCCTAAGGAAATTTAAAGTTACTATTGTTTTAGGAGATATTTTATTTGAGTTTTAATAAATGGTTATCACTTTAAACCTGTTTACAAATTATCCAGCGAATTAAATAACTACTCTACTGTAAAGGATCTTCAAAAATTGTTTGATTTCTATTCTCAGAATATTATGGTTTACACATTGAATTATAATAATAAAAGTTTGACGAAGCTGAGCATTGCATTGTTGTACCTAAATTATATATAGTCGTGCACCTGTGTATAATTTAGAAGGAGCCATGCACGGCTGAATAGTAGTCACCACAAAATTTTTGATAAAGGTCAACTTTTAACAGGATTCCTTAAAAAAATACAATCTTGATAGGGTTTGCAATTAATTCTATCTTGGGACATCTGCATATGTGCCCATATCCTTACTCGAACGAATTCACCATATGTGGGTGTATCCGTACATGACCACCGTCACCTCAAACTTTGTTTTCATCTCCCTTCACGATGAAAATTCTTTTGACTGCTTGTAAAATTGATAGGTGTGTAAACACCCATCCTTTTTACCACTTAATTACAATAATAACCGAGCCAAAACGTGTATTTTATGTCTTTTATGTCGGAATTATGCGTGGTTTGCGTTTTTGTTGTAATTTAGGACGAAATTGTGAAAAGTGGAGAAAACACGGCATTCACGGGCTTTTATTGAAGAAAAAGACGAAAGACGAAGTCAAGAAGTCAAGAGTGCAAAAAGAACGGAAGTCCAAGACCAATTCTGAAGATTTATCGAATAAAAAGTCGAAAGACGGAAGTTTACTTAAAGCCGAAGAATTCAAGTCTAATTTATTGAAGAATTAAAAGACGAGTTCAAAGAAATCCCGAGCCAAAAGTCATTAAAGTCCAAGATTAAAGAAGATTTAAAGGCTTAAGGACTAATGGTGCAATTAACAAAGAGATTAAGAATGGAGGACTAAGCATGCAATTAAGGAGAAAGGAAAGAGGGGAGGAAGCTTCCTAAGCATTCCTTAATCCTCCCCTATATATAGATTAGATCTTAATCATTTTCATTTTGTTGGCTAAGGTGACAATTAGTCTTCCACCTTTTAATTACTTGCTCTTTAAATACATGTCATTTTAAATACTTGTCTTGCACTTTTAATATCTTTAAATTCCAAGTAAGTGTTCTTTAATTTTCTTGTTTTAATCTCTCATTCTACCTTTCTTTCTTTGCTTGATTTTGTTGTTTACATGCTTATTGTGTTACTTATTTGATTAAAGATTATGTTTTTATGCTTTTGATTGTTTTGGATCATTGATTTTTATAGCTTATTTGTGTTTATTTTAAGTTTCTTAAGTTTTTATAAAAGTTATTTTTATATTAAGTTTGTTTTCGTAAATCTTTTTCATTTCGTGTCTTTAAAGTATTTAAATTTCAGCTTATTAGCTTTTTCTTATACGTGTTAGCTTAGGATTTTAGTCTAGTGCTTATTTGATTTATAGCTTATTTGTCTTGCTTATTTTATCTTCTTTCCACCATATTCCGACCACCCTGGTCGGAAAAGGGTTTATCATTCCGATCTTCGTGATCGGAATAGGGTTTTGATTTTCCGACTGGTATTCCGAAGTCTACATTCCGATCTGGGGTGTTGTGTTGACATTCCGATTAGTGTAATTTTAGTGCATTTCGATCAAAGGGATTTGTGGGTATTCCGATCAGGAGGTAAGTGACAGTTATTCCGATCTGAGTCCATTCTTCACATTCCGATCTGAAAGGTAAGCACATTCCGACGATGCATATTCCGATCAGGAAGGCAGCTTCATTCCGATCATAGTCTGATCGGAATATATTCCGATTGGGTTATTTTTCACTTATTTCGTCTTGTTTAATTTTTAAGTTGTCATTTTAATACTTTGTCAAATTTTAATTCTCGTCACGCTTTAATTTTAAGTCACTTAATTTCTTGTTATTTACTTTTCAAAGTTTTAATATTGTACCCTTTCTTTTAATTAGACTTAGATTTATTTTAACGCCCTTTTAATTAACGTCATTTACTTAATTGTTTTGCACCTTTTTATTTAAAATCAACCAAAAATATTTGTTTTACCAATATCAACTGAGTCGTACTTTGAACCGGGAATCAATTCGTTAAGATATCGAGAACTTGAACTTTAATTTTTATACGGGGTGTCAAAAGCCTTGTATTAAATGGCGCTGCTGCCGGCTCTTTTCGTAAAGATTAACGGTTTCCTGTGAAAGACGCGTTGCTTTTTTGGATCCGTTCACTTGTGAGCGTTATTTTCTTGCTTAAAAAATTCAAAAAAACCATAAAAATTAAAAAATTGTTAAAAATCCATAAAAATTAAAAATTTCAAAAATTCAAAAAGATTTTATTTTTATTGTGTATATGTATTGTCTTTGTGTTTGGTTTCTTTTTCTTTTGCATTTTCAGGTGTATGCGTACTAGATCTTCTACTTATCAAGAGCCCGAGACTCGAGAAGATTTAAATATGTCAGGTGTTAACAACAACAATAATCAACCGCACCTCAACAATAACAACAATGTTCTTCCACAGCCCGATCTTCGGACAATGGAGGAGCTTTGTCAACCTACCATGTTTGGACGAGGAGGACCGATTGCGCCGATGCAAATCACGGCTCCGGAGTTTTCGTTGAAGCACCACATGATTCAGCAAGTGCAAACTAATCCATTCGCCGGAATGCCTGATGATGATGCCAACAAACACCTCGACAAGTTCATTACAATCACCCAAAGCAGGAAGTTGCCAGGTGCCACAATGGATGTTCTTCGCCTACAACTCTTTCCACATACTTTATCACATCATGCCGAGAAATGGTTTGATCGTCTCCCGAAGAATTCAATTCACACTTGGGATGACAGCTCAACGCTTTTTGTCGCGCTACTTTCCACCATCCATGGTCACGAGCCTTCGCAATCAAATCAGCGGTTTCATGCAAGATCCTGATGAATCTCTTTTTGATGCTTGGGAAAGATATAATGTCTTGATTGATCGTTGTCCAAACCACAACATGCTCCCTGTGACCTTAATAGATACTTTCTACAACAGATTGACTTTTCGTGATCGTGATACGATTAATGCAGCCGCCGGTGGCACATTCATGAAAAGGAGACCCGAGGAGTGTAGAGAGCTTATTGAGAACATGACCACTCACCACAAAAACTGGGATTCCTCCGCTTCTTCAAGGAACAACCCGAGAGTCAATGTCTCTTCTACTTCAGCAAACCCTGATATGACCGAACTCACCCGCATGATGACTGAAATGAGCAAAAGTATCTTGCTTCTCGCTTCAAACCAACAACCACAAGTTAAAGCGGTTGCTAATCCTTGTGAAACATGCGGCGGTCCACACTCATACACCGATTGTCCTTCTACTCAAGGAAATCCGGAAAATGTGTATGCAGCTTATGGTAATTATTCACCGGGAAATTACCAAGCTCGACAACAAGGGGATAGAAATTTGCTGAGTTACCGATCAAACAATTACCTTTCACCCGGTTTTTCTCCTCAAAACCAAAACCCCACCAACAACTACAATAGAAGCAACCAAATTCCACCAAGAGCTTCTAATCCTTATCACCCACCTGCTCAACAAGCCCCACCCATTAACCCCGATGTTGAAGCCATAATGAGAACCCAAGGTGAGCAAATCAAGAATCTGCAGAGTCAAATTATCAATCTTAAAGGAGATATTACCAAGCAAGGAAATGAGATAAGATCCGAGCTTCGAGATAATATTCAATCCTCATTCAGCAATCAAACCAATGATTTGAAGAATATGCTTGCTAGTTTCTTGCCCGCCGCTCAACCTTCTACTTCGAGTTCTCTACCTTCAAACACCGTCACCAATCCGCGAGAGAATGTGAGTGCTATTACTACTCGTAGTGGAATTACCATAGTCGATCCACCTATCCCACCCCCATCATCTACACCTCCTCCACCACCATTTATCCCTACTCCTCCTACCCCTAGTATTACTACACCATTACCGTCTCTGCCCCGTTATGACGATGTTCCTAGGAAGGACCCTTCAACATCTCAACCTTTACCTACACCTTGACCTTCACCACCCAAACCCAATATCCCATATCCTTCTCGCTTAGGCAAGACCAACGAGCTAACCAAGAATGACTGTCAAGTGTCAAGCTATATGAAGTTGCTCTCTCAAGTGAACATCAACATTAGCCTTGTTGAAGCACTTGTCCACATGCCGAAATTTGTGAAAGCATTCAAGGAATTCCTTAACAAAAAGGAGAAGTTGATTGAGCTCGCCAACACACGCTTAAACTGCTCTGCAGTTATTCTTAAAGAACTTCCGGAAAAGCTTGGAGATCCCGGTCGTTTTGTGTTGCCTTGCCTCTTTAACAAAACTGAAGAATTTACTGCCCTTGCTGATCTCGGGGCCAGTATTAATCTTATGCCTTTGAGTGTTTGGAAAACACTATCATTACCCGACCTCACTCCAACAAAGATGACTCTTGAACTTGCAAATCGCACTCTCGCTTACCCTGTTGGTATTGCCGAAGATGTGTTCATCAAAGTTGGCACATTTACTTTCCCGGTTGATTTTGTCGTTGTTGATTATGAAATGGACCCTCGTATTCCTTTAATACTTGGTCGGGCATTCTTGAGAACCGGACGAGCTTTAGTTGATGTTGCCGAAGGTGAGTTAATCTTAAGAGTCGGGAATGATTCACAAGTTTTCAAAATGGGGAAGCTTACAAGCAAATCCTTTGGACGAGAATCAGTGAATATGATTAATGTGCTTGATGATTTTGTCGTCTACAACAATCCTCTATTCGACTCTTGCATTGATAATCCACTTTTTGAAGATGATGTGGATGATTCTCTATCCAATTTGGATGCTTCTCCCATTTATGATTCTCCACCGATCTTTGATGCTTATAATGATGATTCTAGCTCAGAGTCGGATGATTATGATGACCTTACTTCCGAGTATCCCGACCTGCCCACATATGATGATTTTGATGAGGCCGATACTCTTTCGAGCGATTCTTCACATGATGAAGATCCTCCGCCATCACTCGATCCTACTTTGGACGATTACTCATTTGAGGAAGACTTCTCTACGTTTCTCAACACTTACTTCCCTCATGAGAGTGATGCTCCTCCTTTAAACTTTGAAGATTATCGTCTTGATCCTACTTTGGATTTGAAGAACATTCTTTCAAAGGAGAAGAAACCGGTCGACACCAATATCCGCAGCACATATGATTTAACACCTCTTTGTCCCCCTTCTGAGGACGAGGTTGTGCTTCTTCGCGGATCTTATTCCTATTATGCTGAGCCTGAGTGCTATTTTCCCTTAAAGGAAAAGGTTTTCGACCCCGGTATTGAAATCTTTAAGCCATCTCAGTATCCACCTGATGAAATAAAAGGAAAAATCTTTGGAACTATTGAGAACATGCTTGCACCTCACCATACTTGCTTCCACCGTGCTCCATCGCTGCTTAAGGGAACCTTGCCTACTCTTCTTTGGCTTGCCTTGTTCGCCTTAAGCGTGTGCTATTTGATGGACGAAAACTATGTCTTTGATCCCGGTGGATATGTTTCATGCTTCTTCCTATGATGATCAAGGTCGAGTCAGGCTCACGACTCGGTAATCAAAAATCAAGCGCTTCTTGGGAGGCAACCCATGCATCTATCTTTTAGCTTTCTTTATCCTAAGTGTAGGGGAGACCCGTTGGTTTGCTATTTCCTCTCTTCTTCTAATCAGGGATTCGAGCGCTCAATGATCCACTCTTGATGATTCTTGACGACCCGTGATTCCGTGTTCACTTCTTCCCGGTTCTATCCTAAACTCTTTTCGATTCACTATTTTATATTTTCTCAATATTAAAATAGGAATCTCTTTAGTTGTCTTTTCCTTAGCAAGATTTAAACAAAGTGCACAATGTCCTAAGTGTAGGGGAGTTTACTCCCACATGCTTAAACATTGAGGACAATGTTTATGTTAAGTGTAGGGGGGACTTCTATCGAAGTTAAGTGGCCTTTTCCTTGTATTTGTCCTCATTTTAACCGGAAAATCAATTTTTCGACATTTTTCAAAATTTTTGATCTATTTTGGCCTATTAGTTTTTCCCTTTGTATAGTTATTTTCTTTCTTTGCTAGAATAAACTTTAATAAAGTGGTTTTAATTTTCAAACGTTGTGAATCTTTTGACTCAACCCGAGTTTACTTATCTAAGTTACTCTAGCTAGTATCCTTAACGTGTTTAAGTCAAGTTTTGCTAGGCTTTTTATATAGGGAGCTATAAAACGCGAAAGTCTTAACTCTCACGGGTTAAGAACAAGAACTTTTCGCAAGTTCCTATAATTGATCCTAGAGAGTCGTTTATCAAGGGAACTTTAAAATGCGATTTTTAAACTTGAAAAAGTCTAAGAATTTGCAAGATCCTATAGGCGACTAGAAAACCCAAAACGCTGATTTAATAGGCTAAGTATCCACGAGTCTCATTCCTTGAGATTTTAAACTGTAGAGAACGAGAGATGATAGAGCCAATTATAAGTTCGGTATTCTTTCGGGAATTTATGTGAGTTAATTATAAGCCTATTCTCCCATCGCTTGTTAATAAATTTATCTGAAATAAATAAGGTTGTACGATTTGAAAAGTTACTTAGCTTCTAGCCCAAGATCGTTTAAAAGTTACTCGGTATGGATTAGAGTTCATAGCCAAGGCATAACTTATTGAAGCGGGATGCGAAGATTGGCGAGTCCAAAAAGGCCCTAACAAGGCATGAGGGCTATATTTTGTTGCTAAAGATCCAAAGTGATGTGAAGAATCATTTATCGAAAATCAATATGAAGGATCGAGACACACGACGAAAAGCAAAAACTCCCCAAAAGTCATGGATAAGTGTATCTGAAAAGACCCTAGCAAGGTATGAGGATAAATAGATCAAAGTCATAAAAGGAGGCGGATCGTTGTACATCAAAGTCCAAAATAAAGATTGGAGAAAAATGAAGAAGTCGTGGTCTAAATATGAAGAATCTCTCAAAACTTCAAGTGAAGAAATTCCTATTATGAAGAGAAGGCCATTATTTCATGAACGTCTCTCAAAGTTTAAAGTATGAAGTCGCTGCCAAATATCAGTCCGAGAAAGGTCTCAAATCGCGAAGCGAGTTATGCCAAGATATGAACTTTTTGAGGTCCCGAGAAGCAGTTTTAAAAGATTTTGTCCTTTAGCTAACTATTGATTAAATCGTTCACTTTATTTTCGGACTAAATAACTATCGAAATAAGTCAACAATGGATCCTCGTGATCATTAAAGACAAACAATAAAATATAAGAGATACCCCTAGGAATAAGGGAGTCTAAGGGTGTGTTTGTTTTAAAAAAAAACGTCTGAACCGCGTCTGAATCTGACCAGTCAGACGCGGTCAGACTTTCGGGTTGTTTGTTTTTTCAGTCAGACTCAGAGACACGAAGATATAAATTTTCATTCAGATTCAGAGTTGATGAGCAGATCTGAAGATGTTCTAACCCTTCAAAATTTCATTCTTTCACATATAATAAACAGTTCCAACCCTTTCACCTCCACCACTCCACCATTGTTTGATCATTAAAGATTTATAGAGACTCGTCGTAGATCTTTATATATGAACACCTTCAAACATCAACCAAGAATCAAAACCATACTGAAAAAAGTTTCGACAATCAAAAATTTTTAGTTCTTTCGGTGATTCGGAATTAAAAGGGTAACATGAATGTCTGTGAATGTTGTTGAGTATTGAGGAGAAAGAAAAGAACAAAATTACAAAAAACGTAGTTTGTGGTTTGGTGGCGTGGGATTGTAGGTTTACATATATATCATCACATCTAGGTTTATAAAAGAATTGGGCCAGTTTAAATACAAATAGTATATGTATGTATTATGGGCCACCTTTTTAAAATATATTAAGTAAAGCCCAATAATTTATGCGGATGGAAAGAAGAGTTGGTCCATAATGTTGGTATTTTGTATTATCAAATATTTTTATAAAAAAAAGTCATGGTACACGCTATAGCGTGTTATATCACTTTTCATGCCACTTTTTAGTACAATAAAAATATTTTATCTCATATTTACATAATCAACTTATTTAATGTATTTGTTATGGTTTAATATATATTTAAAAAAAACATTCAGACAATTATGTAAAAACAAACAACATTTTTTCATTCAAATTCAGACATTACAACCACCTCTTACTAGTAAGAGGCGGTAGTCAGATTCAGACCCAAAACATCTTAATGAAACAAACACCACCTAAGTGAATAATTTGGCCACATGAGTTCGTGTTAGTTTGTTAACTTATAATAACAATGATCTCGTTTTTAAGCTTTGTTTGGAGAAAGTGAAAACTTGAGGATGATGATTATTCATGACATTTCCAAAACCCGAAGGTATGATTTTGATTTCTTTACTTTGAATGTTTTTAATTTTATATCTCTTTAATAAAGGCCAACGTGGATTGATTATGATGAAAAATGTAAACGCACTTTGTAACTAATGCATTGCATGAAGACATTGCAATGGTCAAGTGTAGGGGATTTGATAGGTGTGTAAACACCCATCCTTTTTACCACTTAATTACAATAATAACCGAGCCAAAACGTGTATTTTATGTCTTTTATGTCGGAATTATGCGTGGTTTGTGTTTTTGTTGTAATTTAGGACGAAATTGTGAAAAGTGGAGAAAACACGGCATTCACGGGCTTTTGTTGAAGAAAAAGACGAAAGACGAAGTCAAGAAGTCAAGAGTGCAAAAAGAACGGAAGTCCAAGACCAATTCTAAAGATTTATCGAAGAAAAAGTCGAAAGACGGAAGTTTACTTAAAGCCGAAGAACTCAAGTCTAATTTATTGAAGAATTAAAAGACGAGTTCAAAGAAATCCCGAGCCAAAAGTCATTAAAGTCCAAGATTAAAGAAGATTTAAAGGCTTAAGGACTAATGGTGCAATTAACAAAGAGATTAAGAAGGGAGGACTAAGCATGCAATTAAGGAGAAAGGAAAGAGGGGAGGAAGCTTCCTAAGCATTCCTTAATCCTCCCCTATATATAGATTAGATCTTAATCATTTTCATTTTGTTGGCTAAGGTGACAATTAGTCTTCCACCTTTTAATTACTTGCTCTTTAAATACATGTCATTTTAAATACTTGTCTTGCACTTTTAATATCTTTAAATTCCAAGTAAGTGTTCTTTAATTTTCTTGTTTTAATCTCTCATTCTACCTTTCTTTCTTTGCTTGATTTTGTTGTTTACATGCTTATTGTGTTACTTATTTGATTAAAGATTATGTTTTTATGCTTTTGATTGTTTTGGATCATTGATTTTTATAGCTTATTTGTGTTTATTTTAAGTTTCTTAAGTTTTTATAAAAGTTATTTTTATATTAAGTTTGTTTTCGTAAATCTTTTTCATTTCGTGTCTTTAAAGTCTTTAAATTTCAGCTTATTAGCTTTTTCTTATACGTGTTAGCTTAGGATTTTAGTTTAGTGCTTATTTGATTTATAGCATATTTGTATTGCCTATTTTATCTTCTTTCCACCATATTCCGACCACCCTGGTCGGAAAAGGGTTTATCATTCCGATCTTCGTGATCGGAATAGGGTTTTGATTTTCCGACTGGTATTCCGAAGTCTACATTCCGATCTGGGATGTTGTGTTGACATTCCGATTAGTGTAATTTTAGTGCATTCCGATCAAAGGGATTTGTGGGTATTCCGATCAGGAGGTAAGTGACAGTTATTCAGATCTGAGTCCATTCTTCACATTCCGATCTGAAAGGTAAGCACATTCCGACGATGCAAATTCTGATCAGGAAGGCAACTTCATTCCGATCATAGTCTGATCGGAATATATTCCGATTGGGTTATTTTTCACTTATTTCGTCTTGTTTAATTTTTAAGTTGTCATTTTAATACTTTGTCAAATTTTAATTCTCGTCACGCTTTAATTTTAAGTCACTTAATTTCTCGTTATTTACTTTTCAAAGTTTTAATATTGCACCCTTTATTTTAATTAGACTTAGATTTATTTTAACGCCCTTTTAATTAACGTCATTTACTTTAATAGTTTTGCACCTTTTTATTTAAAATCAACCAAAAATATTTGTTTTACCAATATCAACTGAGTCGTACTTTGAACAGGGAATCAATTCGTTAAGATATCGAGAACTTAAACTTTAATTTTTATACGGGGTGTCAAAAGTCTTGTATTAAAAATCATCGATCATTGATGATCAACTTGAGGTTTCGATGTTTTATCCATTCTTTTATTGACGTCTTTTGAGTAACGTGGATAGATCTCCGAAATGTCAATCGCTTTAAATGACGAGTTATGAAAGCATGCGTTATGTGTACCCGTTATTAAAGGGTGTGAATGATGTTTATCTTTCCCTCTACTTAAATTTTATTCGTGTGGATCGCACGTTGATTCTTTCTTAAGTCACAAACATTGTTTTTTTTCCCTTGATTTGGAAATTATTGGATGACTTTATTATCTTCCGATTGTGTATCGATCTTCGCGAACTCAATGAATAAATTTTATCCCGTTTTATGAATGGACGACTTGATGATGTATTTGGTTGTTTTGACGTCTTATCGTCG
Organism: Glebionis coronaria; assembly: GCA_025667525.1. NCBI lineage: Eukaryota > Viridiplantae > Streptophyta > Magnoliopsida > Asterales > Asteraceae > Glebionis > Glebionis coronaria. Next base: position 497,609,877 of record CM046882.1, on the reverse strand, counting down.
ACACGTGTATTGTGTCCTTGCTTTAAGGATCCATACGACTTTTAAATTGTGCAATACATATTATTGGTTGCGTATTGTGTAACTTATATTCATTATTCTTGTTATGTTTCTACCTTATTAATTGAGGAACCCCGAGTATGTTCCCTGCTTACTTTCGATGCAATGATTGCACCCACGAAATTTTTAAAGATTTTTACAAGTTTTATAAGGATTTATGAGATTTTCACAAATGTTCAAATTACTAAAATGACTTCTTACATATAAGAGGTGGATTTTATACACTTTCTTCGTAAAATATGCGACTAGTGTTTAAAAAAAGGACGATTTATTTTCGGTAATTTATTTTTTCTTTTTTTTCAGAATTTGAAAGTGGATTTCCTATACTTGCAATCTTAGACCTGGATTTCAAATACCAGTTTCATACATACACCCTGCAGTTTCTTCAAAAAGGACTAAAGTCATCCTTAAACTTATTCTACTTATGTTTTTTTTTAATGGTTGAAAAATTTATTTGTTATTGGTCTTACTTATAATCACCAAGCTCTTTTAAAAGCTATTATGATTTAATGTGTCATTACCATAATTGATCTAAACCTAAATGATTTGTATCTTTAACACCAATTTTAATTTGTACGGTGTGTTCACCTTATTAATAATACAAATTTTTGGGTTTTACTGTTTACGTAATTCGCGCCTTCTCGTTTTGGGTTATTCTACTCTCTTCTCGCACATTTTACCGTTTTCGATTGACCTCCTTGGACACCAATACTGTTTCCACCAATTCTATTTTACGTAATTGTACGCTTGACCTGCTTGGTCACCTGTTTTCTATTGACCTCCTGCCCACACGTCTTGGCAGCTTTGATGCATTGTGGGTATGGATTGGTTAGCGACCCATCTTGCGGTCATTGTTTGCTCTGAATGAATTTTACGTATTCCTTTGCCTTCGGTTGCGATGTTGGAACTCCACGGCGAGCAGCCGGTGGATGACCCAAAATCTTTGTAGTACGTTACATCTGCTGAAAAAACGTCTGGACGATATCCGTGTCGTCTGTGATTTACCTGGGGTATTTCATGATGTCTTGCATGAACTACCTCCTGCGCGCGAAGTTGAATTCAAAATTGATCTTGTTCCCGGTGCATTACCCGTTGCTAAATCGTCGAACCGCTTGACTCCGTCAGAAATGAATGACCTATCGAATCGACTCAAGGAATTACAAGAAAAAGGATGGTGCTATGAGAATGTGCATAGATTACTGAGAATTAAACAAGTTGGCTGTTAAGAACCGTTATCCGTTGCCACGAATCGACGATCTGTTTGACCAGCTTGAAGGTGCTTGCTGTTTTTCCAAGACAGACCTCAAACCTGGTTACCATCAATTGCGGGTTCATGAGGATGATATTCCTAAAACTGCCTTTCGTACCCGTTACGGACATTTTGATGTTTACAGTAGTGCTTGCTGTTTTTCCAAGACAGACCTCAGACCAGAGTTCCTTTAGGGGGGAAGACTGTGAGAACGCGGATTTTCGGTAATTTTCTTTTACTAGTTATACGTGCTTATTCACAGTTTTACCATATTCCCCGTTTATTTTACAGTGATTACGTGTCATCCTCGAAATTTTAGTTAAATATAAAATTCTATGGATATCGCTAATTTACGATATTATTTGGCGAAATGTCCAAACTTTATATTTGTAATTTCTACGAGATTTCATCATATTTTATATGACTTATTATTGACTCTTTGCCTCAAAAATAATGAAAATCGATATCTAGATCAATAACGGACGCAATGGTGAACTTTTGCATTTTTACGTTTTCTGGCTGTCGGACTGAGTTTTCGGGTCCGAACGCCCTGAGAAAAATTATTATTATGTGATTCCTAGTTATTCTTGATTCCTTGATCCAACTTAGTGAAATTCGAGCCAAACAAGTGTTTACTAGTTATTTTAAGGAAATTTCGTTTTAAACATAAACGGGTTTTGGTTTTCGTCAGAAACGGCTCGTTAATTAAACCCGTAAATTTACGAGAGCTCAACACTAAATTTTGGGCCATCTTGGAGTATTTTCAGCTGGGCCCAAGCTTAGGAAGCCCAATTTGACTTTGTTTGACCATTAATTAAACAAAGAAGAAAACATAGTAAAAATTCTTTACAAAAAAAATAGATTGTGTCTCCTTCTTTCTCTTTGTGGCCGACGAACAAACACCCACCCCCCAAAACCACTGATTTTTCTTGATTTGAGGTAAATTAATATTAGTCCTATGTTTGTTTTTCAATTCCTAATCAAACCCGTTTGTTAATTTTAACATACATCAAACTTTTGCATGTAATTAAAAATCATCAAATCTTATGATTTGATGATGTTTTATGAGTTCTTGTGCTTGATTTTGCTTCTCCAATGGTTAATTTGTGTTTTTGATGGACAAACTTTTGATTTGAGTATGTTATATTGTCATAGGGCCACGAAATTTTTATGATCAAGGAAGAAGGAATCGATATTTTTCGTGTTTTGATTGATTCATACGAGTTGTGAAGGTATAATCATAACTAGTATATTGAATTTGATGTTATTAGCCTTTTTGGATTACATTAATCTTTGATTTTGAGCTCATGGGTGAAACCCACTGAGATTGTGATTACATAGGTCATATTATGACTTAGGATACTTGCGTGGCGATTTAGTATAGCTTAGGAGTTGCGTTTTCGCGTTTAGGTTACTAAATTGAAACGTTTTTATAACATGGAAAAACCACAGAAACAAAGAGTTCATGGTCAATTTTTCTTAAACACATGACCATGTTTTTATTAAAAATGAATACCCACTATCTTGCTTGATATTTGGTGAGTTAGATGAAAACGGGAAGTGTCCGGATGAGCCCGGGATGGTCGTTTTACTAAACTAGGTCAAATCTGAATTTTTGCTTAAAACGTGGGTAAATTGACTTGGGTAAAAAGGTTGAATATATGATTTTACAACTTTTTACAGTAGGTATAAACAAAATAAAACTTCTCTTTTTGGTTTCGTGTCAAAATCTTATACCGTTTGGGATTTATGCTCAATTTACTGAAGGGTACAAAAGACGTTTACAACTTTCTGTTTTGATAGTCTGTCACTAAAAGTGCATTTCCAGTTGATTGGAAATAGTTCTAGGTCTGTTCTTGCCCAACTTTTAAAGGTAAGAGAAATAACTTTGCATGTCCGAAAATTTCACCTTCTGTACTATTATATATTTTTAGATATGACCAAATCTTCGCAACCATTTTCAGAAAACTGAAAGCTGTCTATTATTTTGATACTATAAGTCGAGTCTAAAACATGTTTGAAACTTGCATAAAATGGTTAGACCATCAAATAAGGTTAATGTCATGTTTATATAGTAATCCAAAGGTACTTTGGTCAAATTACGTCTTAAGCTTAGGTCTCGCCATCGCACGCAAGTTACTTAGTCATACTATGTCATGTTACTTCTAAACGCTATTTGCTACCATGAATACTTTCTTATTACGCGTCACCATTGCATTGGTCCGTGAAGACTCCTGATTTGCCCAGACCTTTTTCCTTATATTCACTTGCTAAAGGTAAGTACATAGCCCCTTTTCGTTGTTACATGTTTTTACTACTCGCAGGGTGAGAAATACACATTTATGGAACACACTCATTACTTTTTACTTGTATGCTATTTGAGAACTTGTATGCTGCTTCCAGTGATTACTAGATACTACTATTATTGCTTAGTGTGCTCAAAAGTCCCCTCATCATGAACCGTTAGTTATTTCATTACTTTGCAAAGCGCGAGTGTTATGGGTGGATCCATCGGGACTGACAATCCCCGTCCTTGTATTACGTGACGCGTATACATTTTGAGGTATTACGAGTTGTTTGAGCAAACACTCACTTTAGGGGCAAATTGATTACGTTAAGTTTAACATCCCATTTTGGTAAATGGAATGTCACGTATGATTATGGCGTGTCATCAAAGCATACAAGGAAAAATGTATAAAACATCACATGACCATAAAGGAAATACCGGAAACAAACATCGGTACCCTAAAAGTAGAACTCATCAGACACAAACATAAGTACTGTAAATGAAAAGGACTAAACAATGTCCATGGAAATGAGTATCAAAATTAATAAGAAATACATAAAGTAATGAAGGCTAGAAAGCTTCCAATCCATATGCACGTACGCTTAAAGTCTACGAGCGTCCCTGAGTACCTGTCGTTTTATGAACATGAAAGGAAAAACGGCTGAGCATAACGCTCAGTGCACGGATATACGAGTATAGTATGAATAATATAAGCATATAAGCATAAAGCAGCGGAAAAGACTAAGTCCTGGATAACCTGGTATATCTTAATAAAACTGGCTTTATAGTTTGAAAAGCCTTATGTTTATCTTATAAAAACTGTTTAACATGTTTACCATTTAGCCAATATAGGTCATGAAATATCCACGTGCATGAATACTTGGAGGGGTGACCTCGTCATGCAAATTAGAGGGGTTGCCTCTAATTTAATATAAGTTTTTGGGTAGGAGGGATCAGCTCCTTGTGAAGGATGCAAGGCACACACCACATTCACCTGAATAATCTGCTGAAAATATGTAACCTATGATGCACCCATACGCCCCACATGATAATAATAATAATATGGCCAAAAGCTAATGGGATGCCACGAGCTATCACTCCGTCGTGGTGGAGTCATAACACTGGTGCCTCTAGTGTTATGGTTAGGGTACCTCCATAACTAGGTGAAACTGGTCATGCATGTATATGGCTTTAGGTATCTAATTAAACATAAGCAATTCAAAAACATATAAAACATATAATGGGGAAAACAGTTGGCTGCATACAGGGAATCCTAATAAGGAAGAATGTCCATACTGAAAGGACGGAGAATCCGTACCTTGTGTCCAGTGTTCGAAGAAGACGAACGGAAGAGAGTCCTAATTCGGTATCACAAATGCTACATAGATAATATACATGTATAAGTATTCTGATTACTGAGTACGTAACTGGTTTTATATCATGTTTTAGATTGTTTTATATGTTCATGTCTTGTTTTACTGATTTTAGCTTTATACTGCGTTTATCATGTATTCTGTCTATTCTAATTAAGTATTACTTGTATTTCTTGTATTCTTATACTTGTTGTGTAATAATAAGTAACTTTCTAAAAATAGCAGGTTTCCTAAAACAGAAAGTTTCCAAAAATAGAAAGTTTCCAAAAATAGATTTACTGCTTAAAATATATAACTTTCTAAAAATAGAAAGTTTCCATAAATAGATTAGTTGCCTTTATTAACTAAGTTTCTAAAAATAGAAAGTTTCCATAAATAGAAATAAGCTAGATTATTAAGCTAATAATATAAGCTTAAGTGTTTACTGATTTATATTCTAAGTCATGTGATTAAATAGTATAGTTTATTAATTATTTCATGTAAATTAAATAAACTATAGGTTAAAGTATTTAATTAAATGTAACCAGATTTAATTAAATAAAGATAAAATACTTAGGTTAAAACATGTATTAATATTATTATTAATATAAGCTAAGTCATGTAGATTAATTAATTATAAGGCATGTTAAATAATTAATTAATTATATAGTCTAACTTAAATAATAAATACTTAGGTTAAAATCCATGTATTATTAATAATATTAATAACCTAAGTCATGTATAAATTAAATTAATCATGTACATGTTTTAATTAATTTAACCTTGTAAAAATAAACTTGTAAAAAAATAATTAAACTTATAAAATAATGTCGTGACTGAAACCCGTGTCTTATTTATTAAACGTGTCGTGAACCGTATTCGTGAACCCCGTGAACCGGTCGACAAACGCACCCTTAACAGTGGCTAACCGGCATTGCCGGTTGCCACTTTTTGTGTAAAACAGCCACCGGCTGTGCCGGTGGTGTCCTTGATCAAGGCTAGCCGGCGGCTAGCAAGAGTTTCCACCGGCTAGCCGGTGTTCCCCCTGCTTTCCATATATAGCCATCGGCTTATGCCGGTGGTGGTCCTTGTTTCTGCCGAGACCCAACCAACACCAAAACACACCCCGACCGAGGTCGGGGGTTCCCTTGTTCTTACGGCCGAGACACAACAACACCTCACCGAGACCTTGAGGTCTCGGTTGGTGCGAAACAAAAACAAGCCGAGACCTTTTGGTCTCGGTTCTTGCATCGGCCCAAAACAAACACCCCTTAAACCACAATGTATTTACCCCCCCCCCCCCCCCCATGATTTATTAACATGTTAATTACTTGTTTTTAATAAACCATGATTTCATGTGTTCTTGATTAAATAAAAACATAAATAAAAAGGGTTTAAGGATTTACCGATTACGTGAAACAATGGAGAACGATAACACTAACAATCTTGCAAGAAATCAATCACCAAAAATCAACAAACACACCCTTGGTGTGTGTTCTACCCGGCGGCCAAGAGAGAGAGCAAAAGAAAAGATTAGGGTTTTGTTTATTTTCTAATTTCCTGTAATTATGAAAATATCTTTTCCCCTTTTCTTGTTTTAGTAAAAATTAAAATGGGCTTGGCCCTTGTCTTGATTCTAGCCGCGGGTAAGAGGGCCCACATAGGGTAACCCATATGTTTTTCCGTGTCTAATATTATACATGTTCTCGTGTTCGTGTTTTACGTGATTTAATTAGTTATCCTTTGTGTTATATTATATTTATTCATAACCGTAATAAATATACGTAAATACATAATATTAAGCTTGTTATTATTTACGTTCATGATTTCATGTTCGTATGTTCGTGATTATAATTATTATTGAAATAATTATCATGTCTTAATACGTATTAAATACTTATCGTGTTATAACACGTACGTAATACTTGTAAATATTGATCGTGAAACGTAAACGTGCTATAAAAGGAAAGTTCTAATCATGTACGTACGATCATAAGGGTACTATTCATGGTAAAAGCATGCGGGTTTTACAACTCTTCCCCCCTAAAAAGAATAATTCGTCCCCGAATTTATAGATAATGTAACTGGAAAAGAAGAACATACCCGAATTCAAAATACGAAATGAGGGTAAGAAGCCCGGATAGACTCCTCTGTTTCCCAAGTGGCTTCCCGCTCGGTATGATCCCTCCAAAGGATTTTGACGAATGGAATCGTCTTCCTTCTCATGAGTCGTTCTTGTCTGTCAAGAACTCGTTCGGGTTCTTCTATGAAAGTGAGATCTTCAAGAATCTGTTCCAGTGGATATTGAACCATGTGAAGGGGATGATACTTGTACCCTCTGAGTAAGGACAGATGAAAAAAGTCGTGGACATGAGAAAGCTGCGGAGGTAACGCTAAACGGTAAGATACTTCACCGACTCGTTCAATGACATCAAACGGTCCGATGAATCGAGGATTGAGCTTCCCTTTGATTCCAAAACGTCTAACACCACGTTCCGGCGAAACCTTAAGGAAAACATGATCTCTTATGTTAAAATTTAAGTCCCTATGATGCTTGTCTGCATAACTCTTCTGACGTGACAGTGCTTCTTGCAGTTTCTGCTTAGCTACTGCGACCTTCTCGTTAGTCAACTCTATCATTTTTGGTCCTTCAAGTGTTCGCGCACCAACCCGATCCCAGCAGATTGGGGCGCGACACTTCCTGCCATACAACATCTCGAAAGGAGCACACTTGATACTTGTGTGCCAACTGTTGTTGTATGCAAACTCCACCAAACAGATATAATCGTCCCAATCACCCGTCCATTCCAACGCACATGACCTCAACATGTCTTCTAATGTCTGAATCGTTTGTTCCGATTGCCCGTCTGTTTGAGGATGAAAAGCCGTGTTAAGCTTAAGTTTTGTCCCCCAAGCTTTCTGCAGACTTCTCCAGAATCGCGAAGTGAACCGAGGATCTCCGTCTGAGACGATGCTGGATGGAGCACCATGAAGTCTCATGATCTCCTTCTTGTAAGTATCGGCGAGTTTACTAACCAAATCTTCCTTGCGGATCGGTAAGAAATGAGCTGATTTGGTAAGTCGATCAACGATAACCCAAATCGCATCGTGCTTCCTCTTTGTCGGCGGAAGACCGGTAACAAAATCCATGGTGATTTTGTCCCACTTCCACTCTGGAATATCTAACGATTGAAGAAGACCACCAGATCGCTGATGCTCGATCTTAACCTGCTGGCAGGTAAGACATTTGGAGACGTAAGTCGCAACATCCTATTTCATACCACTCCACCAAAAATACTGCTTGATATCAAGGTACATCTTGGTCGAACCAGGATGAATGGAGAATGGGGAGCTATAAGCCTCAGCTAACAATGCTTCCCGGAGTTCTTGATCATCAGGGACACAAAGTCTCGTGCCCTGCCATACGATACCATCTGCATCTATCCGAAATTCTGTCTGCTTCTCCAAATTCTGAATTATCGCCCATATTTCACCATCATCTTTCTGAGCTTCCTTGATCCTAGAGAGTAACTCGGGTTCCACTCTAAGATTAGCCCAGTAACCGTGTTGTCCACGTACCATGATCTCCATGTCTAGTCGCTCTAATTCTCTAATGATTTCCTCCTTTATCTCAATGTCGTTGATCATTCCGGACTTCTTGCTAAGTGCATCTGCCACTACATTCGCCTTACCGGGATGATACTGCATATTAATGTCATAATCCTTCAACAGCTCTAACCATCTCCTCTGTCTCATGTTCAATTCACGCTGAGTGAAGATATACTTCAAGCTCTTGTGGTCCGTGAAAATGTCACATGATTCTCCATACAAGTAGTGCCTCCATATCTTTAATGCAAACACGACTGCTGCAAGTTCCAAGTCATGCGTAGGGTAATTTTCCTCATAAGGCTTAAGCTGCCGTGAAGCGTACACGATCACTTTCCCATGTTGCATGAGAACACAACCAAGTCCATTCCCCGATGCATCAATGTAGATCTGAAATCCACCTGTACCAGATGGGAGAGTAAGAATCGGTGTAGATACTAACTTCTGCTTTAGGCCTTCAAAGCTCTTCTCTTTTTTTTCAGTCAAGACGAATTTCTCTTCTTTCCGCATCAGTTTGGTCAATGGTAGTGCTAAACGGGAAAAGTTCTCCACGAACCTACGGTAGTAACCAGCTAAGCCTAGGAAACTGTGAACTTCAGTCGCTGATGTTGGTCTTGGCCACTTGGTAATAGCCTAAACCTTTGCTGGATCCATCGTGATTCCTTCTGCTGATACAATGTGACCTAAGAATGCCACCTTGTCTAACCAGAACTCACACTTGGAGAATTTAACATACAGCTGCTTCTGGCGAAGAATCTGTAGTACTGTACGAAGATGGTCTTCGTGTTCTTCCTTGGACTTAGAGAAAATCAGGATGTCGTCAATGAAGACAATGACTAACTTGTCCAGAAATTCATGAAAGATTCTTAATGTAAGGTTTTTGCTAGTTGAAAGTTCGTTATTCTCGGTATCTTCTCGAATTGATTTCCGGTTCAAAGTGCGACTCAATTGTTCTTGGTGGAAATGAAAATGGTTTGGTTATCTATTACTAAGTAAAATGAAAATGTAAATTGCGATAAGTAAAAGGAATGCTAAAAGGAATGCTAAAAGGAATGCTGATAGGAATGCTGATAGGAATGTTGATTGGAATGCTAATAGGAATGCTAATTGGAATGTTGATTGGAATGCTAATAGGAATGTTGATTGGAATGCTGATTGGAATGTTGATTGGAATGCTGATTGGAATGTTGATTGGAATGCTAATAGGAATGCTAATTGGAATGTTGATTGGAATGTTGATTGGAATGCTGATTGGAATGCTGATTGGAATGCTGATTGGAATGCTAATAGGAATGTAAAAGGAATGCGAAAGGAATGCTGATTGGAATGTTGATTGGAATGCTGATTGGAATGTTGATTGGAATGCTGATTGGAATGTTGATTGGAATGCTGATTGGAATGTTGATTGGAATACTGATTTGAATGTTGATTGGAATGCTGATTGGAATGCTAATAGGAATGCTAATTGGAATGCTGATTGGAATGCTAATAGGAATGTTGATTGGAATGCTGATTGGAATGTTGATTGGAATGTTGATTGGAATGTTGATTGGAATGCTGATTGGAATGTTGATTGGAATGCTGATTGGAATGCTGATTGGAATGCTGATTGGAATGTTGATTGGAATGTTGATTGGAATGCTGATTGGAATGCTGATTGGAATGTTGATTGGAATGCTTATTGGAATGTTGATTGGAATGTTGATTGGAATGTAAAACCCTTTTCCAATCAAGGTGATTGGAATACGTGATTGGAAAGGGGTTTACCCTTTCCGATCTAACTTTTTGATCCGAAAATTAAGCAAAAGCAATAAGCTATGGTTAATAAGCTCAAACTAAAACTTGCACGAATCTAAATCAAAATTGACTTAATAAGCATGAATAACAACTTATCAAACTTAAAAATAAGCAAACTTTCAAATCAAACTTTTAAAAAGATGAACTTTTTAAGAAAACTTTAGATCAAATAAGCATTAAGATGAAAACAAATCAAGGATGAACATGAATCAAAGAGAAGCAAAGTAAGAAAGGGAGAAGAAGATGATTAAAGATAAGAACTTGATTAAAAGAAAAGATTCCAAAATAAAAAGACTTACTTGAATTGAAGAAATTAAAAGTGCATAACATGAAATTAAATTGCAAGAAATTAAATGACAAGAAATGAAAATGGTGGAAGTGTGGCTTGTCAAGCCACCAACAACATGAAAATGAAGCTAGCCTAAACTATATATAGGGGTGATTAGGGAGGAGCTTAGGAAGCTTCCTCCCTCTTTCCTCTTTTCCTTATTTGCACACTTAAGCCCTTTTCTTCTTAATTGTTTGTTAATCTTGGACTTAATGATTTTGTCTTGGGATTTCTTTAAACTCGTCTTTGAATTTTCTTCGTAAATTAGACTCGAGTTCTTCGGCTTTTAGTAAACTTCCATCTTTTGACTTTTTCTTCGATAAATCTTCAGAATTGGTCTTGGACTTCCGTTCTTTTTCCACTCTTGATCTTTCGACTTCGTCTTTCGTCTTTTTCTTTGATAAAAGCCCGTGAATGCCGTGTTTTCTCCACTTTTCACTTTTTCATCCTAAATCACAACAAAAACACAAACCACGCATAATTCCGACATAAATGACATAAAATACACGTTTTGGCTCGGTTATTATTGTAATTAAGTGGTAAAAAGGATGGGTTTTTTCACACCTATCAATTCTGTTCATCAGATCCATGAACACTGCTGGAGCATTGGTAAGGCTGAATGGCATGACTGTAAATTCGTAATGGCCATAGCGTGTACGGAAAGCAGTCTTGGCGATGTCCTGCTCCTTAACCCGTAGCAGATGATAGCCCGACCTTAGATCAATCTTAGAGAAATGTTTGGCCACTTGGAGTTGGTCAAACAAAATGTCTATGTGTGGTAGTGGATACCTATTCATGATGGTAATCATGTTGAGCTCGCGATAGTCTATGCAAAGACGCATACTGTCGTCCTTCTTCTTAACGAATAAGACCGGTGCGCCCCATGGAGATGCGCTCGGTCGAATAAAGCCTCGTTCCAGAAGTTCTTGCAATTGATCCTTCAGCTCCTTTAACTCTATGGGAGCCATGCGATAAGGAGCCTTGGAAATCGGCTCAGCTCCTGGGATGAGCTCGATACTAAATTCTTCTTCACGTGCAGGTGGTATGCCCGGAATTTCTTCTAGAAATACATCTGTAAATTCTGACCCTATCAGCTGATTCTGAATTGATGGGGATTCAACATCCATGTCATGAACGGTAGCTAGATAGCCCTCACAACCATGTGAAAGTAATGCTCGTGCTTGCAGGGTTGATATGATTTGTACAGACCTTCCGGGTACGAACCTGTTGTGAATGCACTCTGGTGTATTAACATCACCGAAGATGACTCGATATGAATGGCAGTCTATGGTAGCATGATGCTTGGATAGCCAATCCATGCCCAAGATCATGTCAAAGTCATTCATTTCCAGCGGAAGTGCGTCAACAGGACGAATCTTGTCATCAAACTCTAGGGGAAGGCTCTTGTACACATGGGTTATGCGTACAGAGTCTCTCAAAGGCGTGGAAATATTTAGTATATTCTCTAGTGGCATGGGAAGCATCCTAACATTCTTGGCATAAGCAGTAGAAATGACCGAGTGAGTAACACCCGTATCAAACAGAACACATGCAACTTGACCATACATATACAAGATTCCAGCGATGGTACCTGTAGACTTGTTGGCCTGATCGCAAGATGTCGTGTAAACGCGTCCACTAGTAGGAGGCGGCTTGGTATCAGCATGTCCCGATGTGCCCTCCATCTCGCCCTTGCGGTAGTCCTTCATGCGATGGCCAGGAAGACCACACTTGAAGCATGTGTCGCTGTCGCGGCGACATGGCCCTGGATGCCTATGGTTGCAGGTAGTGCAAAGAGGATGAGTATATCCTCCAGCAGGTGTCCTGGCTGGCTGTGAGCCTGATAAGAACAATATACATGAGACATGATAAAGGTACAAAGGACAATGCAGATAAATCGTAAAATGGAATATCAGTGATAGCTGGACGGTTAGGCTGTGAACCTCTCTGGTTCTGGTCCCTCCCGTTACAATGATTCCTGGTATAGATTCTCTAATGTGTCAGAATTAAGAACTATAGCATGCAATCATAAGAAAATGAGTAAGAAAAAGGACCTGCTGCTGTTGGAGTGTCCAGCGTTGTTACGGTAATTATCATTACCGCCACGCCTATCCGTAGCAGAACAGTCGTCAGTCTGACCGTTTCCCTTGGGCTGAGTAGGCTGTTGCTGAGTAGCCGGCTGAGACCGGTCCCCAGTCTTCTGCCTGGAAGATATAGTTTTAAAAGAGATGTAAATATACTGAAAGAATACGGTTTGGTCATCGCTGAATACGAATGTTTACCTCTTCTCGGGTCTCTCTGCTTCCTCGAACTCATCTCTTTCTTGCAGCATCTCCAGCTTACGTGCTGCATCGGCCACTTGTGCCACCGTGTTGAACGTAGCATACACCAAGTTGTTTGCGACCGATGTACGAAGAGCCCACCTGAAGTGGTGTGCTTGCTCTTCGGGAGTACCTGTTGCTGCACCAAGGAAACCAGCCAAGCGAAGAAAGCGCTGCATGAACTCATTGTTATTTTCCCCAGCTCTTTGTCGGATTCCATGGTACTCTCTCTTCAGCTTGTCTTGCTCAGCCTTGGGAAAGAACTGTCCCATCACCAAATCCCTGAACTGAGCCCAAGTCAAACCATCCACCCAATTATCCCCTCCCTCAAACTGATTCAGTGCCATCCACCATGATATCACATCACCTTCGAACCGGTAGCATGCCAACCTCGACTTGAAGACGGGGTCACAGCCCATAGCATCGAAGATCTTCTCAATGTGAGCCAACCAGCTTTCAGCTTCATTGGGGCTATCTTTTCTCTCGAAAGCTCGAGGGCGTAGCTTATTGAATCTCTCCAGCCATGTGACCAATGTTGCTGGAGGAGGAGGAGGAGGATTAGGCGGCTGGTGATGGTTGTTGGCAGCCTGCACTTCAGCCTGATTTCATTCATCAGCTGAGGAAGCATAGCTTGCATTGCAACTTGGATTGCTGCATTGAGTTGTTCCTGCTCGCGTGTGAGAACCATCTGATAGTATAACATAAAATACATGATTAAACTGATCAAAACATAAACTATATACATGAAAAAAATATATACCAATAAATCATGAGAAAAGATTTATGCAAGAAATTTTGTGCATGAATGCATGATGCAGTTTTATGAAAACTTTTGTATGCTCGAGAGTGAACGCCTATGGTCAGTTCACTCAAAACAAAAGACATGGCGAGGGGACGCCGATGGGTCGGTCCCAAAGTTAAAAGTTTCGATAAAACACATGCGACTAAATAGGGCCAGTCATGTACCAACCATTACTTAGTCATAAACCTGTGACAATGACATATATATGTATGCTTGAAAATGATGAATGCATGAAAATCGATTGTCAGTTCTAGGAAGACTATAGTGACTACCCACAAATCACAGGTCGTGTTTTGAGAGCCTACAGGTCGAAGCCTTGGCTCTGATACCATAATTGTAACACCCCATTTTGGTAAATGGAATGTCACGCGTGATTATGGCGTGTCATCAAAGCATATAAGGAAAAATGTATAAAACATCACATGACCATAAAGGAAATACCGGGAACAAACATCGGTACCCCAAAAGTAGAACTCATCACAGACAAACATAAGTACTGTAAATGAAAAGGACTAAACAATGTCCATGGAAATGAGTATCAAAAGTAATAAGAAATACATAAAGTAATGAAGGCTAGAAAGCTTCCAATCCATATGCACGTACGCTTAAAGTCTACGAGCGTCCCTGAGTACCTGCCGTTTTAAGAACATGAAAGGAAAAACGGCTGAGCATAACGCTCAGTGCACGGATATACGAGTATAGCATAAATAATATAAGCATATAAGCATAAAGTAGTGGAAAAGACTAAGTCCTGTATAACCTGGTATATCTTAATAAAACTAGTTTTATAGTTTGAAAAGCCTTATGTTTATCTTATAAAAACTGTTTAACATGTTTACCATTTAGCCAATATAGGTCATGAAATATCCACGTGCATGAATACTTGGAGGGGTGACCTCGTCATGCAAATTAGAGGGGTTGCCTCTAATTTAATATAAGTTTTTGGGTAGGAGGGATCAGCTCCTTGTGAAGGATGCAAGGCACACACCACATTCACCTAAATAATCTGCTGAAAACATGTAACCTAGGATGCACCCATACGCCCCACATAATAATAATAATAATATGGCCAAAAGCTGAAGGGACGCCACGAGCTATCACTCCGTCGTGGTGGAGTCATAACACTGGTGCCTCCAGTGTTATGGTTATGGTACCTCCATAACTAGGTGAAACTGGTCATGCATGTATATGGCTTTAGGTATCTAATTAAACATAAGCAATTCAAAAACATATAAAACATATACTGGGGAAAACAGTTGGCTGCATACGGGGAATCCTAATAAGGAAGAATGTCCATACTGAAAGGACGGAGAATCCGTACCTTGTGTCCAGTGAACGAAGAAGACGAACGGAAGAGAGTCCTACTTCGGTATCACTAATGCTACATAGATAATATACGTGTATAAGTATTCTGATTACTGAGTACGTAACTGGTTTTATATCATGTCGTAGCTTGTTTTATATGTTCATGTCTTATTTTACTGATTTTACCTTTATACTACGTTTATCATGTATTATGTCTATTCTAATTAAGTATTAATTGTATTTCTTGTATTATTATACTTGTTGTGTAATAATAAGTAACTTTCTAAAAATAGCAGGTTTCCTAAAATAGAAAGTTTCCAAAAATAGAAAGTTTCCAAAAATGGAAAGTTTCCGAAAATAGATTTACTGCTTAAAATAGATAAGTTTCTAAAAATAGAAAGTTTCCATAAATAGATTAGCTGCCTTAATTAACTAAGTTTCTAAAAATAGAAAGTTTCCATAAATATATTTAAGCTGGATTATTAAGCTAATAATATAAGCTTAAGTGTTTACTGTTTTATATTCTAAGTCATGTGATTAAATAGTATAGTTTATTAATTATTTCATGTAAATTAAATGAACTATAGGTTAAAGTATTTAATTAAATGTAACCAGATTTAATTAAATAAAGATAAAATACTTAGGTTAAAACATGTATTAATATTATTATTAATATAACCTAAGTCATGTAAATTAATTAATTATAAGGCCTGTTTAATAAATAATTAATTATATAGTCTAACTTAAATAATAAATACTTAGGTTAAAATCCATGTATTATTAATAATATTAATAACCTAAGTCATGTATAAATTAAATTAATCAAGTACATGTTTTAATTAATTTAATTTAACCTTGTAAAAATAAACTTGTAAAAAAATAATTAACCTTGTAAAATAATGCCGTGACCGAAACCCGTGCCTTATTTATTAAACGTGTCGTGAACCGTATTCGTGAACCCCGTGAACCGGACCCGTGAACCGGTCGACAAACGCACCCTTAACAGTGGCTAACCGGCATAGCCGGTTGCCATTGTTTGTGTAAAACAGCCACCGGCTGTGCCGGTGGTGTCCTTGATCAAGGCTAGCCGCCGGCTAGCAAGAGTTCCCACCGGCTAGCCGGTGTTCCCCCTGCTGCCGCAGCTTGGGTTTCCCCTGCTTTCCATAATAGCCACCGGCTTATGCCGGTGGTTGTCTTTGTTTCTGCCGAGACCCAACCAACACAAAAGCACACCCCGACCGAGGTCGGGGGTTACCTTGTTCTTGCGGCCGAGACACAACAACACCACACCGAGACCTTGAGGTCTCGGTTGGTGAGAAACAAAAACAAGCCGAGACCTTTTGGTCTCGGTTCTTGTGTCGGCCCAAAACAAACACCCCTTAAACCACAATTTATTTACCCCCCCCCCCCCATGATTTATTAACATGTTAATTACTTGTTTTTAATAAACCATGATTTCATGTGTTCTTGAATAAATAAAAACATAAAGAAAAAGGGTTTAAGGATTTACCGATTACGTGAAACAATGGAGAACGATAACACTAACAATCTTGCAAGAAATAGATCACCAAAAATCAACATACACGCCCTTGGTGTGTGTTCTACCCGGCGGCCAAGAGAGAAAGCAAAAGAAAAGATTAGGGTTTTGTTTATTTTTTAATTTCCTGTAATTATGAAAATATCTTTTCCCCTTTTCGTGTTTTAGTAAAAATTAAAATGGGCTTGGCCCTTGTCTTGTTTCTAGCCGCGGGTAAGAGGGCCCACATGGGGTAACCCATATGTTTTTCCGTGTCTAATATTATTCATGTTCTCGTGTTCGTGTTTTACGTGATTTAATTAGTTATCGTTCGTGTTATATTATATTTATTCATAACCGTAATAAATATACGTAAATACATAATATTAAGATTGTGATTATTTACGTTCATGATTTCATGTTCGTATGTTCGTGATTATAATTATTATTGAAATAATTATCATGTCTTAATACGTATTAAATACTTATCTTGTTATAACACGTACGTAATACTTGTAAATCTTGATCGTGAGACGTAAACGTGCTATAAAAGGAAAGTTCTAATCATGTACGTACGATCATAAGGGTACTATTCATGGTAAAAGCATGCGGGTTTTATATTAAGGTTTCGATTTCATGAGCTAATGCAATAATACATTTGAAAGGTATGTTGATCCCATAGCCTTTCTGCAATGATTACATTTGATACTACTACATAATGAGTGTTGTGTTCCATACTACTTTACTTAAACCTATGTATCCACTCAACAATTTTGTTGACGATTTTACATGTTATTTCTCAGGTAATCAAGTTTAGGTGCAAGGATTGGAGCTCGTGGATGCGGACATTCGGGCAAATTCTGTAGTCTTTTGATTGTCATGTTTACCTTTTGCTACTACTTTTTCTTTTGTATATCTATGCGTAAATCTCACCAAAAGGTAAGATTTGGATTAAAAATGACCGTTGAATGTCTTACGGTTTACTTGACTTTGATTTGACTTAAAACTTAGACATTTGGTAGAAGCCTCATGTGCTTCATGTATTACTTTAAACTATTTGGGGACCTATTTAAGATTTAAACTTCCCCAACTTATTGTTTAAATTTTCCGTAAGGATTATGATGTAAAAACAGGTTTTATTACGTCATTTTTACAGCTCATATATACTAGTTTTCTGTATTGCAACGATGTGGCACCCCCATGTTGCTTGAGTGGACCCTACCTGATTCAGGGGTGTTACATAGTGGAACTAAAAGAAGCAAAATATATTGTTAAATCTTGGCTTAGAAACTTTGATAGGGTAAATCAATGCATAAGTGAACAAATACCTGCTTAAAAGAGGAAAATGCTTGGTGCTGAAGGATCCTCCAGCACCAAATCTATTGTCTTTGTCAAAGCCTCAAATAAGGATGGTAGCTCGATCCCTGACATTGAAAGGTCATGTGAAGAGAATTTACCCAATCATGACACTAGACGAATCCTTCTTCCTGAGTTTCAAGCAAGTGTTGATACTTCAGCACCTGTTGAGTCCTCAGTTACTGAGGATGACTCAGATGATGATATAGAGAATGAAGTAAGTTCCCCACTTCCTCCTTTGGAGAAGCTGGCTGGTGCTGAACCCTCTACTAGACCCAATACTATCCAGTCTATCATCAAGTCACACACCACACACAGGTAGTTCTTCCAAACATGTCAAAATTGACACTTCAAAGAACTCTTCAGCCCCTGCTGAAGGCTCATATATGGGAACTACCTCTTCAGTTTCAACAAATAAACTAAAGAATGCTAGATCTGAGGAAGATGAGAGAATGTCTCTTGTCATGCAAGAGATCAATGATCTTAAATTGCAACTCAGGCAGCAGGAAACACCAACACGATTCAAAGATGAACCTTCATATTCTCCTCACTTAAAGTACAAGACACAATTTAAAAAGGCTTGTGATTTATGTGGTCTAAACAACCATATCATTGAAACTTGCCTAAAAGTGATTTATTGTACCAAATGTGAAAGGACTGATCATCGCACTTGTGAACAAACTCAGTATATGCTGGCCAAAACAAGTGCTGAAGCTCACAAAACTGAAGCATCTCATTCCAAGAAAAATATTCCTTTCCCACCATGCATTCATTGTGGTATGGGTAATCATCACTCAAATGACTGCCACTATTACCTTGTTTGTAATATTTGTGGAAGTTATGACCATGACACTCATGGACATAATCATATCATCTCACTCAAATGAGGTATTAAACCAATAAACCCAAACTCTATTAACAAATGTTGTGAGACTTGTGGAAGCGATGTCCACACTACATCTGATCACAACCATATAGAGTGGTTCAGAAGAGGTGAAGCCCTCCAGGCTAAGAAAGCTAAAGCTATTCAGACCTCTTCTTCTTCTGAGAAATCACACATACCCTCTACAAGAGGACCCTTCAGATCTAGAACACCTTCTAGATCTAAAATCCCCACCCAACAAAGGTGGGTTTCAAATCAAAACTGACCATTTCCTTAACTTGTGCAGTGTGATATCAGGAAGCCTATTTGGTACCTAGATAGTGGCTGCTTGATACAAATATTTTCATTGGAGTTCAGATTAGATCTCGGAATCCTCTCGAATTGATCGCAGCTCAAAGTGGAATAGTTGTTCTTGGTTACTAAAAAGGGGATTGGTTCTCTAATCTACTAAAGGTTTAAATGCACTAAGATGTAAACTTAAACTAAAAGCAATTAATTTAATAGCAATTAATAAAACTTGAATTAAAATTTAAGTATTAAAAAAGAAACAGTAAATATCACTTAACTCTGATTCAAAATACTCAAAAGAAAATTGATTCGGAAGTTTCTACTTTACTCTTGATCCGGAAGTCTTGATCCAGAAGTTTGGTTCGAAACTCTTCCGAATGAACCCTCTGGTTCGGAACTTCTTGATCCGGAACTCTTCCGGATGAACTCCTTGATTTGGAAGTCTTTCGAGTGAACAAGCTTGATTCGGAACTCTCTGATTCGGAAGAAGTTTATTCGGAACTTTTTGTTTTGAACTGATTCGGAACTTTTGAAAAAGATTGATTCGGAAGATTTGAAAAAGATTGATTCGGAAGTTTATTCGGAAGTTTATTCGGAACTTTTAAACAAAATTGATTTGGAACTTTTGAAAAACCATTCATTCGGAACTTTTAAAACCATTCATTCGGAACAAATTGATTCGGAACTTTTAAATGAACTGATTCGGAACTTCTCACTAAGATGCTTCATTCGGAAGTTTTGTGCTCATTCGGAACCTGGGAAAACTCAAGAACAGTAGGAGACAGAAAAACAGGGGAACACGATTTCAAGCCAAAATCCACCAAGTGTTTAACCAAAACTTAAACAAAACTAATGCCTAATCATCTACTAACCATAAACAACAAATCCCATCAATAAAAACATAAAACCCAATAACTTTTAAAGATCAAACTCAACAAAATAAGAATTTTAACTTTGAATCAAAAAGATGAAGATGAACAAGATGAAATTAAGGATTAAATTGATAGATTAATGTTTAAACAATCAAAAGACAAAGATTAAAATACAAGATTGGGAAAAACAAGAATCAAAAATCACCAAACACCCTAATGGTGTTGGTGATGCCTACGAACAGAAAAAGAGAGAAAAAAGGAATGGAAAAAAAAACTTAAAAAAAACTGAATGAAAAGTGTGAAGGGAATTCTTTATATAGGTCTTCCATTTGGTTGGTGAGTGGGTTTTCTCCCTTTGTTCTTGTCTTCTCGTCTTTTCAGAAAAGTCGACGTTTTCGATTCTGATTCGGGATTTGTCGACGATTAAATTCAACTCGTCTTTTAATTTCTTCGTTTAATAGACTTGAGTTTCTTCGACATATGTAAATCTTCAATCTTTGGTCCTTTTCTTCGATAAATCTTCAAATAGGCCAAATGACTTCAAATCTTTTGCACCTCTTGGACAATAGACTTCGTCTTGAGTCTTTTTCTTCCATAAACCCGTGCAATCCCATGTTTTCTCCATTATCCATCCGGTTGGCTCTGAAAACACAATAAACACAAAAACCACGCATAATTCCAAACAAATGATATTAAATACGTGTTTTGGTCTTGTTTTAGTAAGAAATAAGTGGTAAAAGGATGGGTGTTTACACACCTATCAAATCCCCTACACTTAACCATTGCCATGCCCTCATGCAATGCTTAGTGATAAAGCAATTTACACTTTCCTCACAATCAATCAACCTTGGCCTTATTAAAATACTACTAAACAAAAATTAAAGTGCTAAGAGAAATTAAAATCTTTAAAGTAAACAAAAGGGTAGAAAACCATTTTCACTTGAAAATAGCTATATGGAAGTAACTTGCAAAGAGATCAAGGACTTACATTAGGGCTTCGGTGCTGCGAAGATTTATCACCCTCAAGTTTCACGTTCCCCAAACTAAGCTTAAAAACGAGATCATTGTTATTATAAGTTAGTAAATCAAACACTTACACACATGGCTTAATTATATGCTTAAACTCCCTTATTCCTAGGTGTATCTCTTATATTTTATTTTTGTCTTAGAATGATCATAAAGATGCATTTTTGGACTTATTTCGATAGTTTATTTAGGCTGAAAGCAAAGTAAGACGATTTGATCAATAGTTAGCTAAAGGACAAAATCTCTTAAAACTGCTTCTCGGGATATCAAAAAGTTCATATCTTGGCATAACTCGGTTCACGATTTGAGACCTTTCTCGGGCCGATATTTGGCATGTACTTCATACTTCATATCTTGAGAGACGTGCTTGAGATAATGGTCTTCTCATCGTTAATAGAGTTTCTTCACTTGGAGACTTTTGAGGGGTACTCCAACTTTGTTGACCACGACTTCATGATTATTTCTTCAATCGCTAATTGGGATTTTGAGATACAACGATCCGCCTCCTTTTCGGACTTGGATCTATTTATCCTCATACCTTGTTAGGGTCTTTTCGGATAGGCTTCTCCATGATCTTTACGAGAGTTGATTGCTTTTCGTCGTGAGTCTTGATCCTTCATATTGATTTTGGGAATAATGCTTTTCACATCACCTTGGATCTTTAGCAATAAGATTGAATCCTCATGCCTTGTTAGGGCCTTTTCGGACTCGCCAATCTTCGCGCCCCGCTTCATAAGTTATGCCTTGGCTATGAACTCTTATCATTACCGAGCAACTTTTAAACGATCTTGGGCTAGAAGCTAAGTAACTTTTCAAATCGTACGACCTTACTTATTGCAGATAAATTATTAGCAAGTGATGGGAGAATAGGCAAATAATTACACCAAGTGAGCTTGTGCAAGAATACCGACTTATAATTAACTCTATCATTTCTCGTCCTCCACAATTTAAAATCTCAAGTAATGAGACTCGTGGATACTTAGCCTAATAAACCAATTAAGGTCTACATGGTTAAGGATACTAGCTAGAATCAACTTGGATAAGTCTATTCGGGTTGAGTCAAAATAATCGCAACGGGCCTAATATGTCAAAGATTTATAAACTAGCTACACCACTTTATTAAAATTTGACTTTATTGCAGGATATATACATATGAAAGCAACGATAAAAATTTAAAATTACGACTAAATGGCCAAAGTTAATAAAAAATTTGAAAAATGTTGAAAAATATGATTTTCCGGTTAAATGAAGGCATTTTCATGGAAAAGTCCACTTAAAACTTCGATAGAAGTCCCCCCTACACTTAAGATAAATATTGTCCTCAATGTTTAAGCATGTGGGAAAAGTCTCCCCTACACTTATGACATTATGCACGTTGGTTAAATCAAGCTAAGGAAGAGACGACAAAAGTGATCAATTTCAAATGTGAGTATGAAGAAAATTGAATCACGATAGTTGAGAGATAGAACCGGATTTTGGATAACACGGGAGCACTGTTCTTCAAAGGTTCCAAAAGTGCATTCATCCTTGTAATCACATCACCACACAAACACAAAGAACCTATAGAGGTCTGTTAGCCCTATATTTTATATAGTCAAACAAGAATGTAATAGGTCATCTTAGTCGTTAAAAGGTCTTGTATTCTAATAGGTTAGTCGGGAAAACCGGGCTTGGACTTTAAGCTAATATCGTATAAGTTAGGGGCGTAAGCCCGAAACAAAGCCAAGCCCGGCCCATGTCTCTTAAACCCACGGCCCAAAAGCCAAGGGTATATATACCCTCTTCCATGTGTGGAAGAGGGTGTTGGTTACCATTTTGTTTCTCTCTCTAAAAGTGTTTAACCTTCCAAATTCTCTCTTGTTTCTCTCTCTACTTTCTTCTCTTTCTCTCTCTAAATATCTCTTCTAAATCTTGTGTTATGGATTGAATGGGAACAACATTTGGTATCAAGAGCCTATAGTGGATAGGTGATTGAAGATTCGTGTGGTGTGTTCTTAATTTTTCGTGGTCATTTTGATCTATATATCACGTCCCAAAAGTTTTTCTTGTGTTTTTTATGGTTTTTTTCTTGATACAAATCTTCTACATAGTTGTGGTAGAGATTTGGTATTGTTACCTTGGCTAAAAACACAAAATTTTTGGGTGTTTTGATCATTTTTTGGCTTAAAATCACGAATTGGTTGAGTTTTGTCCGAGAAAAGTGGGAATTATTCCGATCAGGTCATCAGAAAAGGGCTTACAGTTATTCCGATCAGTGTAATCGGAATAGGGTTTATACATTCCGATTTGTCATTCCGATTTGACATTCCGATTTGACTATTCCAATTTGGACATTCCGATTGGTCATTCCGATTTGACATTCCGATTTGGCATTCTGACAAGGACATTCCGATTAGGGTATTCCGATTTGACATTCCGATTTTGTAGGATCGATGTTTTCTAAGGATTAGGCATTGTGTGATTTACCTATTGAGATGGATGGAAATGAAGAAACTTAGAGAGAGAAAGAAGAGAGAGAAAGGAGAGAAAGATGGAAATGTGATTATGTGAAATGGAAGTGAACCAACAACCCCTCTTAACATGCTAGGAGGGGGGTTTATATAGCCCACCCTACATGTGGGCTATATGGGCTATATTGGATCACGAGCCCAATATCATTGGAGTGACCGATCCTTTCTAAATACGTAAAAACGTATTTCCAACAATCTCCCCCAAAGGGAGGTCACTCCAAGTTACAATGTCCTAAATAGTCTAAAGCTCGTGATCTATGTTAATAATGATGTGACCGAGACTTTCCTTGGAAAAACGTATTTCCAACAATCTCCCCCAAAGGAAGGTCACACCATTTTACAAAATCTTAAACCTAGCATACTATGCTTTAGTCTTCGATCTTGTTCTTGTGAATATGCTGATGAGATCTTTGACTTTAGTCTTGAGCATGTTCTCTTGCATTGACCTTGTGCATTCATCACTTGTGATATTCGCCTCTTCGTGACTTCATGTTCCACACACTTATACCTTTATAATTCTTGAAAGCTTCAGAGTTTGATACAGCGGAAGACTTGACCTTCAGACTTTCTTGAATTCGTTGAAGTACTGAGTGTATGCAGTATAAGCATGTGGGGACGACTTCTTCTTGGATTCCGCAACGCCACCGTCTTCAAATGCCGCAACATAAGTAGACACGAAAGAAATGGCTTTGAACATTTCATTCTAAATCGGTAGCATTTTACCTCCGGTCGGTGAAGACCGTTGGACGATATTAGATATCGTACCCGTGACGGATAGTTTCAATTAAGTAACTTCCTGACAGGATTTCGCGGGTAAACCCGTTCTCTTTATTCGACCGTCCAAAGCTGACTGCGAACATAAAGAGTGAATCATTTGGATAATAATATCCGCATGATTTGAAGCCGTCAATTCATGTTCCTGGAACAAGTGAAATTCAATTAAGAACCGCACCATCGTTGCTTTCCAGTTGTCACGAGCTTGATTCGTATAGAATCTTGCAAGTTACCTACCAAGTGCTGTTTGAGGTTAACACTAGAAGGATTTCCACTCATCACCGTGAACACAAAGGTATCACTCTGAGTGTTCTGGCAAGATCACTGAGATATTGCGTAGAGGCCTGGAACGTGTTTAAATTCAGTTAAGAATTAAACAGCCATTGCTTTCCAGTTATCACAAGTTTGATTCATAAAGAATCGCACAAGTCACCTACCATGAGCTTTTTGATATTCGCTCAAGAAGGATTTCCATCTTCATTGTAAATACTTTCGTATTACTCGGATGTTCAGGCAAGATCATGAAGATTTTGCGTAGGACTCTTAAGATCTTTCTTACTTTTCACAGTGTATGAAGAAGCAAGGAATTATGAAAGTGTGTCCTAATGAGATATTTAATGATCTCAAATGGCTCTAGACTCGATCGTGCACTTTGGATTTTAGTGATCGGAGGCTGGAGAGGAGTGCCACCTTTTCAATACCAATTTATTCGGAGTGAATAAATCAATAGATAACGTGTTGTCTCTGTGTGATTAAAACAAATATCTTTTAAGAGATATCTGAGTTAGCTGGGATGGGTTGTGCTTTGCATCACTGGGTTCATGATGTCTGTCTTCAATATCAAGAATCATTAAACAATGATCTTAATAGCATATGTATTGACCCGGTTTCTGCCTAAGTTGTAAGGAGGGCTTCTTTCTTTACACCCTTTATCTTTACAATTCTTTTTCATTCTTCAACCCCTTCAATGCATACCAATACGTCATCACTAGCACCTTGTTGTGATTGTTCCAGTGCTAACTTAAGTACTTGGTCGGCATTCAGCTACGTTCACAATCTTTCTCCTTCTTTCCTAAGGACTACTATTTCTAGCTATGGAATGTCCTTGGGAAGATTCCTCCGGTTCTAGAGGAATCATTGGACTTTAACCTATCCTACCATCCTTATGTCACCACAATCTTCACCGTCGTGAATAGAGATGTTTTGGGTAAGTGTATGTCACCATGAAATCCATTTTGATAGTGCAAATCCATTTTGCTCCCCCTTAACATATGCCACGATATCCGAAAACATTTCGCACATGTCGGGATGAGCTAGCACGTTAAGTCAAACTATTTGTGATTAATCATTTCCCATATTAAATCATATTTTCTCCCCCATATTAAAAATATTAACCCAATCGATGTTTTTAATATCAATTGATTTAATAGCATTTTAAGAAAATTTTGGGAAGAAAAATGCAAAGCCAATTATCTTCATGAATTACACAAGCTCCCCCTGAAATTAATGAGGGTGTACTGGAAACGTAAATTAAATACCTTTTAAACACAAGTGTAAGGTATTTATCACGTGCAAAGATCATATATGATAATGTATTCACAAGATTAGCAATTTATGAGGTTGGACCTGAATGATGGAGAACATCATATGAAAGAAGCACATGGTTCTTGTTCATGAATGTTGGTCGCCTCATCATGTCTGAAGTTATCTCTTTACTCCATGTGTACGATTGATATCTTTGTCTTGACACCAACATGTGAACTTGGCACTTTTAGCGTCAAAGATTCTGATTGCTGGACAATTGCTCCCCCTCAATTGCTGACCCGTGTTCTATTGAAAGAGTTGTAGTCGCCGTTTGAGTAGTCGCATCGTCGAGTATGTAGATATCAATTGTAAATTGATACGGTTGGTAGAGATGATAACTTCATAAAAACAAGATTTCTCTTGATTTAACAAATAAATGCACTGACACGTACATATATCCGTGTTAGATTGTGTTATAAAGTAAACACAATCCCTTACATGGTTGTAAAGTAAACCATGCCCGAGAAAATGAACTCCCGTTGTTGAGTCAAAGCTTTCCGGTGAAATGCTTGACTTGATTATGAAAAGCGGGTTACTATCTGAAATAATAGCAAACCATTTTGAGCATGTTTTAAAACATTTGAACTTCTGCTCGAACTTTATTTACAACCCCGTGTCATTATTGAATGACATTTCTAGTATCGTAAATATTATCGATTCCATAAGACATGCTCTTTTTATCAAAACATTTTTTGAACACACAATTTTGAAAGATTTAGAAAACCTTTTTGAGAAATTCTCGAAAAATTGTGTTCAACGTTTTGAAAACCAATTACTTGAGCTTAAGATGTTGAATATCTTACAAAACGAGCTCAAGTCCGAGAAGTTGTAAACTTCCCGTTGTTAAGGATAAGTTACCATCGGCGATAAACTTTCCTTTTAATTGAAGAACGAGTTCTAAGCTGACATTTACTTAGAAGTCGTTTTCATGAGCTTGAAAAACTTTGAATGTTTTAACGTAAAGCTCATGACCGAGAAAGGTGAATTTCTCGTTATGAAGAAAAGTTCTCTTATTTAAAAGATTCACTTTCCTTTCTGAGCTTAAAACCTGGAATGTTTTAATACAAGCTCATGACCGAGAAAATTTAATTTCCCGTTACGAGGATAAGCTATCTTTAAAGATAAGCTTTCCTAAAATTGAAGTCCGAGTTACAGTCTGATATTTAACTGTAAGTCATTGTGCATGAGCTTAAAAACTTCGAATGTTTTTAATATAAGCTCATGCCCGAGAAAAATTAATTTCTCGTTGTGAGGATAAGTTTATCCTCGGCGATAAACTTTCCTTAATTTGAAGATCGGGTCGTCATCTGACATTTAATGAAGAGCCTTATACACGAGCTTAAAACCTTTGAATGGTTTTAGGATAAGCTCGTGTCCAAGAAAACTTAATTTCTCGTTAAAAGGGTAAGTTATCGTTGCGTAGATAAACTTCCCTGTCTCTGAAGTCCGGGTCATCGTCTGTCATTTAACGAGAAGCTATTTACACGAGCTTAAAACCGTTGAATAGTTTTAATATAAGCTCGTGTCCGAGAAAACTTAATTTCTCGTTAAGAGGGTAAGTTATCGTTGACGAGATAAACTTCCCTTTCTCTGAAGTTCAGGTCACATACTGTGATTTGAATGTGAGCCATTGTCCATGAGCTTAAAAACTTGGAATGTTTTTGATATAAGCTCATGCCCGAGAAAAATTAATTTCTCGTTGTTAGGATAAGTTTACCATCGGCGATAAACTTTCCTTTCTTTGAAGATCGAGTTATAGTCTGTGATGTGACTATAAGTCCTTGTGCACTTTAAGCTTAACTGGAAATCCCCTGAGACACTTGTTTCTTAGATATCAGCTTCTTTAGCAACCAAACTCTGAGAGTGTCCTTAATTGAATGGTATACAATGATTGGACCGCTTCGTTCTTTTGGAACATCCTCTTTGGTACCTGCATTCTCATTTGGAATTTGCATGCTTTGATATGGGTTAGCGATATCTATCTTAGAAGCAAGTGGGGGTTCACAGTTTTCTTTTCTTGTGCTAGAGGTGTTCTGAGGAGATGATTCACTTGTCTTAGCTGGTAAACGTTTCCTTTTATAGAAAACCTTAAGTTTATGCTTAGGTGATGCATCCTCCTTTTCAATTTCCTCCCTAGTAGTTTTAATAGAATCGGAGACTATCCTAGTTAAAGGGCACTCGTTTTCTACAAGGGTGAAAGTTCTACCAGTGGGGCGCCACACTTTACCAATGGGTTTGATTTTGGCAACCCACTGGGATTTAAGTCTAGCACGGGAGTTCACCTCATTAAGTAGTTTTTTGATACAAGAATCATGATTTGCCGTAAAGACACATTTTCTACATGTTTTACAAGTAGCATATTTAATGTCCGAGTAAGATCTAGAATTCCTAGATGATTGATTGATGCTCCTAGGATGTGACATGCTACGGTTAGCAATGTTGGGTAAACTAGAAGGCATCTGACTAGGTTTGAAATTCCTATCTCTTACTTGTGTCTTTTGCTTAGCTTCCCTTAGACCAAAAGTATGGCGAACGTCATTTGAACTAGTTCTAGACGTATTCTTTGGACTATGTCTAGGGAAATTAGAGGCAATCATGTGATTAGGTCTTGCAAAAGCTGTTTTAGTCACATTGGGCCTAGATGGTGGAGTGACTGTTCTAGAAAGATGAACCATATCAACTTGGGAGGCAAACCGCGGTCTCGAGGATTGTGATCGCTCGGATCTAAATGCAGTAGGTTGTCTGACAGTCGGTTGTCTGACGAACTGATTTGTAGGCGGTTTCCCCAAGATTGATGGTTTTTCAAGCTTAGTGTCCACACTAGGTCCTTTAGTTTTTCGCAAATCATTTTTCAACGCAGCTATAGCAAAGACCTTTTCCTGTACTTGAGCCTTTAAGGTCTCATTTTCTTTGAACAATTCATCTTGGGATGCCAACTTAGATTCAAGCCACTTAATTTGTTTCAAGAGATTATCCTTTTCAGCTTTAGAATCTAGAACAGTTTGATCCAATTTTCGTTCAAGAACAACGTTTGACTTTTCAAGTTTTTCAAAATATGTTTCAAATTTCTCCGTTTTCTTCGAAAATTCAATTTTGGCATCCTCAAGCTCTTTGGATTGCTGAGCTAAAATCGTTTCGAGCTCTCTAATCTTGGAATCAGAAGCAGTTAATGAAACAGTTATAAGACAATTATCATGATGTTTAGCATTTTGAACACTTTCTCCCCCATTATGACTCACATCGGATGAATCAGAAGTGGTATTTCTATCACTCTTTTCCATCCCATGTTTGTCATAGTTAGGTTCAGAATGCTCAATATGCGGTATTTCATCAGCATATACATCATCAACATTACATTGTACCATGTCCGCAGGCTCTTCGTCATTAACGGGTAAGGTGTCATCAAAAGAGATCTCGTGAACATTGCCTGACGTGCCACTGGTATCATGTTGTCCTCCTAATTTCGTGCTCTTGCCATCGTTAGGCTCCAAGTTGTCAACCGTATGACCATTCTCCTCTTGTATTTACATCATAGATTCTTGCACTCCATTATCATACACTTGGTGAAGTCTGGATCTTTCATAAATCGAAGATGAAACTGATGTCATAAATTTCAACAGTTTATCACGGAAATCTTTAACATCGTTCTGTGTGTATTGAAAAAATGACCGGCATATTCCTGAATTGTCAGACTTGATGATATTGAATTGGAGGAAAGGCGTGAGTTGTGTCACAAGAGCCTGATATGCAGTTTCTGATGCAGAGTGATTAAAGTCTTCTTTGTGAAGTTGCTTAGCTAGGTGGTTCAAGTTGAGACATAGTGAATCGATGAATGTATAATGATGTTGACCAAAGAGTGTCACAAATTCGCTTCCTCCTTGAACCCATGCAATAGTCCTAAGATGTGACTGAAGTAATTGGCATGAAATTATACCACTTTCTCTAGCTGTGTTTTGCATGTGATGCAGGTCTCCCTCTTGAAATTTCGAATTCAAAGACTCCATTGAATTATGATGAAAATGATCGTGATTGTAGTTGTATACGGAATCTTACAATTCGTGAAGAAATTTCGAAAGATCCGTAAATAACTTTAAAAAAAAAATCCACGATAGATGAGATCACACTTTTCTCGGCTCAAAAAATTGCTGTCGGCTCAAACGTTGATAAAATAAACCGGATACTAATAGGTCCAATTTAAATTCGACTCACTCAAAAAATAAAGCCCGACAATAAATAAATTCAAGCTACGGTTAAACAAACCATAAAACTCAACCCCTTAAAATTTACGCCATCCGAGTCCAATGAACTGTTAATCGCTAATTAACTTTGCCAAATTGTGTATAATTAAAACGTATATAAAGATAAATTAACTTTTAATTAAAACAAATTTGAAGAGGAAATCTTTGCCAAATAACCCAGTTATTACAAGTGGCCTAAAAAAAATAAAAAAATAAAAAAAAAATATCTTTGCCAAATTGTGTTAATCACACGTGGCCTCAAAACTTGATTATGCAAAAGACGTGGCAAAAAAAATTGGATGAACCCCCACAGTCTTTGTAAACTCCGCCAGACTAAATATAAAACAATCCTAATTAAATTCCTTGTTTGACCGTCCCACCTCCCTATATTCTCTCAAACTAAACGCTCCATTGTTTTCTCCTAAAACAGTAAACAAATCATCAATCCAATCTATTACTCAAACCACGAATCAAATCAGATTTTGTTCGAAGAACCATAAAGATTCGACGTCAAGGTCTCCTATGTGAGGTCTCAGGTAGGTGATTCTAACTTGTTTTTATTTTGGTTTTTGAGATCAATGATAATCTTTTGATTGAGATCGGGTGAAGTCGAGTCTTGTGTCGTTAGAGGTGAGGGTGAGACGAGTGTGGTTGAGTCGAGAGAGGTGAGTGTTTTTGAGTTGTGAGTCGATTGAATGATTTTCGATGATTTTCAATGATTTTCGAGTTGTGAGTTCTGAGATCTATGGTAATGATTTTCTTGAGTCGAAGGGTTTTTTAAAATGTGTTTAGGTAAACTAATGATTTTGAGTTGTTTCTGAGTGTGAGTCGAGTCTAGAAACGATGGGGAGGCGAGGGTGTGAGGGTGTGAGTCGAGAGTTGGGTGTCCTGAGTGAAGGTTTGTTGAGAATGAGGGTCTTGATGGTCGAGAGAGCGAGTGATGTTGTGAGGGTCGAGTCTTGAGTGAATCGAGGGTGGGTAATTGTGTTTAGGTGTGGGTTGTCTTGGGTCTGAGTCGAAAGGTGGTGAGACGAGGGTGTTTTGGTTACGAGGGTGAGTTGTGAGAGGTTCGAGTTTGAGGGAGTCTGAGTGTGAGGTTTTGGTCAGTCTAGATGTCGAGTCAAAAAAAACGTTGGTAGAATCGCAATAACAAGTCAGGTCATCGCAATATTGAGTCAATTCATCGCAATATTTAGCAAGATCCATCGCAATATCCAAACTTTTTCATCGCAATATCACAAAAACTCACCATCGCAATGTGGAAAAAATTTTGGCAGAGTTTCATTTCTATAGTCCTTAAATCCGTCGCAAACACGATCGCAAAAGGCAATCGCAACCCACGTCGGAATAAGATAATCTGAATAACTTGATCGCAAAGTAGAACCAACCATGCTCTGATACCAAATCAATAGATTAAAAAAAACGTCAATCTGAAGAATCAACCATGCTCTGATACCAATTGTAGGATCGATGTTTTCTAAGGATTAGGCATTGTGTGATTTACCTATTGAGATGGATGGAAATGAAGAAACTTAGAGAGAGAAAGAAGAGAGAGAAAGGAGAGAAAGATGAGAAAGATGGAAATGTGATTATGTGAAATGGAAGTGAACCAACAACCCCTCCTAACATGCTAGGAGGGGGGTTTATATAGCTCACCCTACATGTGGGCTATATAGGCTATATTGGATCACGAGCCCAATATCATTGGAGTGACCGATCCTTTCTAAATACGTAAAAATGTATTTCCAACAGATTTGACATTCCGATTTGAGTAATTTTTAGACTTAGCCACTATCTAGACTAGTTTAGGAACATCGTTTACACGAAGATTAAAAAAAAAGAGTTAAAAAATTTTAGGTCAAGTAAAATCAAATTTTTTCCCTATTAGTTTTTGGCTATTTCTAACTCAAATTCAAAATTTGGCGATACAAAATTTTTCGGCTTACCGTTTTGTCAGACTGAGGAATTTATTGTCAGACTGAGAAAAAAAAATTTCTGGAAATTTCGGAATTTCAATTTTAACCACACATCATCACAACAAATCCACTAAGATCTGCAATTCATTCACAAGTATTCACCATGTCTAACAACAACATCAACACTGCAACTGCTAATCAAATTCGTTTGGAACAAGGTGGCAACGGTAATCCACCTGTGCTCACTGCCGGTTGCTACGTTCAATGGAGATCTCATTTTCTCAGATTTCTCGACGGAAAAGAAAACCGAACTGCTCTTCGTCACTGCCTTGAGAATCCACCTCCAGTTTTTGAATTCAGACCAATTACCACACAGGCAGAGGATGGTACTTCATCAACTATACGAGCTATGGAGGATTTTGACACATGTTCTGCTGAGAAAAAGAAACTCCTCCAAGCTGAAGCTGATGCTGTAAATTTCATACTCACTGGAATTGATAATGATATCTATTCCACAGTTGATGCATGTCCTAATGCTATGGAAATGTGGAATGCAATTCATCGATTGAAGCAAGGTGAGTCAATCAATGTTCAAGATCTCGAGACTAATCTACTTTGGGAGTTTGGAAAATTCACATCTAAAGATGGTGAATCCATTGACTCATATTACTCGAGATTCTACAAAATGATGAATGAGCTTGTCAGAAATCAGTGCACCATCTCCAATCATCATGCCAATGTTCAGTTTTTACTT
The DNA here is from genome assembly GCA_025667525.1 of Glebionis coronaria. Taxonomy (NCBI): domain Eukaryota; kingdom Viridiplantae; phylum Streptophyta; class Magnoliopsida; order Asterales; family Asteraceae; genus Glebionis; species Glebionis coronaria. The sequence continues at coordinate 497,577,056 of CM046882.1, read as the reverse complement.
CAACTCAAACCGGAATGGCAAAGGTTTGTGACTTTGGTCAAACAAAGGGAGGATATCAAGACTATATCTTACCACAAACTTTATGATATATTGAAACAACATCATGTTGGAAACTCACTTTATGTGACGACATTTAAGAATTCCCATTAGTTATCATAGTCACACACGTTTAGACTAGACTAGGTTCTTGTACTGTTAAGCGTATCATGTGTGACTATATATACCCCTCCTTAGCTTCCAAGGAGGGGTGTTGGTTGTGTCACATTTCACTTTTATTCATTTTCTATTATTTTCACACACATTCAACCTCTCTCTCTCTCTCTAAGCCATCAATGGCTTCCACCACCATCTACCACCACATTAGACCACCGGATCCATTTTAGCATTTCTACATTTGGCATCAGAGCCACGGTTACATCCTTGGATCGTGTTCGTGTATTCGATTTGGTGGTCTAATCTTTCTTTGTGTCTTGTTATATCATTGTTTTTTGTCTGATTTGTCAAAAAATTTTGTCACGTCTTATTGTTTTGTCCAAACGGTTACATTGTTTTAGTATTTCATATCACTTTTGTCACTGGTCCAAATCTATATCATATTTTTTGTCCTTGTCTTCAGTCAAAAATGGTCAACTTATCATGGTTAAGTTGTTGGTCAAGTTATCGTAGTAAAAAATGCTAAGTTATCGTAGTAAAAAATGTTCGTTTGTCTCACTTACCAGGTCAAGTTGCTGGTCAAAGGTCTCGCAGAATTTTTTTTATATATCTGTTCTGGGTTATATTTTTTGAAGATGAAGGTGAAAACCCAGATTTGCCAGAAAATCAGACCCAGAAATTACCTTTCTGGATTTTCAGGAACTAGTACAGATATGGATAAGACGACTCTGCTTCTTGGTACGATCGCATGGATGCGATGGGTTGTTTTTGACACATTCTGATGGGTTCGACATACCCATTGCGATGGGACTCATTCCGATGAGTCACATTACGATGGGTGGTCGGATCTGTCGCAATGGCATAAGTCATGTCGTCATGCTGCCCATTTTTTCCAAACATTACGATGGATTTTTTCATTGCGATGGGTTTTATAGAAAACATTGCGATGAAACTGTTTGACTTTGCGATGGACTGTTTAATTATTGCGATGATTTTTTATAAAAAGGATCATTGCGATAAAAAGACTTGAAAACTTGATTCGTTTAACACATGATCCGGGACCAAAATTGTGACCAAACCGAACCCATCTCAACCGAGTCAACTCGGTCATTTCCGAGTTGACTCAGTTAAACTCACTGAGTTGACTCGTAATCCAACCTTATATCACCAACAACTACACCACAATCTATCCTAACCCATCGTCTCCTAATCCCATTTCATCTAGACTCGAACACTAAAACAAACTCAAACAGTAACTAGAATATGACCTCAGATTCATTTTCATGGTGAGATCTTTATAGATCTTTTCACACGAAAGTCAATTATCATCATAGATCTACTGTTGGGACTCACCCACTTTCTATATTCGAAATTAAAGAACGACTTATAACAATTATGTTATAGTCATTTCTTTCTTTCGACTTGGACACTCAAAAACCGACATGCAATTAAATATCAGGACCTACCCGAGATCTTCATATAAAGATCTTGATGTTAAGATTCTTTCTTCATGGATCTTGCTTGTATTTTGAAGATGGAAATTCGTTTTGTTTTAAATGCAAGCAAATGGTTCGGTGTCAGATGTATATTTGAGATGAGATGGTATTGAGAGAAGATTGTGGTAAGATGAGTAGTAGATCTATGTCTTTTTGTTTTGGTGGCTGCCAAAAGTTTAGGCGGAGAAAATGAAGACGTGTGGGTTTAATGAGTGAAAACTGGGGATTGTTTGTAGATGGGTATTATGATATGGGGAGGGGTGAAGAGACGGATTTTACAAAGTGGAGGTTTGCAATGTGATTAGGTTAAATGACCTAAAGATAATGGGTTATATATATGAGGGTGAGATATGTTCGGTGGGCTTATGAACCACTGGTTTGATGTAACGTGGCCTCTAAAATGTATAATCTTCCTACGGTTTGTGTATAGTCACATGGGCCAGATTCAAACACAATTCAAAAATTGATTACTCCAATGTGATTTTTAACAATTGATATGTCGGATGGATGAAACGTGCGAGTGTTTTTTCACAATTGATAATATTGACTATTTCTTAATGATGGGTCCCAAATATTTTCACTATTTTTGGACTAGTATAATATTAGTTGAGTATCATTTAACTCATGTGGTTTATGCTTAATTTTTCGAGACCCTGTTAAGACAATGTGACGTGACAAATGTGACGAGAATTTATTTGAGACGAGACCAAAGAAAAATTGGGCGATTTTTTAGTGGCTACAGATTTTTTTTTTTTTGGATCGGATATTAATTATTTGAAGACGGAGACGAATTTTTCGAAGGCGTGTATTTATTTTATCTTTTAATAGACAACTTGTTCGTGCTTAATCTTAGAATGAAGACTTGGTTATCTGGTTTCCGGGTTCAGGGTGGATGGTTGATGACTCGGATAACTATCACTCAAAGGGGTTACTTTGTTGTACTCAGTGTCACGCGCATAGTCGACGTGGATAATTTCAAGAGGGGTTGTACTTATAGACATCTTTAGTGATGCATTGGGTACTTAAAATTTTATCCACCGTTCTTCATTCAACAATAGTGCAAGCTTAAGTCACAAGATCGAAGGATTCTTATTCAGTTTCATGTTTGATGTATCTGGTTCATTCCATCAGTGGTCACTTCAAATTGCCTTCAAGTGGGTTGGTAAAGATGGCCATGGAGAGTTTATGAGAAGAGATTTTCAATCAACAGCTGATTCTCACCGAATATAATTAAGCTTATTTATTATTCTCTCGAGATTTTCAGGTTTATGTGCTTACGATGTATTGATGGTTCCGAGTTTCGAAACCATCAAGGGGGGAAGAAGAAGACACATCGAACGCACAACGAGTACACGTGATGAACTTCATACCTTCTTTTGATTTGAAGACATTCCGGGATGACATTTGTCATAGCCGCAGAGAAAATCAGTGTTTTAACTCGTGGCGTTTTCAATCTCTAAACGATACACTACTGATTCGATGATTAATTGTTTGGTTGTTGCAATTATTCATCATCATTATCCTATATGCACTCCCGGGACTTAATTGACTCTGGTGCATCTCCGGAAGAAGATATGTGCATTTCCGGGACTTAATTGACTCTGGTGTTACGATGTCAACTTCATGAATGGGATAAAGTGTCCACTTCAGTGTTTGAGCTTCATAATGAGGATTGATTTACTTTCTTCAACCATGTGGGGGAAGAAATGTCTTGATTCTTTCTGGTATGCATAACTTGAACTCTCAGGGGGAAGAAAAATTCAGAAGAATTATTCAAGCGTGAGAAGAGAAGTTGTTGATCTACTTGGTGTACCCCAAACTTTCAATCTCTCTTAGCAACATTATCATGTTATATGATGGGATTTGCTTGTTAGATTCCGTTGTGCGCTTAATCATTCTAAGCTTTATTGAAAGCTTTGAAGTTGCTTACGAGGATTGTCGATTTAGGGGGAAGCTATTTAAAAAGCTTCTACATCAAGTTTATGTGGCATGAATTAGGGGGAAGCTAATTCAGAAGCTTCTCCTTAACCAGAAGTGTATGGGTTACTTAGCTCGTGCCGTTACAGTATTTCTACTACAAGTTAAAGATGAGTCGTTTTGAAGTCAAAGGCCTCAGAAGACATCATCAGCATTGGACGCTTCATGAAAGCTCTTGTTCTTATCATTATGTACTTGTTAGGAAAAAATATTGTAAGGAATTCTACTCGTCGTCCCATGGGGGAAGATTGTTGGAAACTCACTTTATGTGACGACATTTAAGAATTCCCATTAGTTATCATAGTCACACACGTTTAGACTAGACTAGGTTCTTGTACTGTTAAGCGTATCGTGTGTGACTATATATACCCCTCCTTAGCTTCCAAAGAGGGGTGTTGGTTATGTCACATTTCACTTTTATTCATTTTCTATTATTTTCACACACATTCAACCTCTCTCTCTCTCTCTCTCTAAGCCATCAATGGCTTCCACCACCATCTACCACCACATTAGACCACCGGATCCATTTTAGCATTTCTACACATCAGAATGAAGTAAATGAACTTAGAGCTAAAAAGGCAGAACGATATGCGAACTCTATTGCTTTTGTGGCTGCTACTTCAACAAAACCCGTTCCTCGTCAACAACCAACTACTCATTCCTCGAAGTCATCAAGCTCATCCATCAAACCTCTAGCTGCTGCTAAACACAAAGCAAAAGCAATTGTCCCCACTCCACCTCAAAAGTATGACATCGATTCAGATTGGGACAGTGATGATGAACAAACTTCAAGGGACAAGAAGATTGAAGAACTCATGTCTTTACTCACCACAACTTATAAGAAGATCTACAAACCTACCAACAACAACCTCAGATCATCATCTAATGCTAGATATAAGGAAGTTGATCATGCACCAAGGTATGATCGTGATGCTAGGTATGATAATCAGAGGTTGATGAATCAAGTTGGGGCTAGAGATACTGTAGGCACTCCGGTTGTGCAGAAGACTGGGATTCAATGCTTCAATTGTAAGGGATTTGGGCATATGGCTAGGGAATGCAAGAAGCCAAAACGGGTTAAGGACTCAGGGTATCACAAGGAAAAGATGCTGCTGTGTAAGAAAGAAGAAGCAGGAATTCCACTCACAGCAGATGAAGTTGACTGGCGTGATGACACTGATGATGAAGCCGATGATCAAGAGTTAGAGGCACATTATGTGTACATGGCAAAGATTCAAGAAGTGATCCCAGAGACTGATGATACTTCTGGACCCATCTATGATTTTGAGCCACTTGAAAAGGTACCATCACATGATAACTATAATGTGTTTGCTAATGAACGACGACATCCTGAGCAACCCGAAAGCATCAATGACACAGATGTAATGGACACGGAGGATAGCAATATCTCTACGGATTCACAGCATATGTGTAATGATGACGGAAAAGCTGTTCAGGATACTGACTCGGATGAGGACCGTGATTTGCTTGCGTCTATTATTGATTCTTTAAAACATGAAATTGAGGAAAACAAAGAGGCTAATAAACGTTTGAAGCAAGCAAACACATCCTTAGCCGAGGAGATAGACAGGCTTAAAGAGTGTGATTATGTAAAAGAAGCTGATCGACGGGTTGCAATAGCTAATAGTTTGGTATATGAACGTAAGGTGCTCAACGAACAATATTGTTCTGAAGTAACACACGAAATTCATATGTCAAAACAGAAGATATCGGAACTTGAAGAACAACTGCTGCTACATAAACTCCAAATTACTGAATTAGATTCGGTTAACAAAGAACAAACTGAGCTTTATAAAACTCGTGAAGAAAAGGATATTGAAAAAATTCTTGCTTTGGAAAAGAGAGTCGACACGTTAAACAACATTGTTTACAAAACGGGTCAGTCTATTCAAACTATGAATATGCTCAATAGAAATATGAAAACGAGTTTTGTCAAGCCTGAATATCTCAAGAAAGCTCAAAGTACCAAGCCTGCTCTTTATGATATCGGTTGTTATGTTGATAATCTTGCTCTTATGCTTTCCCCTGACTGCGACGAAATCATTCGTCAACAAGAAGAAAGTCGATCAAACTTAAGTGATTTAATAAACCTTTCTGATTCTAACAATCATATTAAGTTTGTCCCTCAAAAAGAACTTTCAAAAGAACAAAAGATGTATAATAGTGTTCCACCACCAAGTGATGAACCACAAAAGAAAGTTTCTTTAAAAAGGAGTTTCAAAAAGCAATCAATTTTGTTAGAAAAGCGAATTTTGGAAGAAAAACATAAATGGGATGAGAAAAGCAAAAGTGTTCAGCAATTTGAGTTTATAAAACAAGGGGTTTTAAATTTGTACAAAGGTGTCGTCGACTATGAAAAAGTTTCTAGGGATACCATTTGGAATATTAAACCTAACCCACAAGTAGAAGTCGTCATTCAACAATGTATTGTTCCAACCATTGATGATCTTTCAAAAAATGTGGAAATGTTTTATACAACTCTCACTGAGGAAATGTTAACTGATTTAAGTTATGTTAAATCTCTTGAAGATGAAGTTGATTTTCTTCAAACTAAATTAAAGACACAAGAACACCAACTTTCTAACGAAATTGATCGACTTTCTAAGGAATATTTTATGCTGACCATATGAATGCTATACTTGGTGTGTATACCGATCTTGATCAATATTGTCATGTAGCATGTCTTGTGTCAGAATCGGACGCGAAATGTCGCAATCTTGAAGTAGAGCTTTCGAAACAAATTCAGTCATATAACAAACTTTCGAAAAGTTTTTCTCAACTTGAGAAACACTCCATTTCTCTTGAACTTGCTTTACAAAAAGGTGAAAAATCTCATAATCATAAAAAGTGTCAAGAAATGTCAGCTTCTTCGTTTCGTCTACTAAATGAAAAAGATTTCGAAATAAATGATTTGAAAGCTCAGCTAAAAGAAAGGGACATAGCCATAAGTGAGTTACAGAAACTCATTGAGAAAATCAAAGGAAAGTCTGTTTTGGGTAAACCATCCGCCGTTCGTCAACCGAATGCGGTTAAATGCCCTAAATCATCTATTTTGGGACAATCCCCACAGACTTTGCCTAAGATAGGAAATGATAAGAGTACAAATGTGATAGCACCAGGAATGTATAAGATGAACACTAAGCCCACTCAAACTGGAACATCGCGGTTACCTGAGAATATTAAGAAAACTAATCAACGTGTGTCTTCTTCTACAAGAGTAATCCCCACTACTAGCGTTAGCGGACCACAGCTTAAGAGCGATAGAATGCATGATAAGGTCATGCCTAACAATAGTCAAGGAAAGAAGTTGGAAGTAGAAGACCACCGTAGGAGTTTTAAGTTTTCTAAGAATAAAACGTCTGTAACTGCATGTAATGACAGTTTAAATGCTAAGACCTCGAATGTTAAATTTGTTTGTGTTGAATGTGGCAAATGTGTTCGTACTTTCAATCATGATGCTTGTGCTCTTAATTATAATGGCGTGAATACTAGAACTAGGAAGCCTATTCGTATGCCCACTAGTACTAGTGAACCCACAAGAACTTTGAACCAATCCACTGAGCAACCACTTAAGAAACTAAGTGCGTTAGAATCCACTACTCTGCGTAAACAAAGCAGGTTAAAGAAGCTTTATGAGAACATGATTAGGACATGTACACGGGGGTATTCAAGATTTACACCATCCGGATACAAATGGGTACCTAAGACAAACCCCATTCTAATTGGGTCTATGAATGTTAGCTTGCCTTTAGAATCTAGGTCCACTACTATTTTGGAACCCGTTTCTATCAAGGGCTCCCATTTGTCAAATGCTACATTGTCTTCTAATTCTTCTGCAGCTCGTCGAAATCATCCTATTCATAATGGACTCCGGGTGCACAAAGCACATGATGGGCAATCTCAAGCTTCTCATTAACTTCGTGGAGAAGTTTCTGGGTACGGTACGGTTTGGAAATGATCAATTTGCACCGATACTCGGATATGGAGACTTGGTTCAAGGGAATATCACTATAAAACGGGTTTATTACATCGAGGGACTGAATCACAATTTATTCTCGGTTGGTCAATTTTGTGATGCGGATTTGGAAGTGGCTTTTCGGAAATCTACTTGCTATGTTAGAGACTACGATGGGAATGACCTTCTTACAGGTTCTCGTGGTTCTGATCTCTACACAGTAACTCTTCAAGACACATCTTCAACAAATCCAATTTGCTTAATGGCTAAAGCTTCATCATCTCAAGCATGGTTATGGCATCAACGATTGTCACATCTCAACTTTGACACCATCAACTTGCTTTCGAAGAATGATATTGTGACCGGTCTTCCTAAGTTGAAATTCGTCAAAGACCATCTTTGTTCTTCTTGTGAGTTGGGGAAAGCAACACGGAAGTCTTTCAAAACAAAGACTACCCTAAGCTCAAAAGGACGATTGGAACTTCTACACATGGATTTATGTGGTCCCATGCGTGTAGATAGTATTAACGGGAAAAAGTATATTCTCGTGATTGTTGATGATTACTCTAGATACACATGGACTTTCTTCTTAAGGTACAAAGATGAAACACCAGAGGTTCTCAAAAACATTCTCAAGATGATACAACGCAATCTTCAAGCTCAAGTCTTAACCGTAAGAACGGATAGGGGTAGTGAATTTTTGAACAAGAACTTGCAATCTTACTTTCAAGAAGAAGGCATCGAACATCAAACGTCTATTGCTCGAACTCCTGAACAAAACGGCGTTGTCGAAAGACGGAACCGTACTTTGGTTGAGGCTGCTCGAACAATGCTTTCTGCTTCAAAATTACCGCTATTCTTCTGGGCTGAAGCAATTGCAACTGCCTGTTATACTCAGAATCGTTCTCTCGTCATCCCTAGACATGAAAAGACACCTTACCACATCATCAATGGCAGGAAACCTACTGTCAAATTCTTTCACGTATTTGGATCTTTATGCTACATCCTTAAAGACGGTCAGAATCTCGACAAGATGAAAGAAAAAGGTGATGCATGTATTTTTGTGGGGTATGCTACATTGTCGAAAGGATATCGAGTCTATAACAAGAGAACAAAGATTATTGTCGAAACAATTCATGTGAACTTTGACGAATTGCCACATATGGTACTTGATCACAACAGCTCAAGTCCCGCACCTCAATGTCCAGCAATGGCACCTACACACAACAGTGTACGTCCCGTGCAAGAATGTCAACAAAGTACTCCTACAGCAAAATCGACGGATACGACACATATGAATGAGTTGGTTGATTTATATGATCCAATGTTTGATGAATACTACTGTGGAAACAATCAAGTTGTGTCAAAGCCTTCCGCTGTCAGTACTGCTGATGCACCTGAACAAAATCAACAAGACACAACTGCCTCTACTTCAGCAACCGTTGCTCAAGAGACAATTCCATTGGATACTCAACAAACTCAAGAAACAGTCATACAACCAACATCACCAACCGTCAATGCTGAAGGAGGACACAACAATCAAGCAGTCGATGCACAACCTGACGAAGAAGAATTTATCAATTCATTCGGTACTCCGGTACACGAAGTCGGAGAGTCTTCTACTCAACATGTTGATCCGTCCAACATGCATACATTCTACCAACCATATCCATCCACTCACCATTGGACACGTGATCATCCATTGGAGCAAGTCATTGGAAATCCTTCACAACCGGTTCGAACACGCAGACAACTCGAAACCGATGGCGATGTGTGTATGTATGCACTCACCGTGAGTTCAACAGTACCTACAAACATCAAACAAGCCATGACTGATCATGCGTGGATTGAATCAATGCAAGACGAAATTCATCAGTTTTAACGCCTAAATGTTTGGGAACTTGTTGACCGACCCTATGGAATGTCAATTTTAGATTTCAAATGGATCTGGAAAAACAAACTGGATGAAGAACAAACCATCATCAAAAACAAATCTCGTCTTGTGGTTAAGGGGTATCGTCAACAAGAAGGGATAGATTTCGATGAATCATTCGCTCCAGTCGCTCATTTGGAAGCTGTCAGGATATTCCTTGCTTATGCTGCACATAAGGGCTTCACGGTTTTTCAGATGGACGTTAAAACTGCTTTTCTCAACGGTCATTTGAAGGAAGAAGTGTATGTGAATCAGCCGGAAGGATTCATCGATCCTCATCATCCTGACAAAGTCTATCGTCTCAAGAAGGCTGTATATGGACTTAAACAAGCTCCAATGGCATGGTACGAAGAACTATCAAACTTCTTGGTGTCCAAAGGATTCTCCAAAGGTTCTATTGATCCTATTCTCTTTACTAATAAATATGGGGATGACATAATGCTGGTGCAAGTTTATGTTGATGACATTATTTTTGGTTCTACGAACCCAAAACTTTCAAAACGTTTTGAAAAATTAATGCACAGCAGATTTGAAATGTCAATGATGGGGGAGCTAAAATTCTTTTTAGGCCTCCAGATTCATCAATCCCCACGTGGTATCTTCATAAACCAAGCTAAGTATGCTCAAGAGATACTTCAAAAGCATGGTATGACCTCATGTGCTCGCGTTGGTACACCATTGTTGACCACATCCCTAGACGCTGACTTGTACTCATATCCCGTAGATCAAACGCGATATCGCAGTATGATCGGGTCACTTATGTACCTTACAGCCAGCAGGCCTGATATTCATCATGCCACATGCTATTGTGCACGATATCAAGCCAGACCTACTCAAAAGCACCTCAAAGAGGTTAAACGGATCTTTCGGTACCTTAAGAATACCATTCACATGGGACTCTGGTATCCGAGGGAAACCGGTTTTCATCTAACGGCTTTTTCAAATTCTGATCACGCAGGTTGTCTTATAGTCGTAAAATCACTTCTGGTAGCATACAATTTCTAGGGGAAGACAAGCTTGTCAGCTGGTCGTCAAAGAAGCAGGATTGCATTTCGCTCTCATCAGCTGAAGCAGAATATGTGGCTCTATCCGCGTGCTGTGCTCAAGTCCTCTGGATGAGAACTCAACTCACGGATTATGGCTTCCACTTTGATAAAATACCTATGTATTGTGACTCAAAGTCGGCCATAGCCATATCTTGCAATCCGGTTCAGCACTCGCGCACCAAGCACATCGATGTCAGATATCACTTCATCAAGGAACAAGTGGAACGTGGCATCGTGGAATTATACTTTGTCAGAACTGAGTACCAGCTGGCAGACTTGTTTACAAAAGCTCTATCAAAAGATAGGTTTGCGTATCTCGTTGGCCGTTGATGAGACTACTTTTATACATGGTCTCATCGTCCAAATCGGGCTTAAAATGCATAAAATATCATAGAATATACCAAATATATGCTCGTGTTTGTTACTTGTGTATTTTTAGGTACGGATATTGAGGAAATGGCAAAAGATCACAAGAATCAATCAAAAACGAACACGGGAAACGAAGTCGCACAATGAACCGGGCCCAAGTTTGGATTTTACAAAAATGCCCTTGGAGTTTTGAAGATTGACAAGATTGGTCCCTCTACTATTGAAGACTTGGCAATTTATACCCTTGCAAATCTCAATTATTGCATTTGGGTCCTTGAATTATCAAGTATTTACAAGATCAGTCCTTGAAGAATGAAGAATTGGCACAAAATGTCCTTGAAACAAGTTTGTGAAACTATTGTGCCAAAAATGACAATCTGCCAAAGATAAATACAAAGGAAAATATGTTTGATGCTATTATTTACAAAGTAGAAGAAAGAGAGAAGCTTGGGGGGTCAAACTGCCGAACAGCTAAACCTTCACACCCAACCACAACCTGCCACCTCAGCAAACCCACCCATTTACCCTAATCCTACCCATTACCCAACCCGTCCAGCCCAAATACCCAAGTTTATTTACCCAGTCAAACCCCAGTCAACACCCCACCATTTTTCCCACCCAAACACTTAATTTAAATATCACTTTACCCAAAATAGATTAAACCCACATTAATCCCCCACATAAACCCTAATTATCCCAGGAACAATTAATCCCAAACCAAAGGGTTTTTGGCTCATATTGTCCAGATACTTGATTAACCTCACTCCCACTCAATCCCACACCAAAACCATGCACAAGACACACCCATGTGTCTTGTGGACCCCTCCCCTGCACACGTCTTTTTCCCCCAAAACCCAAGAGGAGACAAGTTTAGCGTCCAAGATCAACTCCTTTGTCCCCAAGGCTTGTTTAACATCTAAGATCACTTTCCACAGCTGGCACATCACTCTCATTCACATGGACGAATTTTGACTATTTTTCAAGATGAAGACCAAGGGCTTTATTAGCAATTCAGCAACTAGGGTTTTAGATATCTAGATTATTCTATAGCTTAGTATAAAAGGGAGTCGACCTGTGACCCCTTTTCTTTGTTCCAGATTTTTGATTTCAAAACTTATTGTAATCCCTTTTTTAAGTTATAAAAGTTGGTAAATTTCTAAAAAAAAAAAAAAAAAAAAAACAAGAAAAAAAATAAAACAAAAAGGACTGGCCAGGACTCGAACCTGCGCCATCCTCCTCACAACACACACACTTTACCATCGCGCCCTAGGGTCTTTGACTGCTAGGGTTGCATTTGATAAATACTTAAGGTAGTTTTGTTTTGGCTTATTTAAAATAAGCCGTAGCTTATTTGTGCTTTTCCAGCTTATTCAGTAAGCATTTTAGCCAGTTAGCATTTTTACTAGGACTTTATTAGGGTTTTAGACTTTTCTGTTTAAAAAGTAGATTTTTCTCTTTATTTATTTATTTATTAGGATTATTTTTAGATTTATTTTTAGAAAGTTATTTAAAAATAGCAAAAAGTATTTTAAAAATCCAAAGAAATAGTTTTTAGTTTTTATTTAAGTTATTTGAGGTTTACATTCCAAAAAGTTTTCAAAAAATCTTATTTTTAGTTTTATTTGATTTTAGGGTTTTTAGACAACTATAAAATTTAATATAAAATTAATAAAAATGTTTTAGGAACTTTTAATTACATTTTTGTTCTAGTTACATTATTTAGGATTTTTGGTAATTTTTTAGAATTTATTTATAAACTTTTTTTTTGATTATTTTAATATTATTTTATTACTAAAAATAGAAAGTTTGTTTTTTCTAGTTTTTTCGTTTTCCTAGATTGTAGTCATTAAATTAGGAACTTTGTAACTTTCCAAATCTTTTTAGGACTTTTCATTTATTTTCTAGAATTAATTTAAGATTTAATATATTTTTATAGTTTTTAAGTGTTTAAAAATAGTTTAATTTGGTTTTAAAATTTTTAAAAATAGTTTTTAGCTTAATTAGGTCATTTTTGAGGTTTACAAACTTTAAAATTTTGTTTGGGGCTTTTTAATAATTAATTGTGATTTTTAGGGCTTTAATTAGCATTAAAAAGTCATTATTTAATTAATTAAAAGGTTTTAGCAAGTTTGATTTTTTTGTAAACTCTTAGAATTTTATTGTGGATTTTTAGTAATTTTTAGGAATTTTTAGGTTAAAATTTTAATTTTGTGGTTTTTATGGTTCTACGTCTTAACTTTCTAGTAGTGGTTTTTGTCAATTTTTTATTTTTACGTCTTCGTCATTTTCTCTTCTCTTTTCTTCTTAATAAAATCATCAATCAAAATCAATTCAATTCACAACACACGTGCCTCCTCGAGAGAACGATCCCCATTAAGGGTCATAAGTGTTTACGTTTTCATAAACGTACACTTAATACTTACCGCTTTTACCTTCCTTTTCCTAAAGGGGTAAAAATACAACTATCATTTTGGCGCCGCTGCCGGGGAGGCGTGTTGTGTTTTGATTTAACATTGTTGTTTTTTATATTAGCCATAATAGTATTTGTATTAGTAGCACTCTACTAATACGTATTATCGTTTTTCGGTTTTTGTGTGAATATTATTACTATATTGTATACGTAGAACAATAAAAATACAAGTACTCCAAATACGTGAGCAATCACAACCTTGACTTGGGAGGTCATTACCCAATCATTGTATTCGAATCTCAAACCAAAGAAAAAGGCAAAAATAGATAAATACTTTCGTGAAGCTTAATCTTGATAATACAAACTATAAGGTGGGTATAAGGCGGTTGTATTTCATGACCTAAAGGAAAAAGGCTCTTAAGTGCTTCGCGCCGCCTCGTTTCCTCCGCTTGCTTGTGCGTATTTGATTTTGAGAGTGAATCGAGGGTTTTGCCGCCCAAAGTATTATTACATATCATATATATTTTCTTGGTTTCTATTGATTAAACCCTCTTGAACAATTTGGTGTTCCACCACCGTTCTAAAGTCATCGAAGGCGTTCACTCCACGTGATCGTTTTCATTCCTTGAGGCTTCTTTAATCAAGAGATTTGATTAAGGAGGAGATTTGTAGATTTTTGTCTACTTAATACATTTCACCAAATTTCCAAAAAGTTAATACCATCAAAAACAACAAAAAAATTGAAAAATACAAAATACCAAAAAGAATCTTCTTTGCTCGTCTTCTCGTTGTACGTGACGTTTATGCAAACTCGCTCTAAAGCAAGACGTGCACGTAAACGAAGAAACAAATCGACCACTCCTTCTAGTGAGGAGTCTCCTATTGACGAACCCATTGTAGTGAAAGAAGCACCCATGGCTAATCGAACTATGATGGAGTTACTTCAAGCACCCACCGAGGGTTATGGAGAAGCTATTGTGATTCCCGCAATCCTTGCGGAGAATTTTGAGGTGAAAACGGGTTTGTTGTCGATGATCCAAAACAACAAATTCCGTGGTGATGAGAAGGACAATCCTCACAACCATATCCGCCAATTTAATCGTCTTACCGCCACGTGCAAATTCAAGGATGTCTCGAATGACTCGATTAAGATGATGCTTTTTCCGTATTCCTTAGCGGGGCCCGCTAAAATTTGGTTAGAGAAAGAGCCACCCAATTCTATATTGACGTGGAAGGATCTCGTTTCAAAGTTTGTGAACCAATTTTTTCCGCCCTCTAAGACTACACATTTGAAAAATGAGATTTCTAAATTTTCACAAGAATCAAATGAAAGTTTTTCTACGGCTTGGAATAGGTTTAAGGAGATGTTACATGAATGTCCTCATCACGGTTTTTCCGACTTACACCAAATCGACACGTTTTACAATGGACTTAACAATCATGAAAGAGATTATTTGAATGCCGCCGCGGGTGGTAATTTTTTGTGTAAAACGGTTGAAGAAGCTTTGGTCATAATTGAGAATAGGTCTAAGGTTTATAGCCCTCGTCACACACCGAGTGTTGCCAAATTGGGCTCGTCATCATCGTCTCGTAGTATCAATGCTTTACATGATGAGGCAAATGAGGAAAATCGGTTTTTCGATAGGTTTTCGACTCTTATGTCCCATTGGAAAGCTCAAGAAGCTTCAAATTCCGCTTCGGTTAAAGCGGTTTCTAAGAGTTGTTTGTCGTGTGGTGGAGCTCATGATCTTTCCGAGTGCATTACCGCGGATGGTAACACTTCGAATGCTTTTGTAGCCACGGGAACTTATAACCAAATCGGTCAAGGTTCCCGCCAAAATCAAGCTCCACCAAATCAAAATGCTAATAACTATCGCAACAACAACCAAGGTGGAAATTACCAAGGAAATCAAAGGAATTATAACAAGGGTAATTACCAAAGTGGAAATGGGCAAATTTCTAACCAAAACCAAAACCGTGATTTTCAAAACAATGCCCAAGGTTTTCAAAACGATCACACCAAAAATCTTCAAGGAGAGTTTTTGAATTATGCTAAGGCTAATGATGCTAAGTTTGACAATATGCAACGTGAAATGGTTAGCTTAAGGTCCGAGTTGAAAAACGAGCTTAAAAACGAACTTGCTAATGAACTTAAAATTCATGCTAACAAAATGGAAGGAAATGTCACACGTCTCCAACAAAATCAACAAAAAATGGAGCAAGGACAACATGAGATTAAGCAAGAGTTGTTAAAAGCGGATGCTAGGCAATCTAAGTTTGAGGACCGTATGGCTAAAATGTTTGAAGCTATCATGTGTAAGCCCTCTTCTTCGGGTGGTCTTCCTAGTGATACCATCGTGAACCCGAAAGGAGAATTGAAGGTTATTACCACTCGTAGTGGTAAAACTTTCAAAGAACCCATTTCTCGTCCAAGTACTTCTATGGAGAAGGAAAAAGAGAAAGAACCCGAGGTTGTGGTAGAAAAGGAGCAAATTACAAGCCCACGAAGTAACGCTCAAACCACACCTACGGTTGAACCTACACCAATCATGGAACCCGAGATTCCAAGGCCGATGCCTATGCCTACTTTTCCCCAACCCACACCACCTTTACCCTACCCTTCAAGACGAGACAAGGAAAAGGCACAAGAACGAAATAATTATCAATTTGAACTCTTTATGAAAATGTTTCGTGACTTGCATTTTAATATAAG
This sequence comes from Glebionis coronaria, assembly GCA_025667525.1. Lineage (NCBI taxonomy): Eukaryota > Viridiplantae > Streptophyta > Magnoliopsida > Asterales > Asteraceae > Glebionis > Glebionis coronaria. Next base: position 497,560,983 of record CM046882.1, on the reverse strand, counting down.
TTTTGCCGACGCCTTAGTCATGATGCCTCGATTTGCTGCGAACTTCAAAAGTATGTTGAATAACAAAGAAAAATTGCAAAAATCATCTAGTTGTTCATCGGTTTTTCTAAGCCGCATACCTCAAAAAGTCGGTGATCCTGGAAAGTTTTTAATCCCATGTGCTATCCAAGACATGGAAGAATGCTACGCCTTGGCCGATCTTGGTGCTAGTATTAATTTGATGCCTCTTGAGATTTTTAAATCGCTCAATCTTCCAAATCTCACTCCTTCAAGAATGTCAATCGAAATGGCCGATCATTCTACGATTCTAGCTTGTGGAGTTGCCGAGGACGTCTTTGTGAAAGTTGGAAAGTTCTACTATCCTGTAGACTTTATTGTTGTTGATATTCCCATCGATCCTAAAGTTCCGTTAATTTTAGGTCGATCTTTTTTGGATACCTCGAGAGCACTTATCGATGTGCATGCAAGAAAAATCACTCTTCGTTTCAATGAGGAAGAACTCGTCATTAATGCAACCCAAAACTCCACTCTTTCTCATGTGTATTCTATCACATCTTTGTACAATGTCAATTCCACCAAAAACATTTGCAAAAGAATTTCAAATAGAGTTGTAGGAGTTGTTGATAAAAATGAAGTTCCGTCCCCTCCGCCGGTGGAGGTTAAGAGTGTTAAGCCTATGATTCCAATCTCGAGTGATTCTTCGGATGATGAATACGTTGATCCCGATGGGGAAGTTTTCTTTGTTGACAAAAGATTTGAAAACTTGCCACCACCTAAACCAAAAAGGTTTCAAAATGTGAGAATTTTTAGTGTGACTAACATTGCTTTAGATACACCAAATATTTTTGACATAATTAAATCGGGTTTTCACAAGGAGAGTTTTAAAGATGAAAAAGGAAAAGATTTTAACTTGGATTTAAAAGATTTTTCTACAACTCTAACTCCGTCATCACCACGTTTATTGAGTACTACAAGCTCGTCTTCTCCTTTTGACGATGCTTTGTGTGGGCCTAGTGTGGGGGAATCCCCTTATGTTCCCTCCCCTTTCTCCACCGAGGACGAGATATTTGATCCTGGAATTGCATATATAGGGAAATCTCGGTCTTCCACCGATGCAATAAATGGAAAATCTTTTCATTTGATTGGTGCGAGTCTACCTCGAGTAGCTCAATGTTTGTATGCCTTACCCATTGTCCCACCCTTCTATTTATTCTCTCCTATTTTCTTGAAACTCTTTGAGTTTTTGTTGGCACACCTTGAAGTGGCGTTGATTAGTTTTTCCAATGAAAATGAGAACGCCATCTTCGATCCCGGTATTTTGCACCATCAAAGGACTTAGTCCTTTATACCGGTTGTTTTTGGGCCTTGTTTATCATGTAAGCCCCACCAAAAATTGACCACACCATGATATCCCTAAATGATCACATTTATGGGGATTCGAGTCGAGCTTTTGACTCGGTTATCAAAAACAAGGTGCCTCGTGGGGGAGACCCATGCTTATCCATGTACATATTATTGCTTTCTAATGTAGTTTAATGTGAGGGGATTTGTGCCCTTCCAACCTTTGTTCCGTGGTTGTTTGTGAATTGTGGTTTTTAGATCATGATCTTCACGATTGGAGCCTCTCGTGTTCGTTTTATGGGAGCACTCGATCGTTTGCTTTGGAGACATTTCTCAATATCCAAATGATATATCCTTTTATGTTCTAACCTTAGGTTTTTAGCACACTTCATAAACGGCTATTAATTTAATGGTTACACCCTTTCCATGCTAGATTAAGCATTCGACTACGTCTCTAGTATGGGGGTGTTTGCACCCCTAGACTCGAAACATTGAGGACAATGTTTAACTTTAGTATGGGGGGGTGAATAGATACTTGCCTTGCCAAACCTTCACGCTTTCCAAAGTTTATCCTTTTGTTTATCGTTTTTGTTGCAAATAAGGCTAAAAATGGCCAAATTTTAAAAAATTTCTCATATTTTATAAGTGTTTGAAGACACGAATGTAGGTTTTCCGATGGCGAGAATAAGAGTAATTTTTGACTCGACCGTGCGTGTTGAGCACTTAGCTTTGGTTCCTTAACTACACATTAGGCTAAGTCTCTTAAATGAGGACGAGAAATGATAAGAGTTAATTATAAGTTACTATGCTAAACGTAGAGTACTCGTATTCTTTCAAACTCATGTGTTCTCGTTGTTTGCTTATTCTCCCTTCGCTTGTAAATATTTTTTGCTTAATAAATATTGACTTAGCGGTTTAGTTAGGATTGTTGGGTTTCTAGTCTTTTCTAGTAGCTTCTGTGTAATTAAATTGGGAAGACATTAAGGTATCGCCAGCGTCACGGTTTTGAAGTATTGGCACCCCAATAATCGAAAGCTTCACCTAATAATAAGATTTCAAGTGCTCACCTAAATCTAGAAAACAATTTGAAGCCCCACAAGGCCTAAAATCTATGCAAAAATTGAAAGTGAATCAAGCCTTAATCTTCGAAGCTTTAAAGATCCAAAATTCGCTTTAGCGTGAAGATATACGTCTTTGGCTAATAAAATCACCGATGATGGCGGATAATAAAAGGCAAGGCAAGACCGAAGTCATAATAAAAGCTTCATGGCGAAGTTGAATAAAAGATGGAGGTAAACCAAAGATAATAAGGCCCTTCCGTTAGGGGGCGTATAAAAGTCTTGGTAATAAGTCTCATGTTCAAAACCGTTATAAAACCGTGTTTATCGATTCTTCTTGTCAACTTAATTTTTTAACATCGTTGTCTATTAGGAAGGGTTATTGATTTGATGGTCTTAGTTACACCGTTAGGACTCTATTTTTAGACCTAAATCTCTATTATCGCATAAGTCAATGATGTATCCTCGTGATCATTAAGACAAAATAAAATATAAGAGATACAACTTAGGAATAATGGGAGGATAAGTACGTGATTAGGGCATATGAGTAGTGTTAGCATTACTAACTTATAATGACAATGATCTCGTTGCACGCTTGGCATGGAATTAAGGTGAAAATCGAGGACGACGAAATTATTTCTAACGAAGCATTCACGTGTTCTTATTCTATGAACCTAAACGTCCCATTCTGCGATGAAAATCATACATTATGTCTAAAACACAAGTAGTAGTAGTAGTAGTAGTATAGCTAGTTTATCATTTCAATAAAGTGAATAAAATTAAATTTTGGAGATGCTTTGATACTTAATTCTAGCATTGCGTGAGGGCACGGCAATGGTTTAGTATGGGGGAGTGATGAGACTGCTTTTATACATGGTCTCATCGTCCAAATCGGGCTTAAAATGCATAAAATATCATAGAATATACCAAATATATGCTCGTGTTTGTTACTTGTGTATTTTTAGGTACGGATATTGAGGAAATGGCAAAAGATCACAAGAATCAATCAAAAACGAACACGGGAAACAAAGTCGCACAATGAACCGGGCCCAAGTTTGGATTTTACAAAAATGCCCTTGGAGTTTTGAAGATTGACAAGATTGGTCCCTCTACTATTGAAGACTTGGCAATTTATACCCTTGCAAATCTCAATTATTGCATTTGGGTCCTTGAATTATCAAGTATTTACAAGATCAGTCCTTGAAGAATGAAGAATTGGCACAAAATGTCCTTGAAACAAGTTTGTGAAACTATTGTGCCAAAAATGACAATCTGCCAAAGATAAATACAAAGGAAAATATGTTTGATTCTATTATTTACAAAGTAGAAGAAAGAGAGAAGCTTGGGGGGTCAAACTGCCAAACAGCTAAACCTTCACACCCAACCATAACCTGCCACCTCAGCAAACCCACCCATTTACCCTAACCCTACCCATTACCCAACCCGTCCAGCCCAAATACCCAAGTTTATTTACCCAGTCAAACCCCAGTCAACACCCCACCATTTTTCCCACCCAAACACTTAATTTAAATATCACTTTACCCAAAATAGATTAAACCCACACTAATCCCCCACATAAACCCTAATTATCCCAGGAACAATTAATCCCAAACCAAAGGGTTTTTGGCTCATATTGTCCAGATACTTGATTAACCTCACTCCCACTCAATCCCACACCAAAACCATGCACAAGACACACCCATGTGTCTTGTGGACCCCTCCCCTGCACACGTCTTTTTCCCCCAAAACCCAAGAGGAGACAAGTTTAGCGTTCAAGATCAACTCCTTTGTCCCCAAGGCTTGTTTAACGTCTAAGATCACTTTCCACAGCTGCCACATCACTCTCATTCACATGGACGAATTTTGACTATTTTTCAAGATGAAGACCAAGGGCTTTATTGGCAATTCAGCAACTAGGGTTTTAGATATCTAGATTATTCTATAGCTTAGTATAAAAGGGAGTCGACCTGTGACCCCTTTTCTTTGTTCCAGATTTTTGATTTCAAAACTTATTGTAATCCCTTTTTTAAGTTATAAAAGTTGGTAAATTTCTGGAAAAAAAAAATAAAAAAAAAATAGAACAAAAAGGACTGGCCAGGACTCGAACCTGCACCATCCTCCTCACAACACACACACTTTACCATTGCGCCCTAGGGTCTTTGACTGCTAGGGTTGCATTTGATAAATACTTAAGGTAGTTTTGTTTTGGCTTATTTAAAATAAGCCGTAGCTTATTTGTGCTTTTCCAGCTTATTCATTAAGCATTTTAGCCAGTTAGCATTTTTCCTAGGACTTTATTAGGGTTTTAGACTTTTTTGTTTAAAAAGTAGATTTTTCTCTTTATTTATTTATTTATTAGGATTATTTTTAGATTTATTTTTAGAAAGTTAATTAAAAATAGCAAAAAGTATTTTAAAAATCCAAAAAAATAGTTTTTAGTTTTTATTTAAGTTATTTGAGGTTTACATTCAAAAAAGTTTTCAAAAAGTCTTATTTTTAATTTTATTTGATTTTAGGGTTTTTAAACAACTTTAAAACTTAATATAAAATTAATAAAAAGGTTTTAGGAACTTTTAATTACATTTTTGTTCTAGTTACATTATTTAGGATTTTTGGTAATTTTTTAGAATTTATTTATAAACTTTTTATTTTTTTGATTATTTTAATATTATTTTATTACTAAAAATAGAAAGTTTGTTTTTTCTACGTTTTTCATTTTTCCTAGATTATAGTCATTAAATTAGGAACTTTGTAACTTTCCAAATCTTTTTAGGACTTTTCATTTATTTTCTAGAATTAATTTAAGATTTAATAGATTTTTATAGTTTTTAAGTGTTTAAAAATAGTTTAATTTGGTTTTAAAATTTTTAAAAATAGTTTTTAGCTTAATTAGGTCATTTTTTAGGTTTACAAACTTTAAAATCTTGTTTGGGGCTTTTTAATAATTAATTGTTATTTTTAGGGCTTTAATTAGCATTAAAAGTCATTATTTAATTAATTAAAAGGTTTTAGCAAGTTTGATTTTTTTGTAAACTCTTAGAATTTTATTCTGGATTTTTAGTAATTTTTAGGAATTTTTAGGTTAAAATTTTAATTTTGTGGTTTTTACGGTTCTACGTCTTAACTTTCTAGTAGTGGTTTTTGTCAATTTTTTATTTTTACGTCTTCGTCATTTTCTCTTCTCTTTTCTTCTTAATAAAATCATCAATCAAAATCAATTCAATTCACAACACACGTGCCTCCTCGAGAGAACGATCCCCATTAAGGGTCATAAGTGTTTACGTTTTCCTAAACGTACACTTAATACTTACCGCTTTTACCTTCCTTTTCCTAAAGGGGTAAAAATACAACTATCAGCCGTCTTGGTATGAAGTATATGACTCCAGAAGACTTGGAGGTTTTGGCAAATGAAGCTGCTTGATATTCTCTCACAATGACTTCTAAGCACATCACAGCTTAGGACTCGGACCTCAAATAAGGAAAGTTTATCACGGACGATAACTTATCCTTCTCAACGAGAAATTAATATTTCTCGGTCATGAGCTTCCGATAAAAACATTCAAAGTTTTTAAGTTCATGAAAAACGACTTCTAAGTAAATGTCAGCTTAGAACTCGTACCTCCACTTAAGGAAAGTTTATCACGAATGATAACTTATCCTTCACAATGGGAAATTAATTTTTCTCGGTCATGAGCTAGTCACAAAACATTCAAAGTTTTGAGCTCATGTAAATCGGAATTTATTTTAAAACCGTTGAACACAATTTTTCAAGTATTTCTCAAAAGATTTTTCTAAATCTTTCAAAATTGTGTGTTCAACACTCCCTTCCTCATATGTGGTTTTCATTTCTCAAAATTGTCATATGTTATTTCGATCAATTTTTGAGGGGGAGCGTTTTAAATTCAAGCCTTTTAATGTTGTTGGGTACATCTCTAAAATTGTCATATTTTATGTATCCAACACATTCCGAAAATGATATGAAATTGTCAAACGTAATATATTATATCGGAAAAGGCATCTCAACTCCGTACCTCAACATATTTTGTGGTGTCGTTTTTCTAAAATTTTGTCAAATTTTGTTTCAAGACACACATATATTGTTGAGGGGGAGCGTCTCGACTGAAAAAGTTCCATGATTCATGCGTGCACACATGTTTCTCTCCCAATCGGTTTTCAGAAATTGTCATATTTTAATCAATTGGTATCTCTAATATGATGTTTTTATATTAGAGATAGGGGGAGAAAATGTGATTAAAATGTAATATATCGCAACAAGTGATCTTAAAGACTCAAGTGCAACTCTTTCCTTCACATGCCAAACTATTTCGTATATCGATGCATGTGTGTAGGGGGAGCTTTTCGAAAATGTAAAACTTTCAAGTGTTAAAAGTTTTGATTTTTATCAAACACTTTGAATGGTTTTCAATGGTTTATGGTTACGATCTATACCCAAAACAACCTACTATCCACGACGGAACGATGGAGTCAAAAGGTGGTTTAGGATAGGAAACTAAGTCCTATGATCCAACCAGAACCGAAGGGATCTACCCAAGGACATTCCATAGCTAGAAATAGTTGTCCTTAGGAAAGATGGAGTGGAATGAAGTTGAATGCGGACCAAGTACTTAAGTTAGCACTGGAACAATCACAACAAGGTGCTAGTGATGATGTATTGGTAAGCATTGAAGGAGTTGAATATTCTATGCAACTTAGGCAGAAACCGGGTCGATACATCTATTGAAGACAAGTCATCATGGACCCAGTGATGCAATGCACAACCCTTCCCAGCCATTCGAGTTTCGCTCAAAAGAAACTTGTCTCATTGTCACGGAGATCAACACGTATCTATTGACTTTCTCACTCTGAGTCAGTTAATATTGAAAAGGTGGCAGTTTGCTCCAGCCTTCGATTACCAAAATGCACTTATTGAGTCTAGAGCCAATCGAGATCTATCTATCATCTCATTAGGACACAATCGAGTCATACGCATTATCCTTGTGATATTGCCAGAACATCTGAGTGATACGATTCACAATGAAGATGGAAATCTTGCTTGAGCCAGCATCAAACAAGCTCATGGTAGGTAACTTGTGCGATTCTACACGAATCAAACTTGTGAGAACTGGAAAGCAACTAAGTTTGGATTCTTAATTGATTCAAACTTGATTCCAGGTTTCTTCGCAAAATCCATGTAATCTTGCCAGAACATTCAGAGTGACACTCATTAGTGTTCACAGTGACGAATGGAAATCCTTCCAGTGTCAACATCAAACAGCACTGCGGTAGGTAACTCGCAAGATTCTCTATAAATCAAGTTTGTGACAAACTGGAAAGCAACAATGGTGCGATTCTTTTAGAATCAAACTTGTTCCAGGAAATCTGAATTGACGACTCTAATCCGACGGATAATTTATCCTTATGATTCACTCTTTACGTTCGCAGTCTGCTTTGAGACGGTCGAGTAAAGAGAACTGGCTACTACCGCCGGGAAACCCTGTCAAGGAGGTTCTTAATCGAATCTACCTGATCACAGGTACGGTATTTAATACCGTTTAACGGTCTTCACCGACCGGAGGTAAAACGCTACCGAGTTAGGGTGAAATGTTCAAAGCCATTTCATCCGTGTCTATATATGTTGCTGCATATCAAGAAGGTGGCGTAGCTGTACAACCGATGTCGATTCAGAAGTCACAAGAGCACAAGATGGCGATAATCAAGATACCTAAGAATGTAAGAATGTAATAGGTCATCTTAGTCACAAGGAGTACAGATGAAGATCTCAAACACTCAAAGTCAAATGACAAAGGCTCAAGATAAAGATCACGAAAGCATGAAGGAACAAAGCTGTTACAAACAAGATCAAGACCAAGATACAAGACCAAAGCAGGAAGATCTCCTCTACAAGAATGTATTCACTCAATCATCTTATGCTTCTTAAGCTTTTTAAGATGACCGATACATTGGGGGAGATTGTTAGCCCTATATTTTATATAGTCAAACAAGAATGTAATAGGTCATCTTAGTCGTTAAAAGGTCTTGTATTGTAATAGGTTAGTCGGGAAAACCGGGCTTGGACTTTAAGCTAATATCATATAAGTTAGGGGCGTAAGCCCAAAACAAAGCCAAGCCCGGCCCATGTCTCTTAAACCCACGGCCCAAAAGCCAAGGGTATATATACCCTCTTCCATGTGTGGAAGAGGGTGTTGGTTACCATTTTGTTTCTCTCTCTAAAAGTGTTTAACCTTCCAAATTCTCTCTTGTTTCTCTCTCTACTTTCTTCTCTTTCTCTCTCTAAATATCTCTTCTAAATCTTGTGTTATGGATTGAATGGGAACAACAAGGTCAACCTATACTTAGGAGATTAAAACGGAAAAGGATAGATACTCGGGCTGCCTCCCGAGGAGCGCTTGTTTTTTATAACCGAGTTACGAGCCTGACTCGACCCAAAATTAGTTCATGGGGAACGTGGTGAGGGATGGAATCATCTCATGAGAGATGTCCTCACCAAAGTACAACTTCACTCGTTGGCCATTCACCTTAAAATTAGGTCCATTAGGTTGAGCGAGCTCGAGAGTACCATATGGAAAAATTTGGGCAATGGTGAATGGGCCGGACCAACGAGATTTCAGCTTGCCCGAAAAGATTTTCAACCGAGAGTTAAAGAGTAAAACTTTGTCTCCAACTTGGAACTCTCGGTTCTTAATCTTAGAGTCGTGAATGAGCTTAGTCGTTTCCTTATAGATCAAAGAATTTTCATAAGCCTCATTCCGGAGTTCATTCAGCTTATTGAGTTGGATCTTGCGTAGGTCACCGACTTTGTTGATATCAAAATTAGCCCACTTCAAGGCCCAGTAAGCCTTGTGCTCCAACTCAATGGGGAGGTGGCATGATTTCCCGTACACGAGACGATATGGTGTACAACCAATCGGAGTCTTGTATGCGGTACGAAAAGCCCACGAAGCATCATCAAGTTTATCAGCCCATGAGGCATTATGCTCTCCCACGGTTCGTTCAAGAATTCGCTTTAATCCTCGGTTGGATATTTCAGCCTGGCCATTAGTTTATGGGTGGTATGCGGTGGAAAGACAATGATTTACACCATACTTAGCCATGACTCTTGCGAATTGGTCATTGCAAAAATGAGTCCCGCGATCACTAATAATGGCACGAGGCACACCGAATCTAGCGAATAGCGATTTCAAAAAGTTACAAACCACCCTTGCGTCATTAGTAGGTAAAGCTTTGGCTTTAACCCATTTTGGAGACGTAGTCAACGGCTACAAGGATGTATTTGTTTCCTTTAGATGAAGGGAATGGCCCCATAAATTCGATACCCCAAACATCAAAGATTTCACATTCTTGTATGAAATTCTGAGGCATCTCGTCTTTATGTGTGATCTTGCCTTGTTTTTGGCAAGCATCACAATGTTTAACCATCTCGTGAGCATCACGGTAAATGGTGGGCCAATAAAATCCCGATTCAAACACTTTTTTGGCGGTGTAGTTGGGACCAAAGTGACCACCGGTGGGTCCTTTGTGGCAAGCGTCAAGGATTTCTAAAGCTGCCGGTCCATCAACACATCGGCGAATAATCAAGTCAGCACATTGCTTGAATAGATACGGGTCATCCCAAAAGTAAGTCTTAATGTCGTTAAAGAACTTCTTCTTTTTCTGGGATGTTAACCCGTCAACGAGAATTCCACCCGCTAAGTAGTTTGCAATGTCCGCAAACCACGGGGTTTCATCAGCAGTCGAGTTGATAGACATTAAGGTCTCCAAGGGAAAAGAATCATTGATTTCTTTGTTCGGATGATCCCCTTGGTAAGGATCCTCAAGTCTACTGAGATGATCCGCGGCTAGGTTTTCAGCTCCTTTTTTATCGCGAATTTCGATTTTAAATTCTTGGAGTAGCAAAACCCAGCGAAGAAGTCTTGGTTTGGAATCTTGCTTAGTCAACAAGTACTTCAACGCAGAATGATCGGTGTAAACGATTGTGGTGGAAAGGACAAGATAGGGGCGGAACTTTTCAAAAGCATAGACAACAGCTAAAAGCTCTTTTTCGGTTGTCGTGTAATGCAATTGAGCCCCCGTCATTGTCTTGCTAGCATAGTGGATTGGTTGGAAGTGTTTATTCACTCTTTGGCCCAGAACCGCACCAATAGCAAAGTCGCTAGCATCGCACATCAAATCGAAAGGCATCTCCCAATTAGGGGTAACCAAGACGGGTGCTTTAGTTAGCTTATCCTTAAGCAAGTTGAAGGCTTCAATACACTCGTTGGAAAAGATAAAAGGAGTATCTTTTTCCAAGAGGTGGGTCATCGGGCGAGCGATTTTAGAAAAATCTTTGATGAATCGACGGTAGAAGCCCGCATGACCAAGGAAACTTCTCACACCCTTCACGGTTGAAGGTGGAGGAAACTTAGCGATAACATCGACTTTAGCACGGTCCACTTCAAGACCGGATTTGGAAATTTTGTGTCCTAGCACGATGCCCTCTTTTACCATGAAATGGCATTTTTCCCAATTAAGAACAAGGCGATTGTCTTCACACCGCTTCAGCATACGTTCTAAATTGGCAAGGCACGCAGAGAATGAATCGCCATAAACCGAAAAATCATCCATGAATACTTCCATAGTGTCTTCCACCATGTCATGGAATATAGCCATCATACACCTTTGGAACGTCCCAGGAGCATTACATAAACCAAAAGGCATGCGTTTGTAAGCAAATGTTCCATAGGGACAAGTGAATGTGGTCTTTTCTTGGTCTTTGGGATCGATGGGAATTTGAAAATACCCGGAGAAACCGTCTAAAAAGCAGTAATAATCATTACCCGCTAGACGTTCGAGCATTTGATCCATGAAGGGAAGAGGAAAGTGATCTTTTCTCGTTGCATCATTGAGCTTGCGATAATCAATACAAACTCTCCACCCAGTAACAAGACGAGTGGGAATCAACTCATTGTGTTCATTGGAAACAACGGTTATTCCGCCCTTCTTGGGCACACAATGGACGGGACTTACCCACGGCGAATCTGAAATAGGGTAAATCAAGCCGGCATCAAGAAGTTTGATAACCTCTTGTTTGATGACGTCATGAATTTTAGGATTAACCCTTCTTTGGCTCTGGATTGCGGGTTTAAAGTCATCTTCCATGAGAATTTTGTGAGTACAAAAGTTCGGATCAATTCCGCGGATATCGGAAATTTTCCAAGCAATTGCCTTCTTATGATCTTTAAGCACGGCGATGAGGCGAGATTTTTCTTCTTCTTTCAAGTCCTTCGCGATGATGACAGGCGACTTCTTGTTTTCTTCAAGGAACACGTACTCGAGATGGGGCGGCAACTCCTTAAGTTCTAAATCTGGAGGATTTTCGATGGGAGGCGTTTTCAAAGTCGGAGCATCGATAGCAATAACCTTGGGAGATGGTGGAGAAATAAGGTCCTCTTTGAGAAGGTTCTGAATGAGACGAATGTCTTCATCCCAATCGGTGGGAGAATCGTCATGTTCTAAGTTCACATCTCCCATGGTAGCTTCCAAATCTTTCCAAAGGAAATCACTTTCTCCAAATAGAGATAGTGATGAATCAATAGAGGAAACGGTCTCAACATTGGGAGGAGAGGTAGGAATACTTTTACAAGCATCTCTGAAGTGTTCTTCACAAGCCTCATCAAGAACGTCAATACAATTAACACTCTCGTATGAATAAGGATGTTTAGAAAGCTTTCCCATGTTGAAGACAATTTTATCGTCACCCACTCTCATGATAAGCTCTCCCGCTTCAACATCGATGAGAGTGCGACCGGTCCTCAAGAATGGACGACCAACGATCAATGGCACACGAGGGTCCATGTCGTAGTCAACGACAACGAAATCGGCAGGAAAAGTGAATTTGTCGACTCTTACAAAGACGTCTTCGGCTATCCCCACTGGATAAGCAACCGTACGGTTAGCTAATTCCAAAGTCATTTTGGTGGGGACTAGCTCAAGGAGAGATAATTGCTTCCAAACACTTAAAGGCATTAAGTTAATACTGGCACCTAGATCGGCTAGGGCAATGCAATTCTCTACTCCCGGGAAGTTGCAAGGGATTAAGAAACGACCCGGATCACCAAGCTTAGTTGGCAATTTCCTTAAGAGCACTGCAGAGCAATTCTCATTAAGTTGGGTGTTAGCAATATCAAGAAGCTTCTCCTTGTCGCTAAGAAGATCTTTGAACATTTTCGCGTATTTGGGCATGTGAGCGAGAGCCTCAGCGAAGGAGATGTTAAAATTCAATTGTTTAAACATTTTTAGAAAGTTCGAAACTTGAATATCATCCTTGCTTTTGAGCTTCTCTTTCCTCAACCTAGATGGATAAGGTATACCGGAAGAAGAGGAAGTCTTTGGGATCGAAGGATCACTCATATCCTTGCGTGGAGGAGGGGTAGAAGTAAGAGGTGGAGAAATTGGGGAAGGAGAAGGATGAGGAATAGGAGCAGGTGACTCGTTTTCCTTAGTCACAATCACCGGTGGAGGTATAGGAAGCTCGGGTTCCTTGGTACCTTTGCCACTGCGAGTGGTGATTGCTTTCATCTCCCCTCTTGGATTCGCAACGGTGTTACTCGGAAGAGTACCCGAAGAAGAGGGTTGATTACCTTGGAAGAAACCAGCCATCATGTTCTTTAAGTCATTCGTTTGACTTGCCAAAGTGTTTCTCATGTCAGCTCGAAGATCGTTTCCTTGTTTCACCATGTCTGCTTTCAAGTTGAGCACTTCCCGCTGGAGATTCTCCACAATCACATCATTGGTCCGCATGTAGGTTTCAACGTCTTGGTGTAATGCGGTGGGTTGGTTGGGAGGGGGAGCATGGTAAGCGGGTGGTTGATAAACAGGTTGTTGGTAAACTTGGTTGTTTCTTTGAGGTGGATATGGTTGTTTGTGAGGTGGTATGTATGGTGCACGAGGTTGTTGTTGTTGTTGAGGAGGGCGATTGAGGTTTTGTTGTTGGTTTGGGTTGTTAGGAGGAAAACCGGGTGGGGAAAGAAAGTTGTTTGAGCGATAGCTAAGCAAGTTGAGGTCTCCTTGAGGACGAGCTTGATAAGCGGCCGGAGGATAGGTACCGTATGCTGCATTCACATTCTCAGAAGGATAGTCTTGGGTGGCGGTACAAGTGGTGTAAGAATGAGGACCCCCGCATATTTCACAAGGTTGGCTTATAGCATTGACTTGAGCATTTTTAGCGTTGATGCTGTTGGTGTTGTTAGCGGTGTGGGTAACAAGCGATTCAAGAAGCGTAGTAATTTTGTCAAGTCGCTTGTCGCTGTCACTAGTACTAGCACTAGCGGCATTGGTCCGAACACTCTTGTTTTGCACACGAGACTTATTTTCAATAATATCCCAAGCGGCATTGGAAGTCTTAACCAAAATATTACCCCCCCGAGGCACTGTTTAGTGAATCTTGGTCATTCATGCTTAAACCATTATAAAAAGTGTTAATTTGGTGCACTTTGGTAAAACCATGTTGTGGGCATTTTCTTAAAAGATCTTTGAAACGATCCCAAGATTCACTAAAAGACTCATCGTACTTTTGTTCAAAATTAATGATTTCATTTCGCAAAGCGGTAGTACGAGAGGGTGGGAAAAAGTAGTTGATAAACTTGGTCTCCAAATCCGTCCACGTAAGAATACTTTGTGGCGGTTCCTTAGCAAGCCAATGCCGGGCTTGTCCCTCTAAAGAAAAGGGAAAAAGTTGTAAACGGATTACCTCTTGTGGAACACCATTGAATTTGACCGTATTCGTGAGTTGTATAAATCTCTTGATGTGGTCATGTGGATCATCAATGGTACGCCCCAAGAATGGTTGAGCAGAGACCATTTGGATAAAGCCGGATTTGAGCTCAAAGTTGTTGGCTGCAAACGCGGGTATGACAATTGGATCATTGTTGCCATCTACATGTGCTTGCAGAAGTTCAATCATCGGGCGATTATCCGGTAGAGGCTCATTGTTGTTGTTATTATTGTTGTTGAAAGGTGGGTTGTTATTGTTATTATTGTTTTGAGGTGGGTTATTGTTGTTGTTTTGTACACCGGCCATGTCTAAGTCTTCGAGAGGCTCAGGCTCTTGATAAGACGTTGATCGTGTACGCATGCACCTGCAAAAGAACTAACAAGGCAAAAACAAAGCAAAAATATTTTTGGTTTTTATGTTTTTTAATTTTTAGGATTTTTGAAAATTTTATAAAAAAAGTAACGTTCACGGTGAACGGATCCCAAAATCCAAGTTCTCACAAAAAACTATTGATCTTAACGAGAAGAGCCGGCAGCGGCGCCATTTGATACAAAGATTTTCATTGGAGTTCAGATTAGATCTCGGAATCCTCTCGAATTGATCGCAGCTCAAAGTGGAATAGTTGTTCTTGGTTACTAAAAAGGGGATTGGTTCTCTAATCTACTAAAGGTTTAAATGCACTAAGATGTAAACTTAAACTAAAAACAATTAATTTAATAGCAATTTATAAAACTTGAATTAAAATTTAAGTATTAAAAAAGAAACAGTAAATATCACTTAACTCTGATTCGAAATACTCAAAAGAAAATTGATTCGGAAGTTTCTACTTTACTCTTGATCTGGAAGTCTTGATCCGGAAGTTTGGTTCGGAACTCTTCCGAATGAACCCTCTGGTTCGGAACTTCTTGATCCGGAACTCTTCCGGATGAACTCCTTGATTCGGAAGTCTTTCGAGTGAACAAGCTTGATTCGGAACTCTCTGATTCGGAAGAAGTTTATTCGGAACTTTTTGTTTTGAACTGATTCAGAACTTTTGAAAAAGATTGATTCAGAAGATTTGAAAAAGATTGATTCGGAAGTTTATTCGGAAGTTTATTCGGAACTTTTAAACAAAACTGATTCGAAACTTTTGAAAAACCATTCATTCGGAACTTTTAAAACCATTCATTCGGAACAAATTGATTCGGAACTTTTAAATGAACTGATTCGGAACTTCTCACTAAGATGCTTCATTCGGAAGTTTTGTGCTCATTCGGAACCTGGGAAAACTCAAGAACAGTAGGAGACAGAAAAACAGGGGAACACGATTCAAGCCAAAATCCACCAAGTGTTTAACCAAAACTTAAACAAAACTAATGCCTAATCATCTACTAACCATAAACAACAAATCCCATCAATAAAAACATAAAACCCAATAACTTTTAAAGATCAAACTCAACAAAATAAGAATTTTAACTTTGAATCAAAAAGATGAAGATGAACAAGATGAAGTTAAGGATTAAATTGATAGATTAATGTTTAAACAATCAAAAGACAAAGATTAAAATACAAGATTGGGAAAAACAAGAATCAAAAATCACCAAACACCCTAATGGTGTTGGTGATGCCTACGAACAGAAAAAGAGAGAAAAAAGGAATGGAAAAAAAACTTAAAAAAAACTGAATGAAAAGTGTGAAGGGAATTCTTTATATAGGTCTTCCATTTGGTTGGTGAGTGGGTTTTCTCCCTTTGTTCTTGTCTTCTCGTCTTTTCAGAAAAGTCGACGTTTTCGATTCTGATTCGGGATTTGTCGACGATTAAATTCAACTCGTCTTTTAATTTCTTCGTTTAATAGACTTGAGTTTCTTCGACATATGTAAATCTTCAATCTTTGGTCCTTTTCTTCGATAAATCTTCAAATAGGCCAAATGACTTCAAATCTTTTGCACCTCTTGGACAATAGACTTCGTCTTGAGTCTTTTTCTTCCATAAAACCCGTGCAATCCCATGTTTTCTCCATTATCCATCCGGTTGGCTCTAAAAACACAATAAACACAAAAACCACGCATAATTCCAAACAAATGATATTAAATACGTGTTTTGGTCTTGTTTTAGTAAGAAATAAGTGGTAAAAGGATGGGTGTTTACACACCTATCACTGCTCAAGGCATATGACTGGCACCAAAAGTTATCTGCACAAGTATAAGGAGGAACAAGGTCCCAAGTTATTTTTGGTGATAACTCATCAGCTACTACTAAAGGATTTGGTTTAGTAAAATGCAATGGTATAGCTTTCTCAAGGGTAGCATATGTCAATGGATTGAAGCACAACCTCATTAGCATAAGTCAACTTTGTGATGAAAAGTGTCTTGTGCTGTTTGATGACAAAAAAGGTACAATCTTCAACTCCAATCATGAAATCGTGATGATTGCTCCAAGTGTCAAAGATGTTTATGTCATGAACATGAACTCTACTCAAGAGACATGCTTCTTTGCTAAAGCATCCAATATTACCAATTGGCTTTGGCATAAGAGGCTCTCACATCTCAATTTCAAAACAATAACTATGCTGGAAAAACAAAATCTTGTTATTGGTCTTCCTTCACTTGTCTACTCCAAGGACAAACCATGCTCAGCATGTGAAAAAGGGAAGCACCATAGGGCCAGTTTCAAAACAAAGCAAACTTTCTCAATAAAAGAAAGTCTTCATTTGCTTCACATGGACTTATTTGGCCCAGTATCACCTAGGGCCATTTGTCATGAAAAATATACATTTGTCATTGTTGATGAGTACTCTAGGTACACCTGGGTATATTTTCTAACAAAGAAAAGCCATGCACTAGATGTCATTATGTGATTCATTAAAAGAGTTGAAAATCAAAATGACACTCATGTCAAACAAATCAGAACTGACAATGGCACTGAATTCAGAAATCACTCACTGATCAAATTCTGTGATGACAAAGGAATTTCCCAAAATTTCTCATCTCCTTACACACCTGAACAAAATGGTGTGGCTGAAAGAAGGAACATAACTTTGATTGAAGCAGCAAGAACAATCCTTGCTGGATCTGCTCTCTTTAAGCATTTTTGGACTGATGTTGTAGCCACTGCTTGCTACACTCAAAATAGATCTATCATTGTGAAGAGACACATGAAGACTCCCTATGAAGTCTTCAGGGGGAGAATTCCAAATATCTCACTCTTACATGTTTTTGGGTGTCCAATATTCATTCACAATCACAAGGATCACCTTGGAAAGTTTGATGAAAAATCTAATGATGGTTACTTTCTTGGATACTCCCTAGTATCTAAAGCATACAGAGTCTTCAACACAAGAAGACAATGTATTGAAGAAACCTATCACATCACATTCAATGAAAGTTCTGAAGCTCTCACTTTTACAAATCCATCAGATGATGAACTTCATATACATGAATCTCATAATTATCCATCTGATGAATTTAATCACTATGAGCCTTCTCAAAAATATCAAACAAGCAACTCAGTCCCTCATATTGATCCATTTGAAGATATGACAAGTCCTACAAAAGGAAATCCTTCAGTATCACATACTGATGACTGTCAATCAAATAATGATAAATCTCAAAATGATCAAAATGATCAGCAAGGAAACACAAATGACCAAAATGGTCAATCTCAAAACAATCAGCATGCTGACACATATGATCAAAATGATCAATCATATGCAGCTGCTGAAGAACAATCTGAGCCCCTTGCTCAAAGCTCTCCTATCATCTCTAGGGAATTAGGTCTTGGATATGCTGCTTTTGACCAAGAAGGAAGCCCTCCAATGATTGAACCCTTGTCCACTGAATATCCTTTAGTAGACACTAGAGACATTCCAAGTCCAACTCCATGTCATGGACTTCCAAACTCTAGCTCTAATCATGATACCAGTACCTATTCTCAAGCTCCACAAAAATCTTGGACTTAAAATAGTCACATACAGCTGGTGAACATAATAGGTAATCCTGGTAAAGGTAGAGTCACTAGATCTATGGCAAAGAAACTGAGTGCAGCTTCATCTGGAGAATGCCTCTATGCAAATTTTCTCTTAGAAATTAAACCCACAAAGGTTTCTGAAGCACTCACACACCCTGGATGGGTGGATGTCATGCAAGAGGAACTCAATCAATTTGAAAGAAACAAAGTCTAGAAATTGGTTCCTCTTCCATATGGAAAATCAACCACTGGCACCAAATGGGTTTACAAGCTCAAAGGAGATGAAACCAATGCAGTGACCAAAAATAAATCTAGGCTGGTGGCTCAAGGATTCAATCAAGATCCTGGTGTTGATTTTGATCAAACCTTTGCTCCAGTTGCACGTATGGAAGGCATACGAATCTTCCTTGCATATGCCACTTACATGAACTTCATCATCTACCAAATGGATGTCAAAAGTTCATTCCTAAATGGTGACCTAAAAGAAGAAGTTTATGTTACTCAGCCTCCTGGCTTTGAGAGTAGTAAATACCCAAATCATGTCTACAAGCTTTACAAAGCTTTGTATGGACTGAAGCAAGCTCCAAGAGCATGGTATGAAACTCTCTCAACATTTCTCATTGAACATAAATTTGTCAGAGGAAAAATAGATAGCACCTTGTTCATCTATAAATCTAAAACTGACACCATTCTGGTACGAATTTATGTGGATAACATAATCTTTGGTTCTACAAGCTTGAAACTTTGCAAACAATTTGCCAAGCTTATGACCAGCAAGTTTGAGATGAGTATGATGGGAGAACTCACATACTTCCTTGGTCTTCAGATTAAACAATCTGACCAAGGCATCTCCATCAATCAAGAAAAATATGTCAAAGATCCGCTGAAGAAGTATGATATCAATTGTGCTTGAGTTAAGACTCCAATGGTACCCCCTAACAACTTAGGACCTGATCTCACTAGACAATCATTCAATGAGACTCAACATAGAGGTATGATTAGGTCACTCATGTACTTAACTACAAGCAGGCTTGACATTCAATTCTCCACATGCCTTTGTGCAAGATACCAAGCAGATCCAAAGGAATCACATCTTACTGCTGTAAAGAGAATCTTCAGATACCTAAAAGGTACACCAAGTCTAGGTCTTTTGGTACCCCAAATCCTCAGGATTTAATCTAAAGGGGTATTCAGATTCTGACTATGTTGGATGCAATTTGGACAGAAAAAGCACTTCTGGTGCCTGCCAATTTCTAGGTGGTAAACTTGTGTGTTAGAGTGCTAAAAAGCAACAAACAGTTGCCATGTCTTCAGCAGAAGCTGAATATGTGGCAGCTGATGGATGTTGTGCCAATGTTCTTTGGATGAAAAGCCAACTGGCTGATTATGACATAGAATATGAAAAGGTACCAATCTTTTGTGATAACACTAGTGCTATTGCAATATCCAACAATCCAGTCCTCCACTCAAGAACAAAACACATTGATATCAGATATCACTTTATCAGAGATCACATTGTGAAAAAGGGACATTGAATTACATTTCATCCCCACTCAATACCAATTGGCTGATATCTTCACCAAACCATTGGATGAACCAACTTTCAAAAGATTGATAATGGAACTTGGTATGCTGAACATTGATGATACAAAACCTGAATCTTCAGCATTCACTGAAGAAGCTTGAAGGTTCATCATTTATTAAAAGTTTTTTTTATTTAATGTTAAGTAGCATTTTCTGAGTAAAGGAGTGTGCAATGTCATGTGTCTATTTCACTTTACGTGATTGTATATATGATGTTTTGTTGCCTTATCTGATTCGCTAAAGCTGAACAAATAATCATCAGTCATCAAAAGATTCCTGCAGCAATGCTGAACAAATTTTTAATACAACTGAGTAGCTAGGCCTGAGTAGAGGAGCGTGCAACGTCATATGTCTTGTTCACTTATGTGAACATGTATATGGGGTTTTGTCGCCTCATTTGACGCACTGAAGCTCACAAGTATTGCCATCAGCTTCAGCATATCTGAGCAACAACATTTAAAACCTATCAATCATGTGATTCAAAAGAGTTAATGGCATTAAACTTCTTGTGAATAAAACAAACATTCTTTCAAAAAGGTGTCATTTGTTAATAAGGGAAATTTCAAACGTCTCCATCCACAGTCAACAACTCCCTGACACATGGGGCGTTTCACTGTTCAAAGCAACAAAAAATCATACCTTTTTGTAGAACATTAATGAGAAAGTTTGTGTCAAATGTTCAAAAGAAACCCTAAAAGATTTATAATTAAACTTTTTACAAAATAGTTAAAGTTTTTATATAATCCCTAACAATTGGATTTCATTCCACGCTTACAAATATTTTCATTCAAAAAACACACACAAACTCTCTCTCTTTCAAAACACACACAGAAACATCAATGGCTAAATCATCTTCCACCCCCAAGATTGCCAAAATCACCCTTAAACCATCCACTAATGTTAACTATCCCATTGATGATATCATCTTTAAACCCAACAACATCACCTTACTTAAACCTGAATCCATTAAGTCTGTTCCTGGAGAACGAGTTTTGACTTATCTATCCAAAAGTGTTTAAGGTATGCTTTATTTGAGGATCCTGGTATGATGTTTCAAAATGTGCTAAAAGAATTTTGGTTTACAGCAGAGGCTTCTAACAACAGGAAGTCCATTGAGTTTGATTCTACCACGATTGGGATTCATGGTAGATTTGGGTTCAAGTTATTTCGAAAAGTTTTGGGGTTAGATTATTTGGAAAACCCTAGTGGGTATGAAGCAGTACCTGATGATTTTATGGTTGTAAAAAATTTCTTTAAAGAGCTTGGGTATACTGAAGAAATTACTGAAAAGGGGTGTTAAAAAGAAATTCTTTGCCACCAAGATGGAAATTGTTGATGACCATTCTCATTGAATGTTTGGGGGGGGGGGGGAACTGGAGGCCTTGACCAGATCAATCAAAAGGATGCTATTATTTTATACTGACTGGCCAAGGGTGTCAAAGCTGATTTTGGGAGGCTTATTTTTGAAGATCTCCATGGGAAGCTAGAGAAAAAGACTAGAGAGAAAAATGTTGTGTACACCAGACTTCTATTTCTCCTCTTTGCTGACCATCTTGGAAATGACTTTTCAAAAATCAATGGAGAGAACCTAATTTTTAAGACCTTTGATCTCACTCGCTGGAACATTCTAGTCAGCACCATTGATCCTCCTCTTACACAACTCATGCTAGACATCTGCTCAGCAGATGGTCCAGTAGTGTACAAAGCTCCCAAAGACACTTCTCCAACTAGAGAAGGGTATCTACAAGGCAAAAAGCATGGAGCTTCATCTGGACCTCGTCAGAAGCAAATGTTAATTAATACCAAGAAGGTTAGACGTGAGTCTAGAAAGAGGAAAACCCTCACACAATCTTCCTCAAATAAGATTGATGATGATTCCCAAGGCCATGATTTGAAGAAGACCAAGTCCCTAGCCAAGGACAAAAACCCCAGCCAGCCATCACCTTCAGTCTCTGCTGGAGGTGATATGAATAAAGAGGCCCATCAAGCAACCCATCTCTCAACTTCTTTAGGAGAGAAGGGTGAAGATGGAGCTCACCCTCAGCTCAGTAGTGTGGAGTCAGCATTGGTAAGTACTTTCATTTTGAATACAAGTCATACTTCATTACCAATTTCTATCACTTGTCACTCTGAGTCTGCATCAGGGAATGATGTGTCAGCAAATCTAACAGCTGATGCTGACCCTGGCCTATCTATTTCTAATGATGTAGCTCCCCCACAACAGGGTTCTACTGAAGGAACCAAAAACATTATCGTTGATCTAAACTTATCAGGGACTCTTTCTCAGGATCCATCAGGTCAAACCAACCCTGGTGGTGAAGGGCTTGAAACTGATCCACACACTCATGATGATGCTCCAAAGATTCCCAAGGAAGTGCATCTCACCGCTGGAGCCAAGGTGGAATACTTGCCTACGTTTGTTGTCAGCATGTCTAGAGATGATTTAGAGAAAGAACTTGGGTTCAATGAAAGAATTCTAGTCAATCTAGATGACAGTGATGAAGAGCCTGCTGATGCAACACAAAATCCACCTTCCCCCAGAACTGAGCAGGTAAAAGAATTAACCAATCAAGTGTTGATTCTTCAATCACAGGTTGACAGACTGAAGGAAGAAAAGGTGCTTGGTGACAATGAAATATCAAATCTCAAAGCAAGACCACCTCCTCCTTCTGCTGAACAAATTAAGGATGTCATCATTGCTGCTCTAAAGCCTTTAGTCCAAGATGTGACCACCACCACTTCCCTAAAGAAAGAGATTTCCTCTCTAATGGACTCCATCAACGGTGCTTCCATGGAGTTTCCACCAGAATTCACACCAGTTCCTGGCCAAGTTAATACCTTGTGTGATTCTGTGTCAAAGATCAAAGATAGAGTGGCGTTGCTGGAGAAACAAAAGCTGACCATATCTGATAAGGTTCAGCAGAAGCTACAAGCACTTGAAACTATTCCAGCAATGTTGGCCAAGGTAACTACCACTCTAAATCATCTTTATGGCCTCTTCCCTGCTGGTGGGTCATCATAAGCTGCTGGGCAGTCTTCTGCTGAGGGGGAGAAAAACACAATCCAGCAGCTCTTTTAGAAACATGCTCAAAAGAAGGCTTAGAAATAATCCATTGTCTATGAGTCACAAACAACTTAAAAGAGCCCAGCAAAGGGTAAGGGAGAGTCATCAGCCAAAGATGATCATATGCAAGGGCTGACAACAAGTGGGGAAACAACTGATAGTGGTTCACCTCCCTTTATACCCAAAAACAAAGGAGACTTACTATGAATGATCGTTTGATCAGCGCTGGAGTGGCCACTCAGGAAGAACTTAACAATCTATACAAGCTTCAGCAAAAGGAGAAACTAAGAGATCTGAAGCTAAGCTTGTATGAACAAATTGGAAAAGTTGAAGTAGAAAGTGTCTTCAAGAAGAAAGTGTTATATGAAAAGTTTTGTATAACAAGGCTTAACAGAAGAAATATCTCACCAATCATCAATGTTGACATGTTGACCAACAAAGACGACATCAACCTCAAATTCTATAGGGGTGATGGAACTGATGAGATACTTGAAAACTTTCAAGGAAAAGAACTTTCTTACACTAAAGGGATGGAAATGAGTGTGATGATCGAGAAAAGAAAATCCAAGAGATGGGATGAAGTTCACACCAGAATCGAGCACTATATGAGAAATCATGAAAGACTAGGTGAAATTCTGAACATCAACACTCAAGTTTCTCTGGAAGATCAAGATCCAATACTGGAGCTGAACAAAAGAGCAAATCTGATACAACCTGAAGTTGGTGACATCTTTGTCACTACAAAGAAATACAAAGGCCTTGTTCAGTTTTAAAATCATCTCCCTGGTCATGTACTGGACGAACCATAACTAGGAATGATTATGTTCAATCATCAAGAACGTCAAGACTTTGTGGGCATAAGTGATCTTGATGAAATGAACAATAAACTTCTCTCGAATGTTCAAAGGATCTTTTACTCTCTTCATGGTGGTCCAGGACTTACTGATGCTGCTAAAACCTTCAGCATGTGCTTGCTTGCTATATTGGAACACAGAAACTCAGATCCTTTAACTCAGACTTCCATCATTGAAGAACTTAGGCCTAAGGAGAATTGAATAACCATTTGTATTGATCTTGTTGTAATTTGTAATAATTATTGAATAAATGATTACCTGATGTTTATAAGTTATTAGTTGTTCAGTGCAAGTAAGAAGAAGTTGTTATGCTCAGTTACTACTGACAGTAGACTTAGGCTATTTGTATATCTAAATAGGGGGAGATTGTTGGGTCAGTATTTACCGACCCTGAAGCAACTCTAGGATTTAAATATAAAATCCCCCTAAGCGTTTCATGCTCAGCAGTAAGGCCAGTCTGTTGAAGGATGACTAGAGGAACAAAGTTCCTACTGAATACTTTATAGCTGAAGAAAGTTCAGCACTCCCTTTCCAGTGAACTTAGAAGACAAAGAAGTCTTCGCTTCAAATACTAGGCGGTCTAGTTGCTGAAGAATAAGGACTGAAGAAGGGCTTTCAATTCAGTTTGGTTTGACAATACCAAACTGAATGATTTCGATCTCCTCTAGGATACTGAAGACTCTTCAGTATTATGATGGTTTGCATTAGGCGGGAAAAGATAACTTTAAGTCAAAGTAGGTTGCTTGTATACTTAGATATAAGTACAACCTTTATCTTTTATAGAATAGTTTAATATGTACTTTGTACTGTTTATCCAGCATGGGCATCAACCACCCACTGGATAAACCCATGCATTGAAACATGCAAAATGCAAACCCTAATTTACACTGCCTATAAAAAG
The DNA here is from genome assembly GCA_025667525.1 of Glebionis coronaria. Classification (NCBI taxonomy): domain Eukaryota; kingdom Viridiplantae; phylum Streptophyta; class Magnoliopsida; order Asterales; family Asteraceae; genus Glebionis; species Glebionis coronaria. The sequence continues at coordinate 497,536,465 of CM046882.1, read as the reverse complement.
GAGTGTACATTGAGAGATAAAAGGTTAACCAATACAAGAGCTTAAACTCTAGAAAACCTTTCTCTCTCGATACCAACTAAACCATATAGCCAAGATGCATATGAACGTTTGGAGCTTAGAGTTTAACTTTGGTTAGAAGTTTAAGTAGAGGAGATCAAACCCCATTGTCATTCAACCACTTTGTTATTCCGCAAACAAAGTGGGTTATAGATTCTTTATTTGATTCTAATAGAAGTCTATACGTTGAAAAGTTTATTGGTATTGTTGTTTTAATCTTTCATAGTTCTTATCTATTGTAAAAACAACACACTTGAGTCGAAGTGAAGAGTTATTACTTAAGTTAATAAGTAATAACAATTACTAGGGACCAACACTATGAAACCCAAACTGCCCCAAAATTGTCTTCAAGAAATCCCAATCCACCGTATCATAAGCCTTCTGAATATCCACATTAAAAGCACATTTTCTAACGCCACTATTCCTAGTATAACCTCTCATAAATTCCTGGGCAAGTAAAATGTTATCACTGATTTGTCATCCAGGAATGAAGGTGCTTTGATTACAAGTACTAAGCCTTATCTTTTCCACAACTAAGATGTATAGACTAAAGGATGCACACTTAACCATTATCTAAACATGAAGCACACACGTACTAAGCCTTAACTTTTCCGCAACTTAGATGTTTAGATTATGTAATGCACATAAAGACACACAACACAAGTATGCAACTATGAAAGTAAAGATATAAATGTAAAGGAGAATACCGACACGATGATTTATAGTGGTTCGGTCACGAAACTCCTCTTCGCCCTACTCCACTCCTCGAGTACCCAACTCGAGAGTTACTTCACTAGTCAACAAGCTCCTTTCAAGGCGAAGAAAATCATACACGTTGCTTACACCATTTCTGACACTAAGCTAGATGTCTAGTCCTAATCTTAGGTAGGACCAATCTACACACGTTTCCTACTTCCCATTTTCCGACACAAGACTAGATGTCGAGTTCTAATCTTAGGTAGAACCAATCTACACCAGTCACTCCACTAGTTATGTTTTATGGCCCAACATAGCAAACCTTGTGTTTTATGGCCTAAACACATAAACTATCTAGATCTAAGTACACACCACTTAGATCTAGGAATCTAACAATATATCCAAGTATATACATAACTCGGATCTACACTCCTAACACCTAATCCTATGATACCCATCGCTTGGATCTACTACCCTTACAAACACATCCAAGTGAACCCACCACTTGGATCTACTACATATACATCAAGTTCAAGTATACACACAACTTGGATCTTCATGATTTACATTGTAGGAAAACTATAATCATGACTTAATCTAGAAAGAGATATCTTCTCATGTTATGAACACACTTCATATTGATGAAAGTGTTCTTCTCTTTGCACTTGAGATGATGAGCGAATTTGAGAAGAGAATCACATCTTAAACAAGATTAATCAACCAACTAATCAAGGATCTAATATGTTTAAGAAACTGAGAGAAATGTGCAAAAAGGGTTGATTAAAAGTCTAGAAATGATCCACTTTTTATAGGACAAGGGAGTAACGGCTATTTTTGCATGCGGCTCATTATTGATATTGAGCCGCGGGTACCTTTATTGAGTCGTGGGCTCTAGACTTAGATCCCTTATATCCTTTAGTGGGGAAATACCATCTGGTGAAGATTTTGTCCAAAATGGATATTCTTAGACCATTTGGAATATGCTAAATTCAAATTTCCATTTGCTTTTTAATAAAACATTGTCCTAAAAATAAAGTTATTTAAAAAATACTTCGTCACTTTAATTAAAAGTGAGTTTTAAGAAAATATTATTCATTGATCACTTAGTAAGGTTAATGACTTGTTTATTCATACCTTGAGTGATTCATGACGAATGCAATCTTGGAGGTGTCGAAAGAATTATACAAATGTATGCTTGAGTGATCACGAGTACCTTACACATATTACATAATGTATTGCGAGTTATATGTTTGTCGTCACCAAGACACAAAGGATTATATCGATTAAACAATCTACCCTTTTTTGATGATGACAAACAAATAAACCGTAACGCATATTAAAATGTATAATTTACTCGTTTGCACTTACTTCTCTCCCCCTTTGTCAAAGAAAAAAAGGTAGTCGACGTCTTGAAGAAGAGAAGAATCAACGTCGAGTGAGCATGCATCCAAGATGGTAGTCCTTGAGTTCACGTCATTTGAAAAAGAAAATAATTTACGCCAAGAGAGCTTGCATCCAAAAGGTGGTCTTTGTTTGTAGAAGAGAGGGATCGACTTCGAGAGAGCTTTCATCCCAATAGGTAGTCGTCGGTTGAAAGGAAAGAATCTGAACCTTAGACTCATCATCCAAAGATATTGACCTTGCGTCATCCTAGTGAAGTCTTAAATCACCATAGGTTAACCAACTTCATGCATAAGACTATGCTTATCTTCGAGCTCCCCATATAACTTATTACTTGCAAGATGTTCGATGAATTCAATTAAAATGAGTGAACAATCGCAAATGTAATGAGTTGAACTCTTGTAAATGCTCCCTCTTGATATGAGCTCCCCCTTACTTGAGGTACCAAAAAACAAGAATAGTGATGAGCTACAAAAATGGGAAAGAAATTTCCTACAAAACAAAGTTAGTGGACAAGAGCATATATAGCAAATTCACCCAAGCGGAGTTAGCTTAAATAACTCGAGTACAAAATGAGGGAAGCTAAAAAAATCTTAACTTTTAGAAGTGTCAAAAGTTTGACAAGTTAAGAAAAATAAGTGAGCTATTAAATTGAAAAGAAAACTCAACTTATTTTGGTGACACCAAAATATAAAGAGAACTAAGAAAGAAAAGAGATGTCCAATTTAAAAAAATATTGTCGAGCGGACATACTCCACTTTTATATCTTAGCAAGAATACCAAACTAAATAGAGTATGACAGGACAATATAATAAATTCCACATAGTCGAAAAGAGAGGAAGAATGACTATGAAGGAAAAAATAAAACGAGGACGATAAACAAGTCGTTTGCACAAACAATGACAAGCATTGGACAACGAAGTGTGCACGTGATGCTATCAATCCAAAAAATGACCAGGGAGAGTATTTTGACAAGATCAATTCATAATTGTTGGAATAGAGGTAGAGAAGAAACATCCAACAATTTAAAGATATTATGTCAAAAGGTTAAAAGCTTAGAATTTTTGGAATCACCCAAGAAAATTTAAGATTAACCAAAATCAACTCTCAACAATATGTGTGATAAGAAAAGCAAGCAATTACCACACATAATAGTCATATTAATATATATATATATATATATATATATATATATATATATATATATATATATATATATATATATATATATATATATATATATATATATATATATATATATATATATATATATATATATATATATATATATATATATATATATATATATATATATATATATATATATATATATATATATATATATATATATACATATATATACATATATATTTGTATATATATAAATATTATGAAAATAACGTCCACGGTTCTTTAAAAATAAAGAACCATAAAGAGGAACCGTGAAGATATAGAACGATGGACAAAAGGAAATTTTTCGACATGAAGAAAGACAAAAAAACTCAAACCAAAGACATTTTTTACCTTAAAATAATTCCTTTTGAAAGCTCCAAAAGCTTTAAGTCAGAAATCAAGGTACAAAAATATAAGAAAGCCAAAAGCAAGGATAAATCGACGCTTTAGAAAATAGTAGATATAAGACATTATAGGCAAGGATACTTATGAATGTCGACACAAGAAAAATGACTCCATGATATAGAGAAAGAGACAAAAGAAGCCAAAGAAAAGAAAAAGCAAGATGGATGGTGATAAGCATACGATAAACTACATGCCCAAAGTTACATAGCTCTTCTCAATCAGTGTGAATGTTTAAAGAACAATTACATGACGAGGAAAGGGTGAGGCACGATCGACTTAGTTTAGAAAGGATAGAAGAGAGATAAGAGAGAGACTTGACTTAGAAAGGCATGATTAAAAAAATTGAAGAAAAGAGAGAGAGACTCAACAAATAAGTTAAGAATTGGATCAATTAAATAGCTTGATTTTGACATATAAGCAAAATCGAGCGATGTGATTGATAAAAAGGTCAAAATTGAATTCAATCTAGTAAAATTAAAAAAACTGATCGATGAAATTGATGAAAACACTCAAAAATATATCTGTCAAATTTGTGAAAATAAAAACTCAAAAAAGGAGGAGGAGATTAATAAAACTTTAGTGGCTGAATTTAAAATAATTTAGTTGAACTTAAATGTAAACTTATAATTTTCCATATTTTTTAGTAACTTTATAAAATAAACAAAATACCCCTTGAACTTTTTACATCTAGACTTTATATTTTAAAAATACAACATATATGTTATAATAAAAAATCAACAAATCACATGATTATAAGTATTCAAATAAAAACACAAATTATTGTCTATTTTTATTTTGACACTTACCAAAATCAAGCAATGCAATCTACGTAAATTATTATTAACATAAATATAAACATCAAAATGAATGCAAAACCTCAAACATCGATGCGAGATGAAAATAAATAGACAGGATTCTACATATTAACAACAATATATATTTTTTCAAAGTCGTTATCTGTTACTAAACACACAATGTCTAGAAAATGATAACTAACATTTCATTTAAACAAAGTTAAATCCGTTATGCAATAAATATTTATACAAAATATCACTTAGTATTATCACATAATTAAAAAAATCATGTAAAACTCGTGAGTCCATGAGTATAATAACTATTTAAGTATTAAAAGTTTAATATTTATGCAATAATTAATATTAAGCATTACAAAATCATGAATTTATAAATTGTGTACGTGTAAGGTTGATGTAATGGTTTGATTATTAATAATTAAGATATAAATATTTAAAATAAGAATATCGAAAGTAAAAACAGTTTAAAATTCGAAAAATACAATTTGAGGTGGGTTTATATCAATTTACATGGTGCACGGTAAAACAACAATATAATCATACATATAAACACTAGATTTTCTTAAAACATATATAATATATATAAAATCGAAATAACAAAATTATTATTTGATTTATTATTTATGTTTAAGTTCTTGTATGTGTACATGTATTAAAACTAAGTTATATGACATAATTAAATATATTTATGATCAAAATTAAACAAATTTAATTACAAAAAGTCAAATAAATACTTATTTAAAAAAAAAAAAGTAAAAACTTGTTCTCAAAAAGTATATAACATGCAACTATGCAAAGCCCTCACAATTGACCAAAACCGTTGGCCACCCGCACAAGTAATTCATCACATTGCTATTGATGCAGGAATCTAATACCAAACATTGCTATTGATGCAAGGAGTAAAGGACCAAAGTATTAATTATTTGAAATTAAGTAAATAACTATGAGTATTACTTTATTGAATTGAATGTACACTTTTTAATGATTATCATTACTTTTAATTTAATCACTCTTTATTTTATCCCTTGCCACCGTATCCATCTTGATATAATCTTATAAAATAGTTTCTGAGGGAAATCTGAAAACATATATCTATTTCATACATAATTGACCAAAGTATCATTTTTTATTGTTAACTTATAGTCATTGTGTTAAATATTTTGACTCTAATTGGTCATGCAAAAATATGTATTGATATTGATACATGTGTTATGGCCTAAAAGACGCATCATTCTATTTGTCATTATATAATTTTGTATACAAGTTATTTGCACATGATTAGATTATAATTTTTTTGCATGGTATGATAGTTGATCAAGTACAATATATATTTTATGTAGTAATCTGCAATATTGAATAAAAAGTATATGAATCTATTCTTGTTGTATATATCATGACATTCACATGCGACTATTTAATAAACTTGATGCAAAGTTTGTGTTAGGGTCTATGCACCTTCATGATTTGATACATCACCTTTGGCCCTTTCATGTTGACTTTTTGAACATATTAAATATTTATTTTTAATTAGTTTAACTATAAATTAAGTAAGTAAGTGTTTATATCTTTCTTATACGAGTTTAAGGGTAGTTTTCATGGCAAACAATTAGTCCCTAAAAAGACTTGAATATTGTCGTTGGCCCAATTTAGACACTAACTTGCAAGTTAACCTACCTATGAACCACCATAAACATCTATTGTGTTGCTTTCCTTTTATTTTTGGCATAACCCAAAGATTGGAAAACGTAGTAAATAGAACGAGATATGAATATATTTTAATCGTAGGACAAAATAAATAGCTCAATGTTGAGTCGAAGTTCACTTGTAACGATTTCGAGTTATTAAAAAGAGTAAATTACATAAATCGTCTCTAAAATATGGCCAAAATGCATGTTTTGCCCTAAACGTTTCCCTATAGACCCTTAGTTTAGCATATACTCAACCAATCAATTACAATCATCCATTTTTATCATGTAACAAAAAACTTATTTTTTAAAAATTAAATATCTCACAAACCGTTCATCGTTACGTAAAACAGAATATATCATCGCGACGAGAATTAAATCATCTATCTATCGAGGGGCACATGTATATACTTTCGACAAACTTTTTTTCGACTTTTTTTCTTAAGTCACGTTTGGAGAGAATCATATATGATTCGTCACGAAACATATATGATTCTCAGAAAATCATATATGATTCATATCACGAATCATATATGATTTTCTGAAAATCATATATGATTCGTGACGAATCATATATGATTCGTGACGAATCATATATGATTCTCTCCAGACGTGACTTAAGAAAAAAAAGTCGAATTTTTTTTTGTCGAAAGTATATAAATGTGCCCCTTGATAGATAGATGATTTAATTCTCGTCACAATTGTGTATTTTTTTCGTTTGACGATTTACCATTTGTGAGATATTTAATTTTTAAAAAAGTGGTGGGAAATGGGTTTTTTAAAAAATGGGTGATTATGATTGGTTGGATAGGTTTATGCTAATTTAAGTGTCTATATAGATCTTAACTCCTATTTGAAAACTTTAATGCAAGTATCGTCTTTAATGGGGATATTGCTTAGGACGAAACACGTAAAATGACCAAAACATTTGGGACGAAACATGCAAGATAACAAAACTTCAAAAATGAAAATTTGCAAAATAGTTTGATTTTGGGACGATGTCAACACTTTCAAAATATTTGGGATAAAAAATACAAAATAACCAAACTTCATAAACGATTTATGCAATTCTCTCTATTAAAAAAGATAACCACTTTAAAATTAGTTAACTTGTAATATCAAATCGAAAACTTAGATATACCTGACCAAATAAATAGCTCAAAGTCTTTTGGTAATAATATTAGATTTAAGTTCATTTGGATACCAAATTTTATTTGGATACTAAGGGACTAATCTCCACCACTCATCTCCATCTTAATCTAATGGATAAGATTAAACATAAAACCAATTTCCTCTTTTTTTTCAAACATTAATATCTTTTAAACCGTCAATCGTTATACAAAAAAAAATATACCATTACGACGGCCATTTAATTATCTTTCTACAGATATGCTATATGATATACTTTCGACAAATTTTTTTTTTTGTTTTTTCCGTAATTTATCATATATGATACTGAATATCATATATGATAGTAACACTGGTATCATATATGATATAACTTATCATATATGATATAAACCAATATCATATGATATAAACCAATATCATATGATATAAACCAATATCATATGATATAAACCAATATCATATATGATTCTGTAATAATTTGTAACTTAACACTAATATCATATATGATAAAACACTATTATCATATATGATATTTTACGCAAATTTAAAAAAAAAACGATTTTTTTTTTCTTCAAAAGTATATCATATTGCATATCTGTAGAAAGCTAATTAAATGCTCGTCACGATGGTATATTTTTTTCCGTTTAAGACTTAACGGTTTAAAAGATATTTAAGTTTTAAAAATAAGTAAAATAATTAAATACTTTTAATCTCAACCATTAGATATGATGAGGATGGATGGTGGGGATGAGTCCCTTAGTATCCATGATAGATATGGTATCCAAAATAACTTGACTCATAATATTATCATTATTATGTAAAAGTATATTGTAATGTAGACTTGGTCAATAGAAGGTCAAAAAATTTTCTTTTTTTGAACAAGAAGGTCAAACACTTGAACCATATCAATTTTTGGCTACACGCTTAATCCGTAATTGTTGTCAAATGATCACATTTTCGGTTGCATGCATTTGGTGTTGTGGTTGTTGATCGATATTTAATCGAACAATATCATGCATGTGAACATTCATAGTACATCATGTCATCATGTTCACAATTGTAAGTAAATCCATGCCGCATGTAGTGGTTTTCATGTTTCAAACATGAATTATTAATAGAAAATGATTTGTTGAACAAAGTTTACCAATATTACAGTATTTGTTTATATTAACTGAGTTTAATGTAGAATAATTTTTGCATAACAAAAAATAGTTTTAATATACGTGCACGTACGACGCTTAGATATATAAGATAGAGTTGAGATTAATGTAAATCTTCTCTTTATCATAAACCATATCAACCAATCACATTTATTCAATCAAATCTTTGACCTTTTTAAAAAAAAAATATATATATCTCATAAACGGTAAACCGTCAAGTGAAAAAAAAACACACCGTTACAACAAGAATTAAATCATCTTTCTAACGAGGAGCACATGTATATACTTTCGACGAACCTTTTTTTTCTGAGAAAATCATATATGATTCGTACACGAATCATATATGATTTTCCAAAATCTTATATGATTCGTGTACGAATCATATATGATTTTCTCAGAAAAAAGTTCGTCGAAAGTATATACATGTGCCCCTCGTTAGAAATATGATTTAATTCTCGTCACGATGGTAGTCTCGTTTTGCATAACGATTAACGATTTGTGAGATATTTAATTTTTAAAAGATATATTCTTTTTGTTAAATGAATAAAATGAGTAGTTGTGATTGGTTGTTTTGGTTTATGCTAAAAAATGGTTTATGTTGAACTTTTTCCATATAAGATAAATAAAGTAAATTTTTTGTTACTGCGATTTTATATATGTTATATGTTTATTTTAAAACATATAATGTTTATGTGTTTAATTATGTTATTTTTTATTATGCATAATGTAAATTAATATACGCTCACTTTAATTCTTTTTATTCGAAATTCATACTCTTTTTACTTTCAATATTTTTATTTTAAATAGTTATATTTCAGTTATTAATCAACAAATCATTTATATCAACTCTGCAACACACAATCTAAGCATATAGTATAACAATGGTTTGTTTTGAAGTTTAATAATATGATAACTTATAAGTTTATGACTTCTAGTGTTTAATATAATTCTATAAAACTATATTGAATTTATGATACTTAAATAGTTAAAATACTTGTGTGCGCACGAGTTTTACATAAGTTTTTCATAATGGGTTAATATCGATTGATATTTTGGATAAATTTTTGTTGCATAAAGCATTTGAATTTGTTAAACTGAAATTTTAGTCATCCAGTTTTAAATATTATGTATGTTTAGTAGCACATAATGACTTTGAAAAAATAGGTGACGGTGTAATGTGTAAAATCAAGTCTGTTTATTTTCATCTCACGCTAACGTTTGAAATCATACCTTCATTTTGATATTATATTCCTACTAATAATAATTTACACTGATCATATTGTTTGATTTCGTTAACTGTTAAATTAGAAATAGACAATAACTTATGTTTTATATTGATACTTATAATCATAATTATAATTATATCTTTACCAAAAATATAATCATAATTATGAGCATGTATATTTGTTTAATTTTTAAAACAACATATATGTATACTACATATAAAGCATATTGCCCTACTATAAACATTAATATTGAAAAATCAAGTTTCAAATCTTAATGCATGGTGTACATGTTTTTTTTGGTAAAAGGGTTTTTGAATGCCTCGGTAAAATATATTACACCAAAAAATTATTAAATACAATGGAATGTGACTGAGGTACCACATTAACTTCAAGCATAGCTTGAACAACTACTAGACCGGATGACAATAAAAATATGCATGGTGTACATCTTAAAAAAGCATAATTAAAACTTGACAATAAAGATAGTAATACTTACACACATATATGTATATTGTACAACGCATACAAATATATACATTCATATATACACATTTTAGAGCCATAGTGAAACATAATGAAAATACATAATAACATAATTAATACTCCAAATTAAACACCACATTACATAAACATGCAATCATATATACACATTTTACAAGCATGGTAAAGTATAAATAAAAATACATAATAAGTATTTAACTTTTTATAGTAGAATTTATATATATTAAATCATCTTACACAATTATATTAACTTACTTAACTAGAGATACTTCTTGATCATTTTACACGATCATATGTATAATGTGACAAGAAAACGTCACCTCACGCTAAACTCGGTGTTTTCGAGGGTGGCGTTATATCTAACAGACCATTAGTACTTTTTAATTTTTCCTTTTTTAGTCGTTATGCAACATGCATAGATTAAAAGCCTCATTTACTAGTCGTTTTTCTCAAAACACCTACTATTTTCTAAGATTTACATTTTAAAATTTCTATAAGTATTTCATAACTCATCCAATTTTTTAAATTCTCTATAACGAGATATTAGACGACCGTACGTTGACGTGGAGCATAATATTCGCTAATTACTGTCTATAAAATATCTGATATTGCTATATATTCAATAACATTTTGACTTTGATAAAAATATAATATGAAGACAAAATTAACAAATTAAATTTTGATGTATTTCAACACATTAATTTATAACCAAAAGTTTAAATGTAACACATTATTAAAAAACCATAATGACACAAAATTCTCTCTTTCAATTATCACGTATAGGTAATTATAAACACAACTACAATGAATAGAACATATCTTGTTCATACATCCACCATAAGCTTCAAAACTATGATCTTTATTGCACGACTTAGGTCAGCAATTCCTACCCAATGTTTTATTGCTATATGTTATACATGTGGAACCCAACCCCCCTTTTAGTTATAATCTATCATTAAGTACGAGCCATTAAACAATGAAATGTCTAAACCTGCATATCTCTTTAATACTAACTATGTATTATTCAACAGGGGTCAATTGAATTTGCGGGTCCTGTACTAATCTTACCACATAGCCGGTGGAGAGTTCATCCAACACCTTGATGCAACAAAATAATATGATGGTTATATTAATTCAATCTTGTTTAGAATAAAATAATGTGAAACACAATCTCAAAGTTTACTCACCGTATCCATCTCGTTTGTTGTTTTGCACCTGTCTTAAAGTAAGTGCATTACTTTAAGACATATATATATATATATATATATATATATATATATATATATATATATATATATATATATATATATATATATATATATATATATATATATATATATATATATATATATAATGGAACTCCCGAAAATCAATAATTCCACCTAAACATCTGCAAAATAATTCATGTTCATAATTCTCATGCTAACAACACTACCACACGTACATGTAAGGCAATCATTATACACACTAAAATCTTTTCGTTGCATTATGCAAATATTTCCAACACCAATTAGATTGACTATAACCATTGTATTGTTTTTAAATGAGCAAGTGGATACGATAGTTAGAGGATATGAATATGTTATGTGTATGTTGGAATGAACAAAAATAATAAAAAAGTTAAAACAAAAAAGTTGATTTAGTGTACCTTTATAAGCAAAAAAGAATCGAACGTTTAACTTACATTCGAGCAACCGTTGGTCAAGGAGTAGTCGATAGTCGATCAACCATGCGCTAAAAGAGAAAAAAGGTGTTCTAGTGTTGTGGGGATTTGGTTAAATTTTATGGTCCATACCAATTGATTAAGCCCAATATCCACTGTACTTGATATGAGACATGTGTCAAGCATCAGGTGAAGTCACATTGATGAGGTGTAATTTTATACACTTTTCTTAGGTCATTTAACTCATGTATATGTGTAAATATGCCTTAAATTGTCCTACATCATTTTTTTTTGTTATTTTAGCATGTTAGAAGCACTTGGATGATTTGGATTTGATTTGAAAGATTATTAGATCATTTGGAAACAATTCAGAAGAAGCTCAAACAAGTATAAAAGGTTTCACATTAAGGCTCATACCAAGAATTCCATGAGCCATATACGTCATCTGAAATCCTAGACACGTCATTTGTGAATCACTAGCGACACCCTCTAAAGAGTGAAGACACCGTCAAAATGGTAGTGAAAGACACCGTTTGGGTTAACGCTCGACGTCGTCTCGATCAGTATTCTATATATACAACCTTTATATTTTACCAAAAACGAGGATGAACTCATGGATACTTTCCTAGCTGTTTATTAGACCAGTTGTTCACCGTTGTAAACCCATGTTACATCCAAGAGAAGCATATATCATTCTCTAAAGGAGTAGGTTCGAGGCTTGCACACTGCCCAATTGGATGTCATTGTGAGCTCGAATTGCTAACTACTAACTCGCCATTAAAAAAATTCAAGTGATTGCATGGTTAGGTTTTGTTATTACTTTTCCATTAATATGCTTGGCTAGATTAATTTGTGTTTAGTTATGACTGCATGAAACTTACGTGTTATTCCTTTATGTTATTTGTTTCTTGATTGATTTGTGTGCACGTTATGCTTTAAAAACCCAACTTATTGTCTTTATTAGTTGTTGATACGTATATTAAAACATGGCTGTTTAGAAATGATACATCATGCTTACATCTCAATACCACTGGGCATTAATAAGGTTGATCTCAGTTAGTGTTTTGAATGCATGTGATTAGGCCTTGTAGTAGTAGTCTTCATACTAGCTTACTCGTGCTACTAATTTGACATATGTTAACAATTTTTGTAATATTGCGTTAACAACTAGGAACGAAAACACTACACATTTAAATCACAAGGGAATAACATTTAGGAACAACACATAAGGATTAGTGTATGATTAAGTGAACACATTTGTGTAACCATATAAGTTCTCTCCATTAGATAATTATCTACGTAGTAATTAGATAGAAAAACCCTATCAACTATTAATTTTATTTGTTTTCAAAAAAATATATAAAAATACATATATATATTAGTGTAACTTTCTTTCCCTTCTCTAGATCTTAGTACGTTCGAAACGACCTCCCACACTATTCCCCTAGAGAACAAAAACAACCATAGGTCCTTGCATATACTACACTACATAGATTATGTGCACTGCCTAGAAGTTGTAAAGCTTAGTGCTTAGCCTTACGCCCACCGCATCACGCACAATCCAGGAGTTGAGCATGACCGGATTTAGAAGAAGGCCTTGGAGGAGATCATATTGTGGATTAGAAAAAAGATTTTCTGCCTTTTAACAATTATCTCTATTAATATAGAAGCTGAGACAACCACTTATAACATGTATCATTGTTATAATACTTATCCGTTACCGTCAACTATTATTTATTGAATGTAATGTCAAATGTGCAATCAATAAATAAAATAACCCAAATCTTGAGTATCATTGTAGCCAACTTGTTGAGTAAATCACATAAGTCACTTACGTTACGGATATATAGTTGACTGAATGCGTTATTTGGCTGCAAAACATCAACCTTTTTCTCGCTAACGTCAAAATAAAACAATTAGAGCATGGCGTTGATTATATCAAGAACAATTTAAAGAAATAAGTAACTAGTTCCAATCTCAAGTCAAAACTAAAAATCACTTAACTAGCACCCATCACACTATATTAGGTCATCCGGGAAGAGTTAGTCATGATGTAACATCCTCACCACTTCAAACCACAAAGTCGTTCGTTTTATTTGTAGGTATACGACTTTGATTTTATTACCCTCATGCGAAGACTTCCCACCAGGTCACTCAAACCAATAATACTTTCACATGAGCACGCCTAATAGTTGTTAATAACTCCACCAGAAGTAAATCACAAAAAACGTTGTATCTAATAAGTCTAAGATATTACTTATGTCACTAGTATCTCCCTCGTGTATTAGTCCATGTGTTAATCATTATCTCTAAACTTATAATAGAGATAATCATCCACACATCGACTCTCATACAAAGCACATGCTAATGATACAAGTAATATATTCGAGTTATTTAACACACCATGTTTTGTTATCTATTCTTTGTAGAGTTGTTAACAACTATGCACTTGAGCGTATTCATGTAAAAATAGTACTGGTTTAAGTGAATAGTTAGAAAGTCTTTGCATGACCGACACGAAAAGAAGACCGTAAACCTGCGAGCAAAGCAAAGCATATCACGATATGGGTTAGCAGAATGTTACACAAGAAAATGCGTCTAGGCTCGAGATTCACTCGTCTATTTAAACCTTTTAAATTATATACTCCCTCTGTCCCATTTTAATTGTCCTCCAACAAATATTTTGTGATTTATGATAGGTTCAATGAATGCAGACATTTTATGGCTACAAAGACAAACTTATCCTTTGAATACATTAATAGTTTCCTTGTAAGAAATTAATAACACGGATAAAACTGAAAAATTAATTAATTCAGACTTCTTATTTAAAAAACTGAACAATGTTTTTAGACAAACTTAAATAGTAATAACGACAATAGAAAGGAGTAATAAAATATAAGTAAACATAAGACCAAAAAGAAAAAAAAAATGAAAAAAAAGAAAAAGCACATGGACAGCATATACTCCTTCTTATGCAATAAACTTGCATAAAAATTGGAAATTTGTAAAATACAGAAAACCAGAAGAAAAACAAACTTTAATTAATTACAGTTAAATCCAAAAAAAAAAACCAAACAATAAATTTATATAAATCTTTTTTTTCTCCCAAAATTTATACCAACAACATTTATTTATCTTTATTACAACAACAAACAACAACAACAATCGTAATTAATTAATTAGTACTATATTATTATTATTGTTCATAAACCATCATTAGATCAATTCTCATCATCCGATCATCAAACCCTCAATTGGGTATCGTTTAATTTAATCTCGGTAATTTTTTTTATATAAATTTAAAGGGTTTTTTGTAAATTGATTATAAATGTGTTAATGATTGTTTAATTTTGGTTTTTTAGGTTGGTTATTTATTGGTATAACTTATATTCAAGCTCTGGAGTTTGTTGATGATAAAAAGGTACAATTTTTATTGTTTTTTTTATTTTTGGAAAGTTGGTTTTGTTGGATTATGTTGGGTGTTTGTTTGATTTTGTTTTTTTTTGGGTTTGATTGAAATTTGATTAAGAAAATTTGAAAAAACAAGAAAATGTAGTTTTTCTTTTGTTTTCGGTGAATTTTAAATTGATGGATTATGAAATTTGGACATTTTTTTTGGTTAAATGTGATTAAAAGATTGGTAATTGTGTTTTTTTGGGTTGAATTCATTCTAATTTTGTTACGGCGACGTGTATATAGAATACAGATATGAATTTAGCTTAGAAATTTGAAAATTTGTTGCGTAATCATGGATTGCTAGAAAAAAAACTGGAATTAATCCTGGAAAATGTAATAAGATCAGTAATTACGCTTTTTTTGTTGTTGATTGATGCAAGGCGATGCATTAGAATAAGGGAAATTGCTTGATTATGGTTGAATAAGTGAAAAAATTGAAATACAGATGAATTTAGCTTGGAAATCTGAAAATTTGTTGCGTAATCATGGATTTGCTAGAAAAAAACTGGAATTTAAGCCTGGAGAATTTAGTTTTTTTGGTCAAATGTTATAAGATCAGTAATTACGCTTTTTTGTTGTTGATTGATACAAAGCGATGCATTAGAATTAAGTCAATTGCTTGATTATGGTTGAATACATAAATTATAGTAGGGTTTGAACTTGTGACGTCCATTATGATTATGGTATATGAACGACGGAGGTGTTTGTAGGGCTACTTTTTTATAATAATCTTTTAGTTGAATTTGTTATGATACACAACCTTGTAAGATGAGCAGGAACTGCGACGTCGGTGACGCAGGTCATTGATGTTATTGCAGTAATTGTGTAGCGAAATGCACGTTCTACTTTGTAACACTAATTAAGGGATTTTTTCCTGATAACATGGAAAGTGAAGAATTTTCCGTGTGGTTGTTTATTGTAAACGTAACGGGCACATGCTATTCAGGGTATTAATATACACGTGGTTTGCGGTTGATCAGTTTGTCTTTGTGTCGTTTAGCATTCTCATCTGATTGAATTACATTATTGTAGCTGTCTACCGAATTCCTGCATGTATACATGTTATTGATATGCTTGGCATTAATTGCTCCTTTGCCATTTTCTGTGGTTTCCAATTCTATACCGTGTTTAATCTGACGGTGTAAATTCACAATGCTTTTTTAAGGTTATGTTTGATGCTAATGATTTCTTAATGTGCTGCACAAAATGCATAAAAATGACAATATGTGGTTTTTTCATCCAAGTATCTGTTGTTATGAATGTATGTTAGTTTGTTAGGGCAACAACGATATATTAGTGTTTGGACCCGTGATTGTTACCATAGAAATCTTAGACGTATGCAGTTGTTTTTCTAACCCTTTATCAGAATTTGTTAAATGCAAAAATACCCTTATGTTATGAACAAAAGTTGCGATGCTGGTGATGTGGTTCTGTAGCAATCGTACAGTGGAAAATACCTCTTGTGTTGGAACGGAAATTAGATGAATTACTAATTTACTATCTTGATAACAATGAAAATGCATGTGAATTGTCCGTGTGGTTGTTTGTTGTGAACTCACACATGATATTCAAGGGTTTGTTATAAATTTGGTCAGTTTGAGTTTGTGTCATTTGCTGTGCTTTTTTTTTGCTTGACATTTATATAGCAACTATTGGTCGGATGGGTACACGTAAAACGGTTATTATACTTTATATTAATAGCTCTTATGATGCCACTTTTTATAATTTTGATATCTATGCCATGTTTATAGTTTCTTCCCATGTTACAAAAAACTTTTGATTTCTTTTTCATCGGTGCGATTTGGATGATCTTGTAAATGCACTGCAAAAAATCTGTGGGTTCTTTCATATAAAGCATACATGCGATTCACAGGTAGCATTGTTTTAGTACCACCCTTTAGCTTAAACTTGAAAGAGGAAGAGAGCGGTAGATTAATTGATTTAATATACGTTTAGGTCTGAATTCAGTATTATACTCAGACTTTTGCAACCTTTGTTATAAGGCATGCCAATGTCATATTATCTGACTAAAACTTGTCACGTTGTAGACGATTATACTTCTTTAAGCATCATATGTAACACATTGCCTCTTAGTATCCCTTTTTTCATATCACCTGTGGAGTACCGAGATATGCATTTTTCAAAATTGTTGGGATTACATGGTTGTATCTTTCGAGCGACATAAGGTTCTTTTTCCTGTTAACTTATGGTTACTTTTTTCCATGATTGACTAGGATTTACTTGCAATTGATCATCATCAAAGAACATGGGGCAACGGAATATGGTGTATACGGGTCCAATGCTTGAAACAGAACATGCGAATCTTCGTCCAGAGCCTTGTTTAATACCATATGTCGGTATACCAAATTTCCCGCAACCTACTAATAGCAATAACAATCAAACAATATTACCACCTCCTCCTGGAACCCGAACTACTTTTAACCCTCAACACATGCCCGAAAATCATGGGCCTTTACCACCACCTGCGATCACTCAATACAGCAGTGCTCATCATCCTGGTAACAACGTATTTATGACACCTTCTCCCGGTACTAGAGTTTTTCCTGTTGCAATCAATCACGGGATGCAAGATCAAACACCATTTTCTACCATGCGTGGAGCCTTTGAGAATGGTCAGTTTATTGATGGACTTAATGGCGCTTTTAAGAGAAAAAACGCCGAAGGGTTCCTGGGAAACATTCAGTACTTTTATCCGGCACCGGGGGCTAGTTCTTCAGCTGCTATTCCTATGAACGAGGGAACAATGATGGATGGTCCGTTGGTCATGGACCCGGCGGTTCCTAGAAGTGGAAGAAGTAGAGGTTCTGGTGCTATTGCGGTTGACCCGGTCTTGGCTCATAGTAGCGGTCATTTGATTCTGGGAAATTTTGGTGGTCAGCCTCTTCAAGGGGTACCTAACCCATGGTTGGATCAGCAGTTTTGTGCTAATGGTAGTGATGGCAGTGCGTTTTCATGGAATCATGGTCCTGGTATACAATATCTCCAAGGTAAGTATTTTTAGATAAATATATGACAATTACCAAATTCACCCTTTTTTCTTTTCTTTTTAACAGTATCTTAGCTTTATTTCCTATTAATGAAGTGTTTCGTCGTTCATTTTGATAGTGATTCTTGTGAGGAATAAAAATTAAAATCAGAACTAGATATAGTAGAATCAGCTGATTTAGCATTAAGGATACTCATATTAAGGATACTCATGTAATTATTACATTTAACTCGGCAACAAGTTTTTACTAAAACTCAATTGATTATCATGAGTTATAAGTTCACTTTGCAAGCAAATCCAAACACCCCTTAATTTGTATAAATCTATTTCCATGAGAAATACTCCTACAGTAATATCCTTCTAGGGACGTCAGCAAGATTTCCTTTTTTGACAACGTTCAAAAACAAGATGCTGCGTAACTTGTAATTAATTACTTGTGTATTCTTCATATTCAATGTGCATAATTGATGATATTTATTTGGGTACACAGTTTCTCTTCTTGCCATTATTAAATGATATTATATTCCCGTGGTTAAATACTTAATTGCTGGAAGTGTCCTTTTTGGGTATACCTGGGTTTCCGACTTGACATTGCGAGCCTGGAAGTGTCCTTATAAACTACATAAATGGGTAAACGGATGAGGTCCTGTTCAGATTACCCGGGGAGTGGTGAGTTTTTGACTCAGATGTACACGGCCTAATCGGGGTATCCGTATGATCATTCCAAACCTTTCCCTGGCCACCACCAAGATATGTACTTTAGACTTCATGTGAGGACATCAGGCTGCGTAACCTCTAGGCTACCTGTGGTGGTGGCTGTCTTATAAACTACATAACTAGTGAAAACATAAAAAAAAAAAGGTAGTTGAAAATACTAAGTTAATCCTTATTGTAGGACCTATGAATGCTGGTGCTATGGAGGCTGCAAACGTTGGTTTACATGGATATCAAGTCACACCGAGCAACAGAAATCCCGCGGCTTTTGTGCATCAGCCACCTCATGCTGGTCCCCACAATCTTCATCAGCCAACACCATCATTGCCGCAAATGCAAGCCAGTCACAATATGGATTTTCATCCTCAATTGGCCTCTACTTCACGCAGACTTCCATCAAACAGTGCCATAGTCCCTTTTCAGAATGGGATGGAACAGGCGCCTAGGTTTATGGGTCCCTTACCGCCAACTGGTCTTAGAGTTTATCGTCCTCATAGACGGGAATTGATGGTTGATGCAACGGCACGGCATCGCGGCTTTCCCCACTTAAGAGTTCTCCCGGAAGATGTAATGTTCCTAATAAATGATATCTTGCATATTATTTGATTATTTTTCAACGAGACTTATGTTTCGTACTTGCTGTTATGATGAACGTTATCATTACTAACTCACGTATTTCTAATATTCAGGGGGTTGCGATTCTTGATATTTCTGGTTTTCATGAAGTCAGGCATTCTGTTGATCATCATAGAGACATGCGATTGGACATAGACCACATGTCGTATGAGGCAAGTTGTCAAAATTACTTATTTAAGAACTGAAATAATGCTCTATTCATGCCAATAAAGAAAAAAAAAGAAAATTTTTACTTTTCGTCCATTACCTTTAGAAATAATTCTTTTTGAATGTTGGCTAGTTGGATATTGCTGGAGTCTACTTTTCACTTATGTGAAGTTTATCGCTATCCTATTGTCTCTATATAACTGTTTTGCTTAATTTAGTAACTAGGCCAAATTTCATATAATATCAATGTTCTTTGCAAAGAGGTGTAACTATTGATTGTTTATGTCCCAATCTGGTAACCAAAGTTACGACAATGAGTTGGTATGGTAATTAAACTATTTCTTTGCTCCTATTTGGTTACTATATTTAAACTTTGATTACCAGGGTTGAGACGTAAAATGGTACTGTTGACAGCTCGAAACAAATGCTGCTATTTAATGAAATTTGGCCTCATTAGTAATTATTTTTGGATAAACTCATAGGAATTAGACATCAATTACGAATGATACAAGAAATTATGGCTTATGAATCGATACAATGAAGTTATTTTCTTTTTCATAAACATATCAATAAATGTCCACACAGGTTTGTTATATGTCGATCCAATAACTCGTATAATTTATGCATATTGATGATTTAAAAGACTGTCATTTGATTATTGCAACCTCTTATGTTGTATACAGGAGCTTCTTGCACTTGGTGAACAGATTGGCAGTGTCGGCTCAGGCTTATCAGATGACTTCATTCTTCAACATCTCAAAACAAGAGTGTTTGCTACATCCAAATCTTTTGAATCTGAAGATGCGTCATGCGTTGATCAAGAACTTAATTGCGTAATTTGTCAGGTATTTCAAGATCTAACATAGAAACAAAGAGTTCACTTTTGCATATTGTTAGGATTTTATCCTTAAAATATGACTTTACTTAAACATTGATCATTTTATCGCGTCATTGTACTTTTTTTGTACATGTGAGTCGTTGAAAAATGCCTTTGTGTTTTCTGAGTCATTGTCATTTATCTAACCAAACATTTGCATCCTTATAAGCAGACTTTTAGAGTTCAATTTTTTTATAAAAGAGCTGTATATTGATAAAAAAAATTTAATTAAAATCTTCGAATTACGGGTTACTAAATGACTTTGCAATGACTAAGACGAGACAAATGAAAAAGTACATTCATATTCTAAGCAAATAACCTTTTTTTCCACAAGTTTGGTTCAAATGGTTTGTTACTTTGTTTATTTTTGGGTGATTTATGTATTATTTGTACAGACCAATTATGATGATGACGAACAGATCGGGGTGCTAGATTGTGGGCACGAGTACCATGCTGAATGTGTCAAAAAGTGGTTGACTGTGAAGAACACCTGCCCCGTTTGCAAATCCACAGGACTTGCTAACCAAACAAAGGATTCGTGAAAGTTAAAGAAAAGGGAAGAGAAGTATGAAGCCTTGAAAAAATATTTAGGCTCGTGTTTCTTTTTCTGATATAAATATAAGTAAAGAGAGGGTTCGTTCTTTCTCTTATAAATTATGGTAAATATTGAAACTTGGTTTTGTTTCTTCTGAGATGTGACAGTCGATGACTGTAAAAAGAACGTTATCTCCGTCATGAACCTTTTGTACAGACTTTTTTCCTGTTGGTTCAGTCAGTGGATGATCTGATCTGTCTGGTTAATATGTACTTATGAATGTTAATATCAGGTTTAAACATTCATTGAATCATTTCTGTTTTTCATATGGTTGCTGATGGTTTGGAAAGTGTGGCCTATTTAGCGCTGTTATGTTTCCAGCCATTTGGTCATTCTTGTGTGATGGTTTATTATACAATTGTCAATGTCTATAATGATAGACAAATGAAAGATTTGCTCAAGATTCTTATTCACTTTTTTAATCAGTTTTGATGTGAATCAAACTAGTGATGGCTACGTCAACCGCTGCCAGCAGATTCGGAGAACGTTAAAAGGGCTAATGTTGCGAGTTTTGATTGACTCAGACGATGTATCCAACATTATGCACAATTGCAATTGTGCCCAAAGCCAAGTCTACACTAGGCGTAAGAGTGTAAAAATTAAGATATATCCCACATAGCTAGAAAGTAAGAACATTGAAACCTTTATAAACCCAATTGCCATTGTTTAACATCAAATATAAGTCATCAGATTACCGACATTGTGTGATGTTTGCTTTGTAGTGTGTTGTCTTATGTTTTAATTTTACGTTTTTGATGAATTTAAACCTTTTTTATACTTTATATTTGTTCGGAGTGTTTTTTTTATAAAAAGCAAATGTTCTAGTTTAAATGTTAGCTACATTAATCATGTTACTTTTGACATTTTGTAACAATTCTATCAACAGTCAAAATGGCAACTGAGATGGCCGTCCCCGACCGGTCATATACAACCGACATGGGATAGTGAAATGCGTAATACGATGATTTAAGGACACGGGGCCAGGATTTGAACTCGTGAGACCTCCACCTTAAATCATCTTATACGATGGTGTATCTTAAAGTTACATTCATGATCCGATAACTATCCGAACGTACCATTGTATCATTTTTTTAGGATATAAACTTGGCAACTGCAAGCTCTTGACTACGGTTTTGTACACTTTGCATCTCTACAGACATGTTAAAGTTGTTTGCATATATATATTTTGATGCTAAAAGCTAAATAGTACTAGTATTGTTCTAGCTTACAAGAGAGACTGCAAACAAAGCATGATGCAAAAAATCACTACAGCCAAAAACACCAAATTGGATATTTGAATGCAATCCATTCAAGGCGAATGTAACGCGGTCTGAGAAAAAACCTGATAACGTTGACATATGTTTTCTAAAATCACAAGCAAAAGCATACATATATAACCACCAACAAAGAGACGCTTTGGCAAAGGTGAGAGCTTCCTTTATAGAAAACTAGAACGGTATCCACGCAATGCGGCGACGAGTATCTAATAACGAATTATAAGACTAACAAATATTAATCTCTTACTCATTCTAAAGTTATAAAAAATCGAATTAAAAAACCCACTAAAATTAAAAAGGACTAAAAGCTAATAAAAATATATCAAAATGGATATCGAATTAAAAAGCAAAAAATTTTTAAAAATATAGTGAAATTAGATTATAAAAATAATAAATAAATAAAAAACTTTTTCAATTTAAAAGAATTTTTTTTATTTTAAAAGGTTGTTACAAAAGGTTGTTTGAAAAGGTTATAGTATATAATGTTGATGAAAATATCAACAACTTGCTTTATTTAGTAAGTAAAAAAGTCTGAATTTTCAGTCTTGCTATTTTAGAAAGGTTTCAAATGCTTTATAAAGTAGTATAGATATAGATAGTAGTCTTATATGATGTTTATATAATGGGCTTATAAGCTTAGTAGTGTTTGATATGACTTGCTTATAAGTTTATATAAATGGTTTTTTGCAGCTTATATTTTTTTTTTGAACGGCAAAAAACTTTTTGGCTTATATAAGAAGGTGCAGACTTATATAAGAATTATATAAGAATATTAAAATATTTTTTTTATTCTTATTTAATTAATTACATCATTTTATTTTTATGTATTTTTTAGTTATTTTAATTTATTAATTATATAAGTTAAACCATACATTTAATAAAGGCTTATTAATTTATTATATATAAGTTATAAATAGCTTATAATAACAATAGTATATAAAAAAAATTTATACCTACATTTAATAACTATACTGTTCTAATATTCATATGTTTTTTTCGTAATTTTACTTTGATAATTTTAATAATCTTAATCAAATATTAAACATAAACCATAAACTTATAATATATGTATAAGTTATAAATAGCTTATATAACATAAGCCTAAATTCAACACATAGGCTATGTTTGGTAAAATTAGTTGTAAGCTGTAAGCTGTTAACTGTAAGCTGTTAACTGTAAGTTGTTTACTAAAAAACTCTATTTTTAATAGAAGTGTTTGGTATATTAGCTGTTAACTGTAAAAATTAAAATGTAAAATGACTTAAAAGGACATATTTAAATAAATTATAATATGGTTGGAGGGTATATCAGTAATCTACAGCTTTAACAGCTCTTGACAATTTAAAAAGCTGTATCAGACAGCTTTTTATTTAAGAGCTACTTGGTGAAAATAAAAAGCTAACAGCTCTTAAAAATTGTTGTGCCACAGCTCTGAAAAAGCTCTAAAAAAGCTCTTGCCAAACATAGCCATAAGCTTAACCAAACGCCCGGTGAATTCGATCATACATGATGTTGTTCTGCAATGCGCCTTAAGGGCGGCATAAGTTGGATAAAGGCCCAAGCAAATATTAGCCCAATGCGCCTTGTATTAAATACCCGATGCGCATTAAAATTAAATTTAGAACAAAACCTATCATTGTCCCACGTTTGGTTACCTATTACGTGATGTCGAGATGTGACCTTGGTTTCGGCATCTCCAAAGTCCTTATGTCGGAGATTCCGAGGCTTGCATCATGGCAGATGTTATATAGAAATCTTTTTCTAGGCACATTGCAAATTTAAAGGCCAGCTTGTGTTCATAAACATGTTTATATCAAGACATTTGTATTCGTGACTCTTTCTAGTAGTTCAAGTTCAACTGATAGAGGTATATCGGATTTCAAATGCCATCTCGTAACAATGAATAATATACAGTTATTGACAGGTTTTTTAGCCTTTAACCCGTAAAAGAACACATAAAAGGATCTAACAATCATGTAGAAGACACCCTCAAAGCAAGGGTTCCGGTAACTCTTCCATAAAACATCCATGTACAGCATTACCTTGTTATCAAATTCAGGAGTTCCTACAGATATATCACAAATCACTCTACATGCTTAAAATTAAGGGTAGAAACTCCCCGAAAATTTAGGATACAAACAAGAATACGAAAAAAAAATGCAAATTGGTACAGGGAAAGTGTACATAGTGTAACATATGCAAAAGAAGCAGCTTCACTTTTCGATGCCCCTGCTGTAGATATTGTATCAAATCATAGCCAGCAGTTGACCATTTGTCATATGCATCTGCACATATGTGGATCATAAAGTTTGCTGCTTCTCTCTCGCTCATTTCTAGATTAAACCTCTTTCTTAAATTACCAATGGGGTCTCCTCTGCTAAAACAAGGTAATCAACTTTCTACCATCATACCGTGTTTATGATCTCATCCATTTAACCCTTACCTAATAGAAAAGTGAATTTGTAAAGACCTGTTAACTTAGATATGAAGCAGTGTTTTGATGGATACATAAACCAAACAAGTCTTTAGTAATTAAGATAAGTCATATCAAAATAATGTCTCTTAAATCATGTAATAATAGTGCCCTTTTTGCATTCTTGGTACAATTTACTCGTAATTAGTTTTTTCCTAAAATCTTGAAAAGTATCATCACTAATGAGTATAGAGATATAAGTAACACAGTCCACAATCGCCTTTTAGTTTGTCGGACCCACTCTTCATATTCTCGACACACTTGCAATTCTTCTCGATACACTTCCAACCTTTCTCTCAACTTTTCATTTTTATGAGTTAAAGATTCAATCTTCTTTTTTTCCCAAATTATCATTTCTCCGTCTTCCATCGACACACCAGTGATCTTCGGAGAGCTGATAGTATGTATGGAATTATAAGTCAAAACAATGATGGAGTGTATCAACACGACTTAAATTAAGCTAATGAATTATATAAAGAACCTCAGTAGGGAATCACAAAGAGAAGATGCTTCTTCAACTAGAACAATGCGACTGTTGTCCTTATAATTTACAGCAGAAATAAACGCGCCAAGCCTTTTCCTGTTTACTTGATGTTTTTCACCGAAGCTGATAACATCAACAGCTACATTGTTCTCTTTTAACCTCTTTCCAATCTTCACCAATTGCTTTTTCTTATCCTTTACAGGACTGAAAGCCAAGAGAGAGTCAGACATACAGACATCAGTAATATTAAATAAACGTAGTATATGCATAGATTAATGTACTAGAATACCTTCCAACAAACACAAGAATCCTTAGTTGATTTTCATTTTGAAAAGGCTTCAAAGCCATCTGAGCAGCCGTGATCCCAGCTTCCAAATTTGGTTGTTCGCGTATTTCTAAAGATGGGTAGAATAAACCATTCGAGCAACATCCAATATCAATACTAGCATCATCAGTAGTAGGACGCAAAACACGAACATGTTTCCCCGAAAGTGTCAATACGCCCACATTGTTCTCTGGATTGGACTGTACCATAAATGTTTTCCAACAGATGAAAAAATTTCCTATTATTTATTAAATAGATATAATCTATTTTTAACAATGCAATTGCTCCCCAAACAGCTAAAGTAAAAAAACTAAGCATATGTCCTATTTCATGAAAATCAACTCAACTTACAATAGTCACCTCATTATGTCACAATTTCCCAATCACTTGGCTATAGTCGCAAAAGTTGGTTAGAGTCGAAGAAAGGAGGTGTCTCTCCTTTCTCAGCATCAAAACCGAACTCATGCGTCTCCTAAGTACTAAAAGAAAGAAGAAACCAATATCTTTCTATTTTAGTACATTCCTCGCGCAATCCATTTTATTTGTATAAAAAATCACTAGTCATCAACTATTTGAGGAAACCTTGTCTAAAAGTAAAGTAAAGTAACACCCAATGCCATCTTCCACGGGTTATCGGTCCCAATACCGTCTAGGACAGTATATGGGGGAGGTTGAAGCGTAGACAGCCATACCCCTACCTAAGGTAGAGAGGCTGGTTCCGGTTCTATCAAAGATAGAAAAGGACTTCCGGCCTTGCAAGGAGTGAGGATCGAACCCTTGACCTTGTCTCAGTCAGTTAATTAAATATCAAATGATGCTAGCTAGGCATAACAAAAAATAAAAAAATACCTGGAATTTAGCGGTACAAATGAGATGAAAAGCATCCGCTTGAGCCTGAAACGCAAGGGGTCTTTGGAGCATCCATTCAGAATCGTCGATACAGATCATTAAAGCCTGAAGATACACACAGAAAAAGTATACTTAGTTTTTGAATTAATTTAATCATTTAATTGTAATTAAACTTGGAATTCCTCAAATTCAATGCTTAGAGCACAAAGAGCGGTAGTGTCATAGAAGTGGTGTTATAGCCAAAAAGTGGTGCCACGTCAAATTGGGTTATGGCACCAAAATTGATATGGTACCAGTTTTCATAAGAGTGGTGATTTTGCCCGCGGGAGCTGATAGTCATGGCGCTAACCTACGGAGTGGGCGCCAAACACCAAACTCGCGCCATGGCTTGGCGCAATGCCATTACACCACCGTTCCGAATCCTCTTATAGTATAAACTTAAATATAGACTTAGTTAATTAATCAATGCGAACAAAAAAGGCAGAAGATAAACCTCAGGAACCATGATTGAATCGATTGATAAAGATACCACCGACAAAACTAAATTGGATTCAATGATTTATTTATTTATAGGTAAGGCCATAAGTTGGATAAAAGCCCAAGCAGATAAACTTAACACTGGGACTCTCCTCTCCATGTTATTTATTCATATTTGAAATCCACTGGCATTACCTACTTATACACAACTGGTTTCTCACGATTATCTTAAACCGGATCCAACCAAACCTGGTAGCTAGCTAGGAGCTAAATTTAGAAAATAAGTTCATAAGAAATAAGTTTATAACCCAAGTCAACTAACCATAAGAGCAACTACTGATAATCTTCTCCCTCTTATTGGTTTTTATACTGGTTTTTCTCAATCCGATCTGGTGGTTCATAATCGATTTAACAAAATGACCACAATCAGATTAAAAACCCATGATAATGCGGCTAAAACCGAACCGATCCGGTTAAACCAAATACCGGTTTTAAACCGATCCGGTTTAAGTCAAACCGGTGTGTTGACCGGTTGACTCAAATCGAACCGGATTAAACCGATGATAATGCGGTTAAATTCGAACCGATCTGGTTAAAAACCGAGTAAAATGTAACCAAAAACCGGTTTAAGTCAAACGTGTGTGTTGACCAGTTGACTCAAATCAAACTGGATTAAAAACCGATCCGAGTTAAAAAAAATCCAATTTGCCCACCTCTACTGCCATAGCAACTAAAACGGTATCTGGGCAGGTGTGTCTGTCACAACTCGCAACAAAGAAAAAGGGAACTCGCGAATGCGCATATATATTGTTTACTTATGCCCATTAGACCCGGTCGACCAATCTGTCACAAATCATTTCTGGATCAGTACATAGTTATGATCTCTCTCACACATAGCTCAGGGCCGACATTAACCAAGCATCGTGTCTCTCCAATCCTATGCTCGTGGCACACAATTGCACGTTAATGGAACAAATTGATGTACTAGCGTAGTCATCACTTGATGTAACACAATGCAGCAATAGCATACTCATCAGTATATACAACACATTGCTGTACTTGGTGTACTTATCGACCAAATTACGGCTATCAAGAACTAAAATTACTTGGAAATTACAATGATAAGAGAGCAAGAACCGTTCATAAAAGAAACACCAACATCACATATTACTTCGATCTAATGTCAAAAATGAAAATGGATTCAAATTCTAAAAACAGGCAACCAAATATATGATACATGATCCACTGCAATTAATAATTAAAAAAATACAAAAAAGACCAGAAAATATGTGAGTAAAACCAGTAGCCATGATCTACTTTTCTTGTTAAAGACTTCAAATTTGCTCAAAAACAATCTGATAATCTTAATAATCTGCTATTGTTTTTAAGTAGAACAGCAACCAGCTTTCTTCACTGCAGAAACATCATCTTTTGACCCAATGTTAATGGTTTGACCTTTAGGCAATGCACTAGGATCGTTGCCAATATCAAGTGCTTTTTTGCTTACAACATGGTATATTTGGGTAAGTACTTCAGTGAAAGCATTTTCAACATTGAGGGCCTCCAAAGCCGATGTCTCAATAAAGTAAGTCTTCTCCTTTTCAGCATAGGTTTTGGCATCTTCTGTTGTAACTGCACGTAAGTGACGCAAGTCTGCCTTGTTTCCTACTAGCATTATCACAATGTTTGAGTCGCTGTGGTCCCTGAGCTCTTTTAACCATCTCTCAACGTTCTCGAAGGTGACGTGGCGTGTTGTGTCGTAAACTAGCAAAGCACCAACAGCTCCTCTGTAGTAGGCACTCGTGATTGCACGGTACCTGTGGCCACACAATGGAACACACTAATTTAAGCTCAAATGAGACTATTCTCTCTATCATATATTACCCACTTATTTGAGTTAAACTCGTATTTGTTGCCTCTAGCAAATTGTTCAGCTTATAAATTCTACAACTTCAGACATGAACCACAGAGATCCTTTTATTCTCGTATTTGTTGCCTCTAGCAAATTGTTCAGCTTATAAATTCTACAACTTCAGACATGAACCACGAAGATCAAGTTAGAACCATATTCACAATAAACGTGGTGTCTACGCCTTGAATCAGCCAAATGCTATAGCAAATTTTACGGAATATCTCAGTTCAATTATTTATCTATCCGAGAAAGGAGTCTAGCTCAACAACAATGTGCAGCCTTGTGATGAACAAAACTTCAGCTAAAAGATATGTCTAATACAGCCTGTAGTTATTTGTCCATATATCTAGCTGACTGAGAGGCAGAAAAGCATTTCTTGGCTTCTAAAAGCTCAAAGATGTGTGATTTTCTGTTTTATTTTGAAATATAGAAATATCCTGCTCTATACTGCTCATAGTAGTCTATAAAGCAAAACTGATCTTTAACACTGCACGTTCAAACTCACAGAAAGATGAACTGATCCAGAGTCTACACACTCCATGTGCACATAACGAGAAACTGATCTAAACACTCCATGTTCATGTAATCAGATACTGATCCAAACACTACATGTTCCTAGGGAAGATGCATATAAGCATATATAGATTCTTAATTAAAGGAATCAAAGGTTCTGTTACTTTTGAGATTTTATTTTTACCTTTTTGCTCACAAAAGCTTTAACAATTATGACATCATCTTCACAAATATTTCAAACTTTGGCAACACTTAAAAGGGTCTTCACATCACAATCACGTTGCCATAATGCACATACCACAGCTGTTAACAAACAAATTCTGTCATAGTTATTGTCAAATTACTTAACCCTAAATATTTTACAAAACCATAAAACTATTATTATTACACATTAACTTAGGACTGCATAGCAATAATCTTCATAACAAGACAACTAATTTCGGTCTAGATGAAACTAATTGCACATATTAACAGCATATACAGAGCGCCTCATGAAAACAAATGCCCTTAAATCAATTCAGATCTGTCCAGAGTATATAGGAATTGTGTTCGTAGAATCACCAATCACACTAATACACTAGAACATAACACAAGAATATAAATTGAGCAACAAAGCAATACAGAGCACATGCATTAACGCGGCTTGGGTGATCAATGATTAGATGTGATAATCCTATTCCACAGCCACACTACCGATTCAGTATTCGAATCTCTCAGATTCTTCGGGTTTGCACTTACATTGAGTTGTATGACTGTATCTATACTAGCCAATATAGTTTATAACACAAACCATGCTCATATTTCTAATACTGTATATATGCTTCTAGTCTTATCTATCTTCACGAAAAACAGACGTATGCTCTATATACTTTGCTCACACATATACCTACACAAATTCTTGCCGGAGGTCTTTATGGAAGCAGTTCCTACCCTAGGGTAGGGGCGTGACTGGCTGCATCATACCTCCCACATACCCCACTCCGGCGGGATTGGGTTTGTTTGTTGTAATACAATTATTCTTACTCTAGAAAAATTTCAAAAATATATACTACTATTAACACTAACAACGGTGATCAAAAGGTCCCTCCGCCTCAAGTATGTCCGCCCTGCACCCACCAAGGCAGTTAGGTGCCCTCATACTAGACCATTCGGTGACAACAGTTCTTATCTGACTCGACTTTTAACAGCAACCACATTAGAATCTCAATAATTACACTTGTTAATTGTTATTACAAATCGAGTCACAACAAACCTTCCCGAAGGTAAGGGGACTGCTTCCATAACTAATTAACATCATATAAACCCTAAAATAGCTAAATTTCGCCCTAACAAAAGCTTACCTAACTCAATCAACAAACTAATAACAACAAATAAATAAACCAAAAAATGCTAAATGCTCCAAGAAGTTTGTAGCCAAACACAGCCTTAGAGTATGCACAGTGACAAACCAGGGCAAAAAGAGACCAGGATCATAAAATTAAAATTTCTTTTAATTCGGTATGAGTGGAAAAAAAAAGTTTTTCAATAAAAATGATTGAGTTTAGAATAAACTTGTTTTGTCTTATATAATGTGCTATGGCTTATTTGGTTTTCGGCTTATGTTTCATAATCTCATTTTTTCCGTCTTATTTTGAAAATGTTCGGCTTATATAAGCTAATTATGACATGAAAAGCCTATATAAGCCGAAAAGTTTGAAAACAAGCCGCAAAAAGTGAGCTTATTAAACATATGCACAAAACCAAATAAGCTACAAGCCGGCTATATAAGCCGAAACAAACACTTGTGTTTGTTTAGTTTTATATGTGAATTGTGAGCTAATGAGCTAATTTGATTTTGACTTGTATTACATAAGTCTGGATTTTCAGGCTTATTTTGAGACTTGCTGGCTTATATAAGCTTAATATATCATAACAAACTCATATAAGCTTATACGTCTCAAATTAAACTGGAAAATCCAAACTTATGAAATATACGCCAAAATCAAATAAAGCTCATAAGCCCAGATATAAACTTAGACAAACACCCTGACTAAGCCATAACTAGAAACACAACCTATTAAAGTGAGAATTTGGTATTTTCCAATCCGATTAACGCCCGGGTAATTTGCAACATTGCAAATGATACATTCTAACAATGTGGAGCCCACTATCACAACTAAAACCTTAAAAATCTCAAAAAAAAAAAGAAGATCACCGAAACCCTAGGAAAAAAAAAACCCAAATAAAAAACCCTTAAATGAATAACCTTTCTTGACCAGCAGTGTCCCAAATCTGAGCCTTGATGGTCTTATCATCAACTTGAATACTACGGGTAGCGAATTCAACGCCAATGGTAGACTTAGATTCAAGGCTGAACTCATTTCTGGTAAACCTTGATAACAGATTCGATTTCCCTACACCTGAATCACCGATCAGTACCACTTTGAACAGGTAATCGTAATCATCGTCTGCTTTATACGCCATTCCCTTTTTTATTAAATTCAATCAATTTAATTGAATCTAGTTGGTTTTTTTTATAAAAGTGTTTTTGTGAATCTATAAAATTTTATATATAAAAAAAATGAATTGGATCGAGTGAAGACGTGATTTACGTAAAAGCAAACGTGGATTCGGGTTTAAATTATAAAGGTGTTTGGCTGGCGTGGGTCTGTCTCTCATTTATGGGATTTATTTCCTATTTTACTATTTTAAAGCTTTTTTACTCATTTAAGGCCTAAAAATATTTGTTTTACACAAAATAAAAATTAAATTAACATAAGAGTTAACTGCATTTTTTATTTTTGTGGTTTAGTATAACTCAAATAATTTGGATTTCTGTCTAAAAGTCAATTATTTCTTTATTTTTTTTTAGAGGTGACAAATTTTACCCGATATGTAAATAATAGGCACTTTTAGTTATAAAGTTAGGGCACCTTTTAGCCATTAATATCAATAGCTGGGTACCCGCGCAATGCGGCGGCGGGCACCTGATATTTTTTTACAAACAAATGTTTTTCATTTTAAAATTTTCTTATGTTGAGGTTTAAACTCGATAACACGAATCACTCGACATAACATAGCACGAATCACTCGAACCCGATAATCCGATTTTTAATCGGGTTGGGGCACTTTAATCTAATGAGTGGTTCTGTGACGTGTGAAGTGGCACTTTAATCTAATGAGTGGTTCTGTGACGTGTGAAGTGGTTGTGTGACGTGTGAAGATGACAGTGATGTTGTTTTAAGGGAATTGTGTGAGAAAGAAAAGTGAGTTTTAGAGTGTAGCCAAAACAGTTTATATAATGTTTAAAAGCTTTGTTTGAGATGGGTCAGAGACGTTATAAAGTCTTGAGACGTTACAATGTCTTGAGACGTTACGTCTTAAATAGGTTAAAGAGCATTTAAAATGGCTGATACAGATTTGTGGGGTGTTAAATTTTTGAATTGAAAGATATTTATTTTTCAAGATGTTACATTTTAGAATTAAAAGATAATAACTTATATACATTTCTTATTAACATTTCTATTTAATTGATCATTTGTTTTCACTTTCTTAATAAAGAAATGTTTAAGACTTAATATTTTAAGACTTCCTTATTTAGAAAGGGTGTAAATGTTTTATAAAGTAATATAGATATAGATTAATGGGCACTTTTGGCATTAGTTATAAATTAATGGACACCTTTTGGCACTAGTTGTAAACTAATGAACACTTCTTGGCACTATTTGTAAACTAATTGGCACTTTTTGACATTAGTTATAAATAATGGACACTTTTTGGCACTAAATTTTTAAATTAGACTTTTTTGTTTGCCTCTTATTCATTATTTTTACGTTTTTTTATAAATTTTACGTTTCATTAAATTTATATTTTCGTCAGTAAACTTATGTTTTGTCAATAAACTTACGTTTTCGTAAGTAGACTTACGTTTTCGTCAGTTATTTTACGTTTTCGTCAGTAAACTTAAATTTTCGTAAGTAAACTCATGTTTTCGTCAGTAAACTCATTTTTTCGTCAGTAAATTTACGTTTTCGTCAGTAAACTTATGTTTTCGTCAGTATTTTTACGTTTTCGCCAGTAAACTTACATTATCGTAAGTAAACTCACGTTTCGTCAGTAAACTCACGTTTTCGTCAGTAAACTTACGTTTCGCCAGTAAATTACGTTTTCGTCAGTAAACTTACGTTTTCGTCAGTAAACTCACGTTTTCGTCAGTAAACTCACGTTTTCGTCAGAAACTTACGTTTCGCCAGTAAATTTACGTTTTCGTCAGTAATTTTACGTTTTCTTCAGTAATTTTACGTTTTCGTCAGTAGATTTACGTTTTCGTAAGTAGACTTACGTTTTCGTCAGTAAACTTACGTTTTAGTAAGTAGACTTACGTTTTCATCATTAAATTTATATTTTCGCCAATAAACTTACGTTTTCGTCAGTAAACTTACGTTTTCGTAAGTAGACTTACGTTTTCGTCATTAAACTTACGTTTTCGTCAGTAAACTTACGTTTTCGTAAGTAGATTTCGTCGGTAGATTTCGTCAGTAAACTCACGTTTTCGTCAGTAAACTTACATATTCTTCAGTAAGCTTATGTTTTCGTCAGTAAACTTACGTTTTCGTCAGTAAAATAACGTTTTCGTCAGTTAACTTACGTTTTCGTCAGTTAGTTTAAGTTTTCGTCAATAAACTTATGTTTTCGTCAGTAAACTTACTTTAGAAACTAGAATGGAGGGGTTGAATAGTTTCTCTTCGGTTTATCTCCTAATTAAAATTCATTTCAATTAGGTTTGTGTCAAAACTATCTTTTACTTGAAAGCTAGTTTCATAATGATCATATTGAATTCTAATGTATTAACAATGACAAGCATTAATGGTAAGTGAAGTGATAATGAAAGTAAGTAAAGAGTAAGGAAAGAACAACCTAATAGGGAGACACCAAGATTTATAGTGGTTCGGCAACGAAGCTCTATCCTCGTTTCTACTCCACTCCTCGAGTACACCTTACTCGAGATTTCCACTATATCCACAAGCTCCCTTAATGATGGAGAAAACCTTACAACGTTGCTTACATTATTTTCCTACACTAAGCTAAATGTCGAGACCTAATCTTGGCTAGGACCAATCTACAAACGTCGCCTACTTCACCATTTTACGACACAAGGCTAGATGTCGAGTTCTAATCCAAAAGCTAGAACCAATCTTCATACGTCGCCTACTTCACCATTTTCCGACACAAGGCTAGATGTCGAGTTCTAATTCAAAGCTAGAACCAATGTTCACGACTCTTCACCTTGAAGCTAAGTGAGAACTTACACAACTCATACACAAATCACTTTGTAGTTTAGTGAGAACTAACACACTACACATTACAACTCAACTAAACATATCCAAGTACACACATGTAACTTGAATGTACACAAGACAAATCCAAGCACACACATATACAAAGGATTTACACAACACTAATCCAAGTATTCACAAATAGCTTGGATGAACACAACTAGTACAAGTATTCACAAATACATTGGATCTACACAAGACAAAAATAAACAAATGATGAACATGACTAGATCTTTAGGAGAGGATGATCTTCATCAAGGTTTCATCTTTAATCACAACACAAGTGTGTGAGTGATCTTCTCTTTGGACAAGGTAAAGAATGGGATCAAGAGGACAATCATAAGTAAACATACTTAACATATTAAGTGATCATTTACAAATGATTAGGATTGAGAAAAGAGAAAGAAGGCTGAAAGAAATGTCCAAAAATGGTTGTCGAAAATGCAGATTTGATCCACTATTTATAGGAGACAAAAACCAACGGCTACCTGCACGTGGTTCCTTATTGGTCTACGCGGTTCCTTATCAATAAAGAACCGCATAGGTACTGAAGGAACCACGGATGTAGGCTCTGTTTCTTTTTGTCTTTTAGTAGGGTAGAAATATTTGAGGTAGTTTAAAACCTTCAAAGGATATTCTTATGGCATTTGGAATATGCCATATTTAAATTTACATTTTCATTTTAATAAAACATTTTCTAATAAAGAAAGTTTATTAAAATCTTTTGTCACATTTGACAAAAGTGAGTTTTAAGGCTAATCACTTTTATGATCACTAAACATGATTAAGATATGTTAGTGTAATGATTATTACCTTGATGATAAGTGTTTGTTGGATAATTCGTTTTATGATTGTATTTAACGATAAATGTCTTTATAATTTGTTGTGATCAAAACTAAGAAAGATTAGTCAACACTAATAATGTTTTTAGGCATTACTTTGTATTAACAATCTCCCCCTTTTTAATTACGACAAACTATAAACTCATTTACGTGAAATACAAAATTATTCGAATTATTAACGAGTTTAGCACTGTCATTTCTCCCCCTTTGTCGAAGCAAAAAGGTTAGCACAAGTCTTTTGAAGAAGAGAATCGAATTTGCTAGTAGCTCCCCCTTGGTGCTTACTCCCCCTTGCTTGGGGCACCAAGTGAGTGAGCTAAGGTGACATGCTACACAAAGGTTAGTAGAGAGAAATAAAACACCAATGTATATATGTGCACTACCTACTAAATAACTTGAGAGTGATGAAGAAAAGAAATCTCAAATTAAAAGTAAGTATTTGCTAAGTATATCCAAGGAGTATGTGTTGACAACATCAAAGTTCACTTGGTGGAATAGAGGAAGAAAAGAAACATCCAAACCAATTAAGATGATTAAAATATCTAAGGGTTAAAATTTTTAGAATTTACGGAATCACCCATAAGCAATTTTAATTTTAACTATGATCAACTCTTTAGCAAATGTGTGAAAAGGAATTAGCGAGAAAAAGATAACACACATAACTTTCATATTACACAAATATGAAAAAACATACAAAATAAATATTCATACACACAATATGAATATTTTTAAGAAAATAGAAAACACAATATGGAAAATAAACCACAAAGCATAAACTACTCTAGTAGTGATAATCTTCCAAGATTGCTTATGTTTTATTGACTCAAACAACTAAAGTACAAAGTGTGCCTTAGTTGGAAAAGAAAGACGACGAGGCATCATTCGAAGTTTTGTTCACGGAAACAAAAACTTTGAGAGGAGGTCGAGTGAGAAGGAATTCAAGGAAATTTAGCTTGTCATACACATGAGCAAGTTTAATTTGTTAAAATCGACAACAAGCACACGAGGTTCCATGATGCAAAACAAAGTCGTTAGATGGGGGAGGACCATCAAAATGAGAGTTTGGTGGAGAGGGAGATAATGGATAAGAAACGTTTTCACAATGCCTAGTGAGGTTTGGGAAAGAAGATAGGTCATTTAGTTGTGGAGAGTTGAAAGGTTTTGGTGGTGGTGGAAGAATTTCCTTTTCTTAGGTAATTGGATTTATAGAGTAAGTCTCATTCCAATATTTGATCTGAGAGAAAGAAGAATTCTTAGAGGGTTTGGGAGAAGAGGAATCATGTAGATTCTTGTTTTTCTTGATCCAAACGGGTCGAACCGAGATTTTTGGTTTCTTGGAAAGCTTAGAAGAAGAAGCTTTGGGTTGAGAATATTGTGACAAAGATATGTCAAGGTTAGGAATGGAAGAGTTAGACATTGTGAGGGATGAAGAAAAGAACTCCCAAAAGAGAAGAATTTAAAGAAAGTAGACAATGCAAAGATTTGAAATGAAAACAAAAGGTTTTAAGGAATGTTTAGCCAAAATGGGTAAACAAATAATCTTGACAATAACAGTGGTCAAAGAAGAAAGACAAAAAAACGAGCCAAAAACAAACTTGCTATCTGCGGTTCCTTAAAGGGACCGGTGGTTCCTTATTGATAGGGAACCGCGCGACTGATATAGAGCCGCACACAGTGGACGTGAAATCATGATTTTTCAAAGTTTTGAAGAAAAATAAGACTCTTTCAAAAATTTGCAAATCTTGGATTTTTACCTCTGTTAGCACTAGAATATGTTAGGGTTGCATAAAAGCAACACACTCACAAAGAGTGTCTTGACAAAGGGT
The DNA here is from genome assembly GCA_025667525.1 of Glebionis coronaria. NCBI lineage: Eukaryota > Viridiplantae > Streptophyta > Magnoliopsida > Asterales > Asteraceae > Glebionis > Glebionis coronaria. The sequence continues at coordinate 497,498,830 of CM046882.1, read as the reverse complement.
GACAAAATATTTAGATAACATTTTGAACAATTTTAAGTCAAGTTTTAGAGGTTGTGATAGATTTAGGTTTAATTTTAAATAAATTGAAGTTGATTAATGTGAGCACATAGGTTGAAACACACAAAAACTAAATCCATAGAACATCTTCACGAAAAACTCATGAAGGAAAGGAAATACAAGAAAAGAAATAACAACTAACTAATACAAAGTTAGCTAAACTAGTTCTTGATAGGACAATCTTCCTTGGCTTGATTTTCTTTAAAAGCATTTATTTTTGAAAATCATCATTCATCTCCTAGGAGGATGAGGCATGGAGAACAAGGTAAACAAGAAATCTTGTAACCTCCTATGGAGACCAAACATCTCCAACCTTAGGTTTTAAATGATATAGTTGTTATAGAGACAACATGGATAATTAGTGCCATGAGCTTCTAGAAAACCAAAGAAGTAAGGATCACCCATGAAATGAGAAATGGGAACACCCAAAAGTGGAGTGTTTGTTGGAGGAGGAGGTGGTAGAGGCATAGTGTCCAAAGGTGATATGGGTGAATTTGGTGGAGTGAAAGGAGAGGTAATCAAAGGTTCAACAACATCATTCACAAAGGGAATGCTTTGAAGAGGTTGAGGTTGGGTATTCACATCCAAGTGAGGGGTGAGGACAACTCATTCATTCTTGATTGGAATGAGGAAGAAGTAGAACCATGTGAATGGTTTATAGCATGAGTTGAGTAGTTCTTGCATGGAGCAAGAGGTGGTGAAGGTGATGAAGAAATGAGAATAGGAGAAGTCTCATTCTTGGGTGTATGAAAAGATGAAGAACCAAGTTTGGGTAACTTAATCTTGATCCTAAGGTTTCTTTTGAAAGAGGATATTTTGGAAGAGTTTGATGTTCTAGTGGACACCATGGTTGTGTATAGAGGTTTAGAAACAAGTTTAAGGGATGAAGAACAAAATCAACAAGGAAGGTGTTAGTGCAAACATTACGATGCTTTGTCGATATAATCTCTTTGTGTTTTGTTGATGACAAACGTAGAATTCGCAATACATTATGTAAAATGTTAAGGTACTCGTAATCACTCAAGAATACATTTTTATACTTCTCTCGACACCTCCAAGACCGCATTCGGCATGAATCACTCAAGGTATGTACAAACATGTCATTAACTTAACTAAGTGATCAAGAATTAATATTTTCTTAAAACTCACATTTTAATCAAATGTGACAAAAGATTTTAATTAACTTTATTTTTAAGAAAATGTTTTATTAAAAGAAAATGGAAATTTGAATTTGGCATATTCAATATGCCAAAGGAATATCCTTTGAGGGTATAAACTACCTCAGATGGCATATCCCCACTAAAGGACAAATTTGCACGGACTCCGACACGGAGGTTCCTTAAAGGAACCCGCGGTTCCTTATTGATAAGGTACCGCGGGTAGAGATAAGGAACCGCGGGAGTTTTTGACCGTTGCAATGTTGTCCTATAAATAGTGGACCATTTCCAGGTTTTCTTTCAACCCTTTTTGCACAGTTTCTTTCAAAAACCATCTGGATCCTTGATTAGTTAGTTTTGATTAATCTTGCTTAAGATGTGATTCAATCTTCAATCTCCTCATCCTCTCAAGTGCAAAGAGAAGAACACTATCATTACCATGATGTGTTGGGTTCACTACATGATGAAGATCTCTTAATCTATAGATCTAAGTTATGTTTTTAGTCTTCCTACTATGTATATGTAGAAGATCCAAGTTGTGGGTACAATTGGATGTGTTTGTAAGGGTAGAATATCCAAGTGATGGGTATCCTTGGATTAGGTGTTAGTTGTGTAGATCCAAGTTTTGTTAGTACTTGGATATAGTGTTAGAGTTATAGATCTAAGTGTTGTGTGCTTAGATCTATATGGTTTATGTGTTTAGGCCATAAAACACAAGGTTTGTTATGTTGGGCCATAAAACATAACTAGTGGGTAGATTAGGTTGTGTCTTGGTAGTTCTCACTAAACTCTAAAGTGATGTGGTTGTGTCTAGGTAGTTATCACTAAACTCTAAAGTGATGTGGTTGTGTCTTGTGAGTTCTCACTTAGCTTTAAAGTGATTAGTAGTTGTGTTGTGTGAAGTTCTCACTTAGCTTCAAAGTGAAGAGTCGTGAAGATTGGTTCTAGCTTTCGATTAGAACTCGACATCTAGCCTTATGTCGTTAAATGGTGAAGTGGGCGACGTTGTGTAGATTGGTCCTACCTAAGATTAGGACTCGAATTTTAGCTTAGAATCGGAAATTGGATAAGCGACGTTGTGTATGGTTTCTCCACCTTAAGGAGTTTGTTGACTAGTGAAGTAACTCTCGAGTAAGGTGTACTCGAGGAGTGGAGTATGGCGAAGAGGAGCTTCATGACCGAACCACTATAAATCATCGTGTCGGTACTTTCCTTTACATTTATGTCTTTACTATTATAGATGTATTTATATGTTGTGTGTTGTGTGCATCTCATAATCTAAACATCTAAGTTGCGGAAAAGCTAAGGCTTAGTACGTGTGTGCTTCGTGTTTAGATTATGGTCAAGTGTACATCACTTAGTCTAAACATCCTAGTTGTGGAAAATCTTATGCTTAGTACGTGTGTGCTTAGTGTTTAGACTATTCCTTGATGTACTCTTGATTTGACGTGTTTGTGTGTTTACTTACTTGTAGTATTTATCTTTCAATCAAACACATCTCATATCTAGTCAAGCTTGATCGAGAATTTGATACAAAGGATTGTCAAAGTTTAACATGTAACAAATGGCATCGTCCACTGTCGGCGGTTCCATAAGTGGACCGGCGGTTCTTTATTGATAAGGAACCGCGGGTAGACATAAGGAACCGCGCACAGTGGATTAAGCCGAAATGTTTTGAAAACTAACTAGAAACTATTCAACCCCCCCTTCTAGTTTCTACAATTGGTATCAGAGCGAGGTTACTCAAGATCTTTGAAGTATATTGTACTTTAAAGCTTGGATCGATCTTTGCTCTCTTTTTCAAAACAAATGGTTTTTAAAAATGAAAACGGTTTTTAAAAATAGAGACGATCTTTGTATCAAATTGTTCATGAAGAGTGATTACTTATGACATGTGTTTCGTTGTTTCATTCGTACAAGTTTTGGTGTTAAATAAACTTTGTATAATAGCTTGAATTAAATCTTTTCATGTTTGGAAGTATAAAAATCTTTTGTGTCATAATTAACTCTAAAATACGAGTTCTATGTGTCTAAAGTGATTTTTAGAGTCCTAAGTCCTTCCAAAAAGTTACCAAATGATTTTGGCCAAAAACTCATTTTTTGTCCTCTGACCGCGGTTCTTTATTGTTCCCCGCGGATCCTTATCAATAAGGAACCGCAGTCAGTCTGACTCAGATTTTTGAAAACTTTGAAAAATCATATAAAATCCACCGTAAGTCCGTAGAAGTCGTGCCACCCGTCATTTCGAACGTAATTGAATTTTCTTTCAACTAAAAATGCTTCCAAACCTTTATTCAAACTTTATAATTTGGATGGTTTTTAAGTTCCATACTTTGTCCAAAGTATTGAGCGTCAGTTTGTCGTAAAACTTGTGTTTAACTCTTTTCTATTAAGTTGGACATCTCTTGGTGATATATCTTTGAAAATTGATATATTTACAAAGTGTTAAACTTAATTAAATTTTAAATGGGTCAAAGACTATTTTCAAATAAAATCAAGCTATGAAAACTTTGTTGTATCTAACACTCAAAACATGGACGAATGGTTTTATGTGTTAAATTAATTGTTTGTGTATGTTTCCTTGTGTGTTATTATTATATGTAGACATTATTAAGTGTTCCTTGCTATTTGTAGTAGTATTGCTTATATGTCTAGTCTCTTGTGCCTTGCTTGGTATTTGTTAGTATCTAGTTTTTCCTAATTAGGATGTATGCTAGATTTCTTGCATTTTGGTTGTAACATTATTTGTGCATTGCATATAGGATCAACATCTCTAGGTTTATATATGTTATATAAACATCATGTACACCTCGTTATGTTTATTAACACTCTTAGGTTTGAAAGCTTTGGGAGCTTATCAAATCTATTGATTTGGGTCGTCTTACTCGATCATTGTGTTATTAGTTCAAGTAGATAAATGTCTCACTATAAAACATGAAACACCCTTTGAAAATCTTAGCTATTTTATCTTAAAAGAGTGTTTGTGGGAATCAAGAAAGATTTCGATTAAATATCAATGCATTATTCAAACTATGATTGGTATCATTATCGAATCTAATTGACATGTTTTTTTAGTGTAGACATGAATGTGGTTTATTAATAATATACATCGGGTCATAACTCACACTTGTGTTGATGGTGTTATATTGAATCTACTTGTTCAAATTGTTAGACATATTTTGTTTAATAATTACTTATAATGCACAATAGAGTCGGTTTGATAACTTGGATGTTTCATCCGAAATACTCAAGTAATTTACATTGCTATGCAATTTATAAATGTGTCATTTCCGAAAGACCAATCAAGAGTGTTCTAACAAATTGTGTAAACTTGGTTTGTACAATTCAATGTTATTGGCCTCAAGATATATTAAGGTAATTAACCTTAACTAGACTCTTTTGTCAAGATATGTAATGGTGCATTCTTAACCCTCATTAGGTCATGCATTGTGTCGCCATGCAAGTTTCATCCTTGCTAAACTTTATTAGGCAAATGTTGGAATTACATTTTGTCTAACTTGAGAATGACTACTAGAGAATTTATGCATTAGGATCTTAATTTGACCTAACGGTTGAATTACTTCCACGTGGGAAGTTGAGTTGGTGTATAACTCGTAAAAATAGTCGTGTTTAGCCTTAATTGAGCACCTCTAGTGATAGTCTCATACTCATTCTCTAAATTGGCTAAATGGCTCTTCCTATATATGACTAATGATAGTTTACTTTGATGAACTTTGTATGTCATTAGGAGTCTTTTTCTTTTGTAGCCATTAGGTTTTTCTTAGCTTTCTTCTTACGTGCTAATTAAACCTATGTGTCTTTCCTTTGTGTGTGTTCTAGTTTCTATTGCTCTTAAGCATGACTTTATGATAAGTTAGACTAGAACATTAGGATTTGCTTAATTGGAAAATCCTCCTTCACCACCTAAACCAAGCCTCACCACCTTAACCAAGCCTCTGTAGGCGATTCTTTAAATAGACCGCGGCTCCACATCAATATGGAACCGCCGGTGGAGATAAAGAACCGCGGGCAGAAGCTCTCAAATTCGGGTTTTCTGAAACTTCCTAATTGTTCCAACACCCTTTTGAATCTTTGTTTCAAACCTTTGATCACTCCCAGAATATCTTGGGCTTTCCCTTTTTAACCCTTTTAAACCCTCCTTGTTAGCCTTGTTCTTCACACCTCAAACCATTCATCCTTACCCCTTAAACCACCCATTACTACCATGGTTTCTACAAGAACCTTCAATTCATCCAAAACCTCCTCTTCAAAGAGGCACCTCAAAATTAAGATTAAGTTACCCAAACTTAACTCTTCACCCTTTCACACACCCAAGAATGAGATTGTTCTTATTCTCATCTCTTCATCACCCTCACCACCTCTTGCTCCATGCAAGACTACCTCAACCCATGGTACCAACCATTCACATGGTTCTACCTCCTCTTCATTCCAATCTAGAATGAATGAGCTAACCTCACCCTTCACTCCAAGTACTCTCTTGGATGTGACTACCCAACCTCAACCCATCCAAAGCATTCCCATTGTGAATGACTTTGTTGATACCTTGGTGACTTCACCTTTTACCCCTCCAAACTCACCACATCACCCATCCAAAGCATTCCCATTGTGAATGACTTTGTTGAACCCTTGGTGACTTCACCTTTCACCCCACCAAATTCCACCACCACCCTTGTCTTTCATTTAAGCATGTGGATTGCTTATTGCTAAGACATCTAATTTAAGCAAATCTTAGAATTCTAGTGTAACTAAGATTAAAATTATGCTTAAGTTTTAGGCTTTTTTTTACATCTTTCATGTTTTTCAACATGATTTTTTTTCTTTGGTCTTGGATCTTATTGTTATTATGTTTCTTTCTTTTCTCTTATTTTGAGTCATTTTCTTAATCTAATAAGAATTAGGAATCTTCTTGGAGATTTACATTACATGTAGCTTGATTTGTGATATCTAGATAGATGACTTGCTTGTATGCTACTTGCTTATATATCTTCTTGCTTATCCGTATGCTATATGCTTAATTGATTAGTTAATGAATGCATGCTTATTATAAAAGTTTTATCTTTATCAAGCAACTCCGATATAATATCTCTTAGATGTGTCTAACACATGCATGTCCTTAAATGCTACGTGCTAACATGTTTTACTTAGTCTTCTCTTTTTAAGTAATCATGTTTCTTGCATGCCATATGTGTTAATGGCGCACCTTCTCTACATTGGTTTATTGTAGACTTTATTAGGCATTGCATGAATTATCCTATGTGCTTACTTGATTATGTGTTAGATTTTGTACTAACTCTTTCATGTCTTCTTGAGCTTCTTTTGAGTTTCCTCTCTCATTTTCTTTCGAGATTTCACTATCACCTTCTAAGGTATAGTATTCATGAATCAATTTGTGAAGTTATCCTTGACTTATTTGTTGAGTCTCTCTCAATTCATTTTAATCATGCTCTTCTAAGTCGATTCTCTTTCTTCTAGTATTTCTAAACTAAGTTGAGTCGAGCCTTACCCCTTCCTCATCATGTAATTGTTCTTTGAAGATCCATAATGATTGAGAAGAGCTATGAAACTTTGAGCATTTAGTTTATCGTATGCTAAACACCATGTGGTGTCGACATTCATACGCATTTTTGCCTATAATGTCCTATATCCCGTTTTTTTATTAAAGCGTCGATTTATCCGCTTTTGGGTTTCCTTTATTTTTTTGTTCAAAAATGTCTATAGGTTGAGATATTTTTGTTCCTCTTTTTGAGAGTTGATTGCGGTTAAAATTTACAATTGGTATGGGTGATTCCATCAATTCTAATTTTTTAACACCTTGAGATGATATCTTCAAATTCTTGGATGGTTCTTTTCTACCTCTATTCCAACAATTTTGAATTGATTTCCTCAAAATCCTCTCCTTGTTTTTTTTTGAGAGTTGATGGTTAAATCTTGAATTTTCTTGGGTGATTCCAGAAATTCTAAGCTTTTTACCCTTTGACATATTATAATTACAATTGGTATGGATGTTTCTTTTCTATCTCTATTCCAACAATTGTGAATTGATCTTGTCACGATCCTCTCCTTTTTTTTGGTTGATAGCATCGCGTGCACACTTCTTTCTTCAATGCTTGTCATTGTTTGTGCAAACGACTTGTTTATCATCCTCTTTTTATATATGCTCTTGTCTACTAACCTTGTTTTGTAGGCCACTTCTAACCCATTTTTGTAGCTCGTCACTATTCTTGCTTTGATGGTGTCTCAAGCAAGGGGAGCTCATATCAAGGGGAGCATTTGCAAGAGTTCAAGTTATTACATTTGAGATCGTTGACTCACTCAAATTGCATTCATCGAACATCTTGCAAGTAATGCATTTTGGACATTCGTAGATAAGCATATTATTATGCTTGGAGTTGGTTAACCTATGGTGATTGAAGACTTCACTAGGATGACACAAGCTCAATATTTTTGTATGATGGGTTTATGGTGTGGATTCTCGCCTCTCAAACGACAACCACAATGGATGATTAGATTTTTGGATGCATGTTCTCTCGAAGTCGATCCTCCTCTTCTACAATATGAAGACTACCTTTCGGATGCAAGCTCTCGTGACGTCAATTCTTCTCTTCTTCAAATGACGTGCTATAGATGACTATCACTTTGGACGTGTGCTCTCTCGAAATTGATTCTTCTCTTCAAGACGTTGACTACCTTTTTGATTCGACAAAAGGGGGAGAAGTAAGTGCAAACGAGTAACTTATGCATTTTAATATGTGTTGCGGTTTACTTGTTTGTCATCATAAAAAAGGGGGAGATTGTTAGTGCAAACATTACGATGCTTTGTCGATATAATCTCTTTGTGTTTTGTTGATGACAAACGTACAATTCGCAATACATTATGTAAAATGCTAAGGTACTCGTAATCACTCAAGAATACATTTGTATACTTCTCTCGACACCTCCAAGACCGCATTCGGCATGAATCACTCAAGGTATGTACAAACATGTCATTAACCTAACTAAGTGATCAAGGATTAATATTTTCTTAAAACTCACATTTTAATCAAATGTGACAAAAGATTTTAATTAACTTTATTTTTAAGAAAATGTTTTATTAAAAAGAAAATGGAAATTTGAATTTGGCATATTCCATATGCCAAAGGAATATCCTTTGAGGGTATAAACTACCCCAGATGGCATATCCCCACTAAAGGACAAATTTGCACGGACTCCGACACGAAGGTTCCTTAAAGGAACCCGCGGTTCCTTATTGATAAGGTACCGCGGGTAGAGATAAGGAACCGCGGGAGTTTTTGACCGTTGCAATGTTGTCCTATAAATAGTGGATCATTTCTAGGTTTTCTTTCAACCCTTTTTGCACAGTTTCTTTCAAAAACCATCTTAGATCCTTGATTAGTTAGTTTTGATTAATCTTGTTTAAGATGTGATTCAATCTTCAATCTCCTCATCCTATCAAGTGCAAAGAGAAGAACACTATCATTACCATGATGTGTTGGGTTCACTACATGATGAAGATCTCTTAATCTATAGATCTAAGTTATGTTTTTAGTCTTCCTACTATGTATATGTAGAAGATCCAAGTTGTGGGTACAATTGGATGTGTTTGTAAGGGTAGAATATCCAAGTGATGGGTATCCTTGGATTAGGTGTTAGTTGTGTAGATCCAAGTTTTGTTAGTACTTGGATATAGTGTTAGAGTTATAGATCTAAGTGTTGTGTGCTTAGATCTATATGGTTTATGTGTTTAGGCCATAAAACACAAGGTTTGTTATGTTGGGCCATAAAACATAACTAGTGGGTAGATTAGGTTGTGTCTTGGTAGTTCTCACTAAACTCTAAAGTGATGTGGTTGTGTCTAGGTAGTTCTCACTAAACTCTAAAGTGATGTGGTTGTGTCTTGTGAGTTCTCACTTAGCTTTAAAGTGATTAGTAGTTGTGTTGTGTGAAGTTCTCACTTAGCTTCAAAGTGAAGAGTCGTGAAGATTGGTTCTAGCTTTCGATTAGAACTCGACATCTAGCCTTGTGTCGTTAAATGGTGAAGTGGGCGACGTTGTGTAGATTGGTCCTACCTAAGATTAGGACTCGACTTTTAGCTTAGATTCGGAAATTGGATAAGCGACGTTGTGTATGGTTTCTCCACCTTAAGGAGTTTGTTGACTAGTGAAGTAACTCTCGAGTAAGGTGTACTCGAGGAGTGGAGTAGGGCGAAGAGGAGCTTCGTGACCGAACCACTGTAAATCATCGTGTCGGTACTTTCCTTTACATTTATGTCTTTACTATTATAGATGTATTTATATGTTGTGTGTTGTGTGCATCTCATAATCTAAACATCTAAGTTGCGGAAAAGCTAAGGCTTAGTACGTGTGTGCTTCGTGTTTAGATTATGGTCAAGTGTACATCACTTAGTCTAAACATCCTAGTTGCGGAAAAGCTTATGCTTAGTACGTGTGTGCTTAGTGTTTAGACTATTCCTTGATGTACTCTTGATTTGATGTGTTTGTGTGTTTACTTACTTGTAGTATTTATCTTTCAATCAAACACATCTCATATCTAGTCAAGCTTGATCGAGAATTTGATACAAAGGATTGTCAAAGTTTAACATGTAACAAATGGCATCCTCCAATGTCGGCGGTTCCATAAGTGGACCGGCGGTTCTTTATTGATAAGGAACCGCGGGTAGACATAAGGAACCGCGCACAGTGGATTAAGCCGAAATGTTTTGAAAACTAACTAGAAACTATTCAACCCCCCCTTCTAGTTTCTACAGAAGGGTTTAAGAAGAGCAAGGGATGATCCAAACTAGTAATGGGTTAAAATCATTTTAAGTGAATAATGAAATTAGGTAGCATAGTTTAGGAAAGTGCAGGTTTTTGTAAAAAATTCACCAATGTTTACACAGATTAAGGGTAAACAGTGTAAAGCAAAGATTCACTCGAAACTGTAGTTGGCGGTTCCTTATATAGGGGCGCAGTTCTTCATCACTAAGGAACCGCGGGAAGATAAAGAACCGCCACCAAAGGGTTCTAAAAATTGCACTTCCAGAAACTTTTGCTACCCCAGATTTCACACAAAGGTTTACCAAGCCAGAGTGAACTATTAATCAAGATCTAGGAAGCTAAATAACACATAAGATGCACAAAGATTGTAAATCGAAAGATCGATCACATAAACACTTAGGATTAAAATAGTAAATAATACAAACTCATAGTATTAGTTATTACACATAATATCTTAATAAAGAAGAAAGAAAAAAATAGTTCAAAATCCAAAACATGTTCACAAACATGTTAACCATGAATTTCCAAAGCTTCACTTCTTATTTTTGCCAAGTCCATTGATCAATTTACTTAAGCCCTTGAAGGAACTCCTTGACTCCACTCGATGATCATACAACTCACCTTGAGTTTTAAGATTAGCACGATAGACATCCTCAAGACCGAAGTTATCCGGAAGTCTACTAGTGGCATGGTGAGGAGGAGGGATAATTTCGTCTAACCCATCCATGAAAGTGTTCATGGATGGGTGGGAGTCACTCGAAGAGCCAACATGAGCACTAGTGATTACGCCACCACCATCACTCGTGACATAGTAATGTCCTCATCATCGGACTCTTGTGGCTGGTACTTTCTCGAACCTCGATCACTTCTAGTCTTTCGTGGTTGTACCTCTTGAATAGGTAGCATAACCCGATTAACCGGATGAAATCGAGAAAGATTAAGGTCGGGAAAGTCTTCACCAACCTTCTTAATAAGGCGAGTAAGGAGCATGGCATAGGGAAAATTTGTTTTAGGTTTGGAAAGAGCATAATTGATCCGTCGAGCGATTGTACTTGGTAGAGATGCAAAATACCATATGCGCCATACACGCCGGAATATGATCCCGGTTTCCACCAAGACAAAACACATTTTCCCTAAGGATTTCGGCCCATCGGACCATACAATCATTAAGGTCGCTTAAGAGAACCTCAAAACGTTTCACCGAACGCTTGTTTGAGTGGAGGCTTCTTACAACGTTTCCACTACGCTCTTTAGAGATGACGTCAAGGATGAAGTCAAGGTCAATCTATTCGTTGTCATTTGGAGGACAATCGAAGGGATTAAGGAGAGCATCAAGCTTCCATTTATCCGTAAATCGACAAGTACCTACAAATAGAACACGAAGAGCTTCACCAAATTCTTCGAGAGAGTATTGGATAAGTCGACCATCAATGATGAACCTAACAAATATTCTATAATTATCAAACATGAGAGAATATGTGCTAAAGAACTCCAAGAGAAATTCGGGATATATATCTTCCTCGATGTACAACAAGCAATCAAACTCGATTTGTTCGAACATCGACTTAGTATATATATAGCCCTCAATATCATTTTGGACAACTCTACCCTCGTGAAAGCAACGGTTTTGAAGTGAATGATAGGTATTGGCAAGTTGTGGGGAAGGACAAAAATCGGCTAGGTTTGGCATATATTTTTTAGTGTATTGGTGATCTTGTTGATATTCCGAAGGCATGATTAGTACCTAAATACAACAAACAAAAATATTTCTACAATCACTCATATGTTAAATATAAGCCAAAAATAAAAAAAGATGAGAATGTGTTTCATCAATATCTTGACAAACAAAGGATTAATCCTTATCGTTCTAATGTTCACAATGTACCCAATTCATCATTGACAGTAACATATTAACAATGTAAAATCAACAATGAACTTGAACATTGGTTTTTCAAAACAAAGTTATTAGGTAAGCATTAACAATGCAATTACCAACTTGTTCATGGGTTCATATCAATTCCATCAATTAACCAAAATAATTTAGTCAAAATTCGGATTGTTTTACAAGTGGGTTTTAGTGAATCTCAATGAATATGAACCTAAGGAATCATAGTAAAATAACTATGTCAACACACATTCCTAGTAAGGTTCTAATTCAATTTCAATTTTAAAAATCCCTAATTATGAAAGTATGAACCCTAGAACAAATTAGATGAAATTGAATGAAATTACTTACAATTAATTGATGTTGGATGAAGGATGAGTGAAACCCGCAAATTGGAATCAATTAATCTTGAGTGATTGAAGGTTTTTAAGGTGTAACAATGGTGGAAAAGAAGAAACCCGTCGGCTCTATTTGAGAAGAGAGAGAGAGGGTTTGTTTGAAAAAGTGATTTTTATAAAAATCTAGGTACTTTAGTCACCAGTTATGGCCGCGGTTCCTTATCGATAGAGAACCACGCCTTTGAGCCGCGAACAAATAAAGAACCGCCTATAGTGGCGTTTTTTTGACAAGGAAAATCAAAGAATTTTTCAAAACTAAATTTTTCTAAAATATTTAAAATATATCTCAAGCTTTTAGGAAATCATTTGACCACTTCAACACTAAGTAATAATGTCTTTATGATGGATTACGAGTTGAATCGAGATCGAAAAATACCGAAACGAACAAACGACTACTCGTAGCGAAGAAGCAAAGAGGAGAGAAGTCAAGGGAAGTGAATCAAGACCAAGTACAATGCTCAAGAGACAAATAACAATCTTCGAGACGAGAAGACGAAGAGCTTGTGTCATATATAGTGGTTTAAGACGTGCCTTTCTGGCGAGAGTCTAAACGGCTTTGGTAATGAACTATACCAAGCAATTTTGGTACATAGAATAAGATCACTTTCAAAAATAGTCTTACTCTACTTCAACATGTGAGCAAATTATAAATTCACTTTCTCTCCCACATGATCGGACAATTATTATTGCTAGGATTTACAATAACGATATCCTTGGAATATTTCAATTCCAAATGTGTAAAATCCAACTACAACTTATAAAGTACTTTGGTATCTCAAGGTATTAATCAGTCATCCTAGAGATGAGCTCAATTGCACAAGTTACACATGATATAGGGCCTACTAACCGTAAGGTTGCAAACCATGGAAATCATGCTTGATACTTTAAGCTACTACTAACTCACTCTACATCCCCATAGTGAGTCAAGTATCCAAGCAATGAAGGTTTGAGAGGGTAAAAGAAAAGAATCACAAACCACAAACAAATGTCAAGGCAAGAATGCCAAGAACAAGCACATACTCATTTAATGATCAAAAGAATGATCAATAGGGCGTGTGGAAGAACGAAAACGTACCTTAGCCAAAAAGTGCATTCTAAGCTTTCAAGGAATCAATGCAAAGCCCAACCATGACTAAAGTGACTACTAAGTCTTCAAGGACCAGTATCACTCCCATCCATCTTGATATCATCATTCAATAATGTTGGAAATAAAAAAAGATGAGTCTTCTACAAGTGTAAGTGACTTAATCCACAATTAATTGAATGACTGATCTTCATGAGTACCTACACATAACAAGATTCAAACTAGTAGATACATTTCAAGAGTAAATCTAAAATGCATAAATACTACTAGTCTAAATGAGATGCTATATTACCAATTAAAAGGCCAATCTTCAATAAAATATAGTTTTGACCAAAGAGAAACTTTAGTACAACTTAACCTTCTAATTTTAGGAGACGTGGATCGATCCAAGTTTTAAAGTACAATATACTTCAAAGATCTTGTGTGACCATCACTCTGATACCAATTGTAGAAACTAGAAGGGGAGGAGGGGGGTTGAATAGTTTTTATTCAGTTTATCTCCTAATTAAAATTCCTTTCAATTAGGTTTGTGTCAAAACTATCTTTTACTTGAAATCTAGTTTCATAATGGTTAGATTCAATTCTAATGCATTAACAATGACAAGCATTAATGGTAAGTGAAGTGATAATGAAAGTAAGTAAAGAGTAAAGAAATAAACAACCTAATAGGGAGACACCAAGATTTATAGTGGTTCGGAAAGGAAGCTCTATCCTCGTTCCTACTCCACTCCTCGAGTACACCTTACTTGAGATTTCCACTATATCCACAAGCTCCCTTCATGGCAGAGAAAACCTTACAACGTTGCTTACACTATTTTCCGACACTAAGCTAAATGTTGAGACCTAATCTTAGTTAGGACCAATCTACACGTGTCGCCTACTTCACCATTTTACAACACAAGGCTAGATGTCGAGTTCTAATCCAAAAGCTAGAACCAATCTTCATACGTCGCCTACTTCACCATTTTCCGACACAAGGCTAGATGTCGAGTTCTAATCCAAAGCTAGAACCAATCTTCACGACTCTTCACTTTGAAGCTAAGTGAGAACTTACACAACTCAGACATAAATCACTTTAATCACAACACAAGTGTGTGAGTGTGATGGTAGTAAATCGTACACGTTTTAGGAAAAACGCGTATGTGGCAAGTATTAAGTAGTACGATTTAATTAAAACCGTAAAACCGATAAATGCAAGTTTGTTCTCGAAGGAGGTGTGTGATTATGAGTGCCAATATGTAAAATCAAGAGTTTGGATTAGTGACGTTTTTGGTTTAAGAGAGAAAAATTAAAGACGAGCTACGGCTACGATTAAACTACGACGATTTGACGTAAAACGCGAACGTAAATACGTAAAACGTGACAAAATTAAAAAATTAAACCTCAAAATTAATTAAAAGTTTAAACTAAGTCTAAAATAATATAAATAAGAATAAAAATCCAATAAATATATTTTAAAACCTTTTATTAATTAAATATTCAATTTTAAATGCTAACTAAAGCCCTAAAATTAAATATAATTAAGAAAAAGCCCAAAATATTATTTTATTGAACTAAAAACTCACTTATATTATTTAAACACTAAAAGGTATTTTTCCTAAATTTTTGAAACTATTTTTCTATTTTTAAAACACTAAAAACAATTTTTAAACTAAAATAATGATTAAAAAATAAAATAATGCTAAAATTAATTAGACTATTTTAAAAATCCTAAATTATACTAATGAATAGTAAAAAAATGAAAAAGTTTGAAAAAGTAAATTTTTTTCACTAAAAGATAAAGCAAAAATAATAAAACCCTAATTAAACTTTAAATAAAATCTAAAAATTACTTAAAAAGTGAACAATAAAATATTTTTAAAATAAAAATCTTAAAATACTTTTCTAAATCTAAGAAAAATTTTAAAATTGAAAAATAATAAATTTTTGCACTAAAAGACAAAAACAGTCAATTAAAAATTAATTTAAAATACAATTTAATCTAAAAAATGATAAATGAACAGTAACAGAAAAATAAATTAAACAGAAAAATCAGAAATAAAAATAAGAAAAATAACAAAACTAAAATCAAAGAAAAATTCCTAAAAATGACCACTAAAGACAAAATTATAAAACACTGAAAGTGACATCTAATTCCTTTTTGTCTGCTTGCTTGACGGTGGAAACTTTAGTTCTAACAGTGGGAACTTTGTTCCCACTGACAGTGATAAAAACTTGGTCTGGTGAGTAATAAGCTTAGGAAAGCTTTGTTGGTTGCTTTTACTTGGACAATAGGGCACCCCTACACTCAGTGGAGTGTAGGGAGTCTAGATATAAAATAAAACAGCAGCTCCAACATAAAAATTACACAATCAAGCATAATTTGCAGTCACTGGATGCACAAGTAAGGTCTGATGAACAGTAACTGGTGCAAATGGCACAAAAATGGATTTTGAATGCTAAAATCTTGCTCAAAAGGGTACCAAACTACTTAATACTTGAATAAAATCCTAGACTAACCTATATTCTAACAGAATGCAAGGATCAAATGAAAATTAAACAAAAATTTAGGCAGTTAAAGGCTTACTGATTTGAATGACTGATTTTTACCAAAAACTAAACAAGCAAAACCTATTCTAACATACCAAACTTGAAAGAAAATACCAAAACACCCTAATACTAACTATTAAAATCTGTTTAGATTGAATGTAGGTCAAAAAATTGTCAATTTTTTAACTTATATTACAGAGCCAAACACCCCTAATCTACTGATAACCAAAAATTTACCAAGAAATTTACAAGTTTAACCAAGAAACCATAACAAAGCAGTTGAGAAATAATCAAAATACTAAATATAACTAAGATGAACCATAAAATCTCACAACCTAAGCATTTAGCACAAAACCTCAAGCACACATGAAACTAAACAGAAATTGAGAGGGTTCAAGCCTTACTCAGTTTGGTTTACTTCCAAACCAAACGGATGGCTGATGCCATCTTCCCAATTAGCAGGTTAAGGCTATGTGGTGAGCTTATGGGATAAGGAGCTTGTTGATGTAGAGATGTGATGGTGTGACTTCACAGTCAAACACCCAATATATCTTCAAAAGGGAAATCTGCTAAGAAAACCAAGTCACTTGTACCATAAGCTTGCAAATAAGCTTATGTGTCAAGTAAGCTTATTGTAAGCTTATGCTACAGTTAGTACAACCAAACATAAGAAGATAGAACCCTCTATCTTTCACAGACTTTGGAAATGAATTTTTACCAAGAAACTTTGAAATCATAAACTACAAGAAAGTAACAAACCTATACCTTCACAAGTGTTTGATCTTGTCAGGATCAAACATTCATGATCAGTTATAGGGATGGGGTCTCAAAACAGTCTTTTGCCAAAAGTTCTTTGAACAACAAAAATATTTTGATAAACTAATTTAACTTGCATAAAGATAAGTATTAAACTAAAAAAACAGTATGGAACTCAGAGATATCTCAAATGCAGGGTTTCAAAAATTACTTTAAATATTCAATAATTAAAAATTACAAATTGAGAAATTCTGGAACAAAATATAGGGTACAAGTCACCCTTATATTTATACTAGTAAAAAGAAAAATCTCGAACATAAACCCTAAATAACAAAAATCCTATTATGCCCTTGGTCTTGATAATTTAAAATGGGTCAAAACTGATCATGTGATCTGCCAGTAGCTTTGGGAGTTGTTGCCAGCTGTTGGAGTGATCTGAGACGTTCCTGATGCCTTTGGGACAAAGGAATGAGTTTTGGCCGTTGATGTTGTCTCCTCTAAGGGTTGGGGGAAAGGGACATGAGCAGGGGATGGCTCAGGGGTGTCACATGGTGAGTGTGAAGAGAATCTGGGTTGTGGGGTGTGTTGGGAGTGGGTTTGTGATTAAAACCCCTAAGTTTAATTAGAGAATAATTAAGGACTTAGGTTAATTAACCCAGATTTTTTTTAGGGTTTTGTGGGGATGAAGGTTAATAGTGGAGGATTTGATTTGTTTAAGGGTTTTTAGTTTTTTAAAATTCTGTTTCCCCCACTAATTTTCTTATAAAACTGATTTAAAAAAATCGTTTAACAAAAAATTGTTAATGGGAAAGTGACGTGGAGAATTTGGTGAATGTGATTGGCTGTTGGTTAAGTGGGGGTGACGTGGCGAATGGGTATTGGGTGGAATAGGTTTGTGTGTCTCCCCATATTGGCCCCCCTATCTTTCTTTCACTTGCCTTTTAACTTTTATCAGCCCAACAATTGAAATCCTTTGAAATAAAGTTTAGGCAAATTACATAATAAGTCCCTTTCTTTGATAAATGTTGGAATAAGGACTTTTTATGTAATAAAATCATTCTCCAAGGGCCAATCATGACGTGTCTTCAAACTTCAAGGATGTATCTTGCACAAATGAATAGTGGAGGGTCATTTGTGACAAGTCTTCAAAGATGAGGGACCAAAGTTGACAATTCTTCAATCTTCAAGGGTATTTTTGGAAATTCCGTACTTGGGCCCGGTTCTTTGTGCGGCTTCATTTCCCGTGTTTGTTTTTGCTTCATTCTTGTAATCTTTTGTTGATTTCACGATATCTGTACCTAAAACACGCAATGAACAAACACAAGCATATATTCGGGTATTTTGATGATATTTTAAGTGTTTTAAGCCCGATTTGGACGATGAGACTATGTATAATTGCAGTCTCATCACTCCCCCATACTAAACCATTGCCGTGTCCCCACGCAATGCTAGAATTAAGTATCATAGCACTTCCAAAATTCATTTTTATGATGACATTTATTGAGGACATAAATTTAAATAAACTACTACACGCGTATTAGACATAATGTATTGTTTTCATCACGATTAAGTGACTTTTGGGATCATAGAACAAGAACACGTGAATGCTTCGTTAGAAATAATTTCGTCGTCCTCGATTTTCACCCAATTCCATGCTAAGCGTGTAACGAGATCATTGTTATTATAAGTTAGCAAACACGATCATATCTCATGAGTGTTAATTACGAACCTAAACTCCCTTATTCCTACTTGGTATCTCTTATATTTTATTTTGTCTTAATGATCACGAGGATACATCATTGACTTATGCGTGAATAGAGATTAAGTCTAAAAATAGAGTCTTAACTGTTTAACCAAAATCATTAAATTAATAATTCACCCTAATAGACGACGATGTCAAAAAATTAAGTCAACAAGAAGGATCAATAAACACAGTTTTATAACGGTTTTGAACATGAGACTTATTACCAAGACTTTTATACGCCCCCTAACGGAAGGGCCTTATTATAATAGGTTTACCTCCATCTTTTATTCAACTCCGCCATGGAGCTTTTATTATGACTTCGGTCTTGCCTTGCCTTTTATTATCCGCCATCATCGGTGGTTTTATTATGGCCAAAGACGTATATCCTTACGCTAAAGCGAGTTTTGGATCTTTAAATCTTCAAAGATTAAGGCTTGATTCACTTTCAATTTGGGCATAGATTTTTCGGCCTTGTGAGCTTCAAAATTTAGGTGAGAACTTGAAATCTTATTATTAGGTGAAGCTTTCGATTATTCGGGTGCCAATACTTCAAAACCGTGATGCTGGCGATGCCTTAATGTTTTCCCAATTTAATTACATGGAAGCTACTAAAACAAATTAGAAACCAACAATAGTGACTAGACCGCTAAATCAATAATTATTAACAATTTATTATCAAAAGCGTGGGGAGAATAAGCTAATAATTACTACACATGAGATCGTGACGATTACGAGACTTATAAACAACTCTATCATTTCTCGTCCTCATTTAAGAGACTTAGCCTAAAAAGTTAAGGAATCGAAGCTAAGTGCTCAACACGCACGCTCAAGTCAAAAATTACTCTTATTCTCACCATCGAAAAACCTACATTCGTGTCTTAAACACTTATGAAAAACAAGAAAAATTTTAAAATTTGGCTATTTTTAGCCTTATTTGCAACAAAACGATAACAAAAAGATGAAATTTGGATTGCGTGGTGAAGTAAGCAAGGTGAAGTATCTAGTCACCCCCCCCCCCCATACTAAAACTAAACATTGTCCTCAATGTTTCGAGTCTAGGGGTGAAAACACCCCCATACTAGAGACGAAGTCGAATGCTTAATCTCGAGCATGGAAAGGGTAAAACGAATAACCTAAAAGCCGTTTATGAATTATGCTAATAAGATAAACGTTAGAACATAAAAGGATATCATCGGATATCGGAATCTCCAAAGGCAACGATCGAAGCTCGAGTGCTACGTAAAACGAACACGAGAGGCTTCAATGATGACGATGAACCTAATGAATCACAATCACAAACAACCACGGAACAAAGGTTGGAAGAGCACAAGTCCCCTCGTTACACTATTAGAAAAACGGTAATATTTACAAGGATAAGCATGAGAATCCCCCATGAGGCACCTTGTTTTTTATAACCGAGTCAAAAGCTCGACTCGAATCCCCATAAATGTGATCATTTAGGGATAATCTTGGTATGGTCATTTTTGGTGGGGCTTACATGATAAACAATGCCCAAAAGTACATGGAGTACTTTAAAAACCCGATAAACGTATACCGGGGTCAAAGATAGCGTCTTCGTTTTCAGATGAAAGACGAAACAACGCTACTTCAAGCGATAGTAAAACCCCAAAGGGGTAGAAGAAAAGAGATGAGAAGTAGAAAGGTGGGGCAATAGGTAAGTCAACATAATGAGCTACTTGAGGTAGACTCACACCAAGCAAACAAAAATATTTTCCATTTATTGCATCGGTGGAAGACGGAGATTTCCCTTTACAAGCAATTCCGGGATCGTAAATCTCGTCCTCGGTGGAGAAATGTGAGGGAACATAAGGGGCTTCCCCCACACTAGATCCACACCAACCGTCGTCAAAAGGAGTAGACGAGGTGGTAGCACTCATAAAACGCGGTGATGACGGAGTTAAACTTGTAGAAAAATCTTTTAAAACATTTTTAAAATCTTTTCCTTTTTCATCGTTTAAAAACTCTTTATGAAAACCCGATTTTATGATGTCGAAGATATTTGGCGTGTCAAATTCAAAATTAGTCGCGCTAAAAATCCTCACATTTAAGTCGCGGTTAGGGGGTGGTGGATTATATAAGTTCTCAAAACGTTTATCAATAAAGAACACCGCCCCCTCGGGGTCAACATACTCGTCATCCTCATGAATGTCGATCTCTTCGATTTCTTCATCAAAGATAGGCTTGTCAAACCAAGGTTTGTCATTCCCCTCCTTGATTATCTTAGAAACTCTCTCGAAAAGATCACGATCAAGCACGAAATCATCATCCATTTGTGGGGATTGTTGATAAGTTAAATCCTCAACGAATGTGGTAAACGTAATTCTCATTTGAGGAGTGTTGATTAGGTAACTCCTCGAGAATTGGATTTTTAGTGGTCACATGAGTTGGTTCGTCATCGAAAATAAGACGTTCCAACTCATTTAGTTCATCCTCGATTTTGGAAAGATCGACCTCACTCGTAGGTGGAAGTGGAGGTAAAAGAGCTAGCTCTCGTGCAATGATTTCCTCAATCTCGGGATCAAACTCGTAATCATCGTACTTCACATGTTTCTTTTTAGGAGAATCAAAAATTTCATGTGGATTTCGAAGTACGTGATCAATCTCGGCAAAATCGCCATCGTCATCGTCAAAGTAAGAGTCGATGTGAGCACTCACAACCATGGTCTTACAAGTCGAATGACTATGCTTAGGTGACTTTTCAAAGACGAGAGGATCGATGTCGATAAAACCTTTCGCCTCAACGGGTGTTGGGCTAGGAAAAGGAGGCACTTCAATGGAGTTAGAAGTTGAAGCCTCAAAGATGTGGTCCTTCGAAGGTGGTGAAGACGAGCCCATTTTGGTCATTGTCGTGATGGCACTAACGTCGCCGTTCGGAATTGGTTGTTTACTTGTTTCATCGAATACATCCCAAAGTGATTTTTCATTCATAAATTTACACATACCCTTTTGAATTAGGTACACGTATTCTTTATCTTTAAAATCATCATCTTTAAAACCGTTCTTCTTAATTTTTTCAAAACATGCATTAAGCCTCATTATTTTCGCTAAAGTGAACATTTTGAAATCATTAGGTTTAGAAACATCAGGTTTTGAAACCTCGGTTTTTTCATTATCATTAAACATTTGGGATTTACTCGTGAAAAAGTCCATTTTGTCATCCCCATATCTCATAGTAAGTCTTCCCTCGTGAACGTTGATTACGGTTCGAGCCGTCGATAAAAATGGTCGACCTAAAATAATGGGACATTTAGGGTCACACTCGTAATCGGATATAACGAAATCCGGTGGAAAAACGAACTTTCCAACTTTGACATAGACATCCTCGGCTATTCCAATTGGTATAAGTGGCGTACAATTTGCAAGCTCGATTGTCATGTTCGTGGGGGTAAGTCTAGGCAATCTCATCAATTTCCAAAGAGAATGAGGCATGAGATTGATGCTAGCACCTAAATCGGCAAGGGCTAAACATCCCTCAATCTCGAAAAAATCACAAGGTAATAGAAATTGGCCCGGATCCTCTTCCTTTCTCGGCATATGCCTTTTGGGTTTTTTAAGAAGGATCGATGCACAAGTTTCTTCAAGGGTTACTTTGGTTAGGTCGGTAAAGATCTCTTTTTGAACCGTGGATGGAATTTGAGGTACACGAGGGTGTGCACTCTTTTCCTTGGTCGCCACGTTCACCCCATCGACTTTAGAACAATAAGACGTCTTAGAAGTCGAGGGTTGAGAAGAAGGAACAACTCGATATCCATCAAGGTAAGGGGTAATCATACGACTTTTCTCATGAGACGAGGCCGCTTTACATTGTTCCTTCGGATTTGCAACGGTGTCACTAGGTAACGAACTCGATGAAGCACCCGAGGACTTGTTCATTACGGCCGAAAACATCTTTTTAATATCAATTTGTCCTTGCTCAATCTTCGTGTTTTGAAGTTTCAATGTATTAGAAAAATCGTTTTTCAAAGTACCAATTTCTCCCTCTAATCGTCTCATATTAGCCTCATTCGTTTTCATGTAATTTTGAAAATCGTTTGACGAACTATTTTGACTTGAATTAAAGTTCCCTTGGTTTTGATTACTTCTTTGAAAATTGTTTTGATTACCACTTGAAAAATTGTTTCCTTGATTGTTGTTGTTTGAAAAATTGGAGTTTTGATTATTTTCTCGATTTTACCAATTCAAATTACGACCTTGATTATAACCTTGATTTTGATTCGAAAAATTTCCTTGTTGATTATTTCCTTGAAAATTGTTTCGGTTTTGATTAAAATTGTGCCTTGGTTATAATTGCCTTGTTGTGATGGACCGGCGCTATTTTGATTTTGATTAGAAAAATTCTTGTTTAACGCACTCACATTCGACGTTTGGCCATCCGTAGCCGCACACTCGTAATAATTATGAGGTCCACCACAAAACGTACACGAAATCTCAACCGCTTTCACCGTAGCGGGAGTGTCTTTCTTTTGCATCTCAACGAGAAAAGACGTAAACACATTCGTAAGCTTGTCGACTTTTGCATCAACCCTCTTAATGTCACGATTAGAACTACTAACATTGGCGACATTGGCAACACTCGGTGTGTTGCGGAGTTGGTAAACCTTGGATCGATTCTCGATAATCATTAAAGCGTCTTTCGGAGTCTTGCACAAAAAGTCGCCACCGGCGGCGGAATTCAACGAATCTTGTTCTTGAAAACTAAGACAGTTGTAAAACGTATCGATTTGGTGCAACTCGGAAAATCCATGGTGAGGACATTGCCTAAGCAATTCCTTAAAACAATCCCACGCGTCTCTAAAAGATTCATTCGGTTTTTGCTCAAATTTCGTAATTTCATTTTTGAAAAACGTTGTCTTAGACGGTGGGAAAAAATAATTAACGAACTTGGAGACGAGATCCTTCCACGTAGTTATGAAATTAGGTGGCTCTTTCTCGTACCAATCCTTGGCGGCACCATCGAGCGAGTACGAAAAAAGCATAAGCTTGACGACATCGGTGTCGACGTTCTTAAACTTGCTCGTGGCCAAAAGATGATCAAAATTCCGAATATGGTCGTGAGGATTATCGGCTTCACGACCTCGAAACTTCGTAGCTTGGATTAACGAAAGCATTCCGCTCTTAATCTCAAAATTCTCCGCTTCGATAGCGGGAATTACGATCGCGTCTCCATAACCCTCGGTGGGTGCTTGGAGCAATTCCATCATCGAACAATTGTCGGCCATCTCGTCTACGGTCTCTTCAACAACGATATTAGGAACGTCGGTTTCTAAATCTCGTCAACATCGTCGATTCCTTCGATTACGATTGCGTCGATTCGAAGCGTAGCTAGAATTAGAATAATCATTCGATCGAGTGCGCATGCACTAAGCGTAGAATGGGGAGTAGCAAAGAAGATTCTTTTTGCGGTTTTTTGATTTTTCCATTTTTTTGGTTTTTGATTGTTTTTAATTTTTTTTGGATTTTGGTGTATTACGTAGACACAAATCTTCAAATCTCTCCTCGAATCGATTTCTCGATTAAAGGAGCCTCAAATAATGAAAACGATCACGTGGAGTGAACGCCTTCGATGACTTTAGAACGTTGGTGGAACACCAAAACGTTCAAGAGGGTTTAATCTTGAAAACAAGCAAATATATATGATACGTAGATAATACTTGGGCGGCAAACCCTCGATTGGCCTTCTTTCTCAAAACACGCACAAGCAAGCGGGGGAAACGAGGCGGCGCTAAGCACTTAAGAGCCTTTTTTCCTTAGGTCGTGAAATACAACCGCCTTATACCCACCTTATAGTTTGTGTTAATCAAAATTAAGCCTCACGAAAGTATTTATCTATTTTTCCTTTAAACTTTTTTTTAGATTCGAATACAATGATCGAGTGATGAAATCCCGAATCAAGGTTGCGTTTTCACGCTTTTGGAGTACTTGTATATTTGTTGTTCTACGTATACTATATAGTTATATATTCACCAAAAACGAAAACGATAATGGGATATCTACAATATAGAAAAATGATTGGTTTGTGTTTAATTTAGGAAAATTAAACACGATTTATTTGGTACTATAATATATAGTAGAGAAAAATAACAAAAATGAGTATGTACGTTATATACGCTTTTCAAAAATTGAAAAGCAAAAACGCACTACTCACACAAACACGATAATAATAATGGCAACTCAGAAACACCTCCCCGGCAGCGGCGCCAAAAATTAATGTAGGTAAATCGTACACGTTTTAGGAAAAACGCGTATGAGGGGCAAGTATTAAGTCTTACGCTTTAGGAAAAACGTAAAACCGAATAAGTGTGGGTTCGTTCTTGAAGGAGGTGTATGTGTTGTATTGCCAATTATATAAAATCAAAGTTTGGATTAGTGACGTTTTTTGTTTAAGAGAGAAAAATTAAAGACGAGCTACGGCTACGATTAAACTACGACGATTTGACGTAAAACACGAACGTAAATACGTAAAACGTGACAAAATTAAAAAATTAAACCTAAAAATTAATTAAAAGTTTAAACTAAGTCTAAAATAATATAAATAAGAATAAAAATCCAATAAATATATTTTAAAACCTTTTATTAATTAAATATTCAATTTTAAATGCTAATTAAAGCCCTAAAATTAAATATAATTAAGAAAAAGCCAAAAATATTATTTTGTTGAACAAAAACCTCACTTATATTATTTAAAGACTATAAAGTATTTTTCCTAAATTTTTAAAACTATTTTTCTATTTTTAAAACACTAAAAACAATTTTTAAACTAAAATAATGATTAAAAATAATAAAATAATGCTAAAATTAATTAGACTATTTTAAAAATCCTAAATTATACTAATGAATAGTATAAAAATGAAGAAGTTTGAAAAGGTAAATTTTTTTCACTAAAAGACAAAACAGAAATAATAAAACCCTAATTAAACTTTAAATAAAATCTTAAAATTACTTAAAAAGTGAACAGTAAAATATTTTTAAAATAAAAATCTTAAAATACTTTTCTAAATCTAAGAAAATTTTTAAAGCTGAAAAATAATTAATTCTTGCACTTAAAGACAAAAACAGTTAATTAAAAATTAATTTAAAATGCAATTTAATCTAAAAATGGTAAATAAACATTAACAGAAAAATAAATTAAGCAGAAAAATCAGAAATAAAATAAGAAAAATAACAAAACTAAAATCAAAGAAAAATTCCTAAAAATGACCACTAAAGACAAAATTATAAAACACTGAAAGTGACATCTAATTCCTTTTTGTCTGCTTGCTTGGCAGTGGAAACTTTAGTTCTAACAGTGGGAACTTTGTTCCCACTGACAGTGATAAAAACTTGGTCTGGTGAGTAATAAGCTTAGGAAAGCTTTGTTGGTTGCTTTTACTTGGACAATAGGGCACCCCTACACTCAGTGGAGTGTAGGGAGTCTAGATATACAATAAAACAGCAGCTCCAACATAAAAATTACACAATCAAGCACAATTTGCAGTCACTGGATGCACAAGTAAGGTCTGATGAACAGTAACTGGTGCAAATGGCACAAAAATGGATTTTGAATGCTAAAATCTTGCTCAAAAGGGTACCAAAATACTTAATACTTGAATAAAATCCTAGTCTAACCTGCATTCTAACAGAATGCAAGGATCAAATGAAAATTAAACAAAAATTTAGGCAGCTAAAGGCTTACTGATTTGAATGACTGATTTTTACCAAAAACTAAACAAGCAAAACCTATTCTAACATACCAAACTTGAAAGAAAATACCAAAACACCCTAATACTAACTATTAGAATCTGCTTAGATTGAACGTAGGTAAAAAAGTTGTCAATTTTTTAACGTATATTGCAGACCCAAACACCCCTAATCTACTGATAACCAAATATTTACCAAGAAACTTACAAGTTTAACCAAGAAACCATAACAAAGCAGTTGAGAAACAATCAAAATACTAAATTTAACTAAGATGAACCATAAAATCTCACAACCTAAGCATTTAGCACAAAACCTCAAGCACACATGAAACTAAACAAAAATTGAGAGGGTTCAAGCCTTACTCAGTTTGGTTTACTTCCAAATCAAACGGATGGCTGATGCCATCTTCCCAATTAGCAGGTTAAGGCTATGTGGTGAGCTTATGGGATAAGGAGCTTGTTGATGTAGAGATGTGATGGTGTGACTTCACAGTCAAACACCCAATATATCTTCAAAAGGGAAATCTGCTAAGAAAACCAAGTCACTTGTACCATAAGCTTGCAAATAAGCTTATGTGTCAAGTAAGCTTAGTGTAAGCTTATGCTACAGTTAGTACAACCAAACATAAGAAGATAGAACCCTCTATCTTTCACAAACTTTGGAAATGAATTTTTACCAAGAAACTTTGAAATCATAAACAACAAGAAAGTAACAAACCTATACCTTCACAAGTGTTTGATCTTGTCAGGATCAAACATTAATGATCAGTTATAGGGATGGGGTCTCAAAACAGTCTTTTGCCAAAAGTTCTTTGAACAACAAAAATATTTTGATAAACTAATTTAACTTGCATAAAGATAAGTATTAAACTAAAAATATAGTATGGAACTCAGAGATATCTCAAATGCAGGGTTTCAAAAATTACTTTAAATATTCAATAATTAAAAATTACAAATTGAGAAGTTCTGGAACAAAATATAGGGTACAAGTCACCCTTATATTTATACTAGTAAAAAGAAAAATCTCGAACATAAACCCTAAATAACAAAAATCCTATTATGCCCTTGGTCTTGATAATTCAAAATGGGTCAAAACTGATCATGTGATCTGCCAGTAGCTTTGGGAGTTGTTGCCAGCTGTTGGAGTGATCTGAGACGTTCCTGATGCCTTTGGGACAAAGGAATGAGTTTTGGCCGTTGATGTTGTCTCCTCTAGGGGTTGGGGGAAAGGGATGTGAGCAGGGGATGGCTCAGGGGTGTCACATGGTGAGTGTGAAGAGAATCTGGGTTGTGGGGTGTGTTAGGAGTGGGTTTGTGATTAAAACCCCTAAGTTTAATGAGAGAATAATTAAGGACTTAGGTTAATTAACCCAGGTTTTTTTAGGGTTTTATGGGGATGAAGGTTAATAGTGGAGGATTTGATTTGTTTAAGGGTTTTTAGTTTTTTAAAATTCTGTTTCCCCCACTAATTTTCTTATAAAACTGATTTAAAAAAATCGTTTAACAAAAAATTGTTAATGGGAAAGTGACGTGGCGAATTTGGTGAATGTGATTGGCTGTTGGTTAAGTGGGGGTGACATGGCGAATGGGTATTGGGTGGAATAGGTTTGTGTGTCTCCCCATATTGGCCCCCTATCTTTCTTTCACTTGCCTTTTAACTTTTATCAGCCCAACAATTGAAATCCTTTGAAATAAAGTTTAGGCAAATTACATAATAAGTCCCTTTCTTTGATAAATGTTGGAATAAGGACTTTTTATGTAATAAAATCATTCTCCAAGGGCCAATCATGACGTGTCTTCAAACTTCAAGGATGTATCTTGCACAAATGAATAGTGGAGGGTCATTTATGACAAGTCTTCAAAGATGAGGGACCAAAGTTGACAATTCTTCAATCTTCAAGGGTATTTTTGGAAATTCCGTACTTGGGCCCGGTTCTTTGTGCGGCTTCGTTTCTCGTGTTCGTCTTTGCTTCATTCTTGTGATCTTTTGTTGATTTCACGATATCCGTACCTAAAACACACAATGAACAAACACAAGCATATATTTGGGTATTTTGATGATATTTTAAGCGTTTTAAGCCCGATTTAGACGATGAGACTATGTATAATTGCAGTCTCATCAGAGTGATATTCTCTTTGGACAAGGTAAAGAAGGGGATCAAGAGGATAATCATAAGTAAACATACTTAACACATTAAGTGATCATTTACAAATGATTAGGATTAAGAAAAGAGAAAGAAGGCTGAAAGAAATGTCCAAAAAGGGTTGCTGAAAATGCAGATTTGATCCACTATTTATAGGAGACAAAAACCAACGGCTACCTGCACGCGGTTCCTTATTGGTCTAGGCGGTTCCTTATAAATAAATAACCGCATAGGTACTTAAGGAACCGTGGATGTAGACTCCGCTCCGTTTTGTCTTTTAGTGGGGTAGAAATATCTGAGGTAGTTTGAAACCTTCAAAGGATATTCTTATGGCATTTGGAATATGCCATATTCAAATTTACATTTTCATTTTAATAAAACATTTTCTAAAAAAGAAAGTTTATTAAAAATCTTTTGTAACATTTGACAAAAGTGAGTTTTAAGGCTAATCACTTTTATGATCACTAAACATGATTAAGATATGTTAGTGTAATGATTATTACCTTGATGATAGTGTTTGTTGGATAATTCGCTTTACGATTGTATTTGACAATAAATGTCTTTATAATTTGTTGTGATCAAAACTAATAAAGATTAGTTAACACTAACAATGTTTTTAGGCATTGCTTTGCATTAACACTTACGTTTTCGTCAATATTTTTACGTTTTCGTCAGTAAACTTAGCTTTTCGTCAGTAAACTCATGCTTTCGTCAGTAAACCTATGCTTTCGTCAGTAAACTTGAGTTTTCGTCAGTAAACTTACATTTTCGGCAGTATTTTTACGTTTTCGGCAGTATTTTTACGTTTTCTGCAGTAAATTTATGTTTTTTTAGTAAACTTACGTTTTCGTCAATTAATTTACGTTTTCGCCAGTAAATTTACGTTTTCGTCAGTAGATTTAACTGACGAAAACGTAAGTTTACTGAGAAAACGTAAATTAACTTACGAAAACCTAAAAAACCGACGAAAACGTAAGTTTACTGACGAAAACACAAGTTTACTGAGGAAAACGTAAATTAATTGACGAAAACCTAAAAAACCGACGAAAACGTAAGTTTACTGACGAAAACGCAAGTTTACTGAGGAAAACGTAAATTAACTGACGAAAACATAAATTTACTGACGAAAACGTAAATTAACTGGTGAAAACGTAAATTTACTGACGAAAAAGTTAGTTTACTGACGAAAACGTAAGTTTACTGACAAAAACGTAACTTTACTAACGAAAACGTAAATTTACTGATGAAAACGTAAGTTTACTGACGAAAACGTAAATTAACTGACGAAAACTTAAGTTTACTGACGAAAACGTAAGTTTTACTGACGAAAACGTAAATTTACTAACGAAAACGTAAGTTTACTGACGAAGACGTACATTGACTGACGAAAACGTAATTTTACTGACGAAAACGTAAGTTTACTGACGAAAACGTAAGTTTACTGACGAAAGCGTAAGTTTACTGACGAAAACGTAAGTTTACTGACGAAAACGTAAGTTTACTGACGAAAACGTAAGTTTTCTGGCAAAAACGTAAATTAACTGACGAAAACGTAT
This sequence comes from Glebionis coronaria, assembly GCA_025667525.1. Classification (NCBI taxonomy): domain Eukaryota; kingdom Viridiplantae; phylum Streptophyta; class Magnoliopsida; order Asterales; family Asteraceae; genus Glebionis; species Glebionis coronaria. Next base: position 497,469,028 of record CM046882.1, on the reverse strand, counting down.
GTTTACTGACGAAGACGTGAAAATACTAACGAAAACGTAAGTTTACCGACGAAAATGTAATTTTATTGACGAAAACTTAAGTTTACTGACGAAAACGTAAATTATGTGACGAAAACGTAAGTCTACTGACGAAAACGTAAATTTACTGACGAAAACGCAAGTTTACTGACGAAAACGTAAGTTTACTGACGAAAACGTAAGTTTACTGACGAAAACGTAAGTTTACTGACGAAAACGTAAGTTAACGATGAAAACGCAAATTAACTGACGAAAACGTAAGTTTACTGACAAAAACTTAAAAATAATGACAAAAACGTAAAAATATGATGTAAACATAAAATATTAACAAAATAAACTAAGTTTTAATAATTGGTCTCAAATTGTAATATCATTTATTTTGCCCGTGTGCCCTATGCCCGTTTGGCCCGCGCCCGTTTAGCATGCGCCCGTTTAATCTAAAATTTAAAAATCGCCCGTTTAGCCCGTGCCCGTTTTAGCCCGTGCCCGCCCGCCCGCCCATTTTGACACCTCTACTTTTGGTTTAAAAATGGACAAATAACTTACCAAAAGTAGATAAATAGTTTCGACTTTGAACCAAAATAGAGATATAGTTTCGATTTTGGACTAAATTAATGAAATAGTTTATTTTCGAACTAAAATCTAAACTATTTGAGTTTTTGACCAAAAATGAAAACGAAACCAAACCACAATGATAAAAAATGCAGTTAACTCTTAAGTTAATAATGTGTATGGCTTTGAATCTGGCGAGGACTTATAGAATAAGTTGACACGGCACGATAAATGATATGGTTTTAACATGAAATCTAACAGGTTTGAATTTATGATAATCATGTTTGGGTAAAAGAATAAGTCAATTCGTATAACCCGTTTAATAAATGAGTCGTGTTTAAATTGAATAAGTATTAAACATGTTAACACGTGAACTTGTTTAAGTATATATAAAACTTATATATAAGTTGAATTTTATGTTGGATTTGGATTAAATGTGTGTCTTGCTATGCACTTAATATAATTAAATAAGGAATGCTACATCCACACCCTTTTTTACATAAAAACTTCCACATACACATGTGGCATGTGAGTTGTACCAATCACATTGTATTATCCTTTCTCTAATTAAATTACCATTATAACTCAGATCTTTTTAAAATTATCACACAGTTATTTGTATGCTATGCTATGTTATTTGCATTTAAATTAGTTAAATAGATCAACAACCTTATTCACTGTTACACCTATTATTTAAACATGTTAAACGAGTCATAAACGGGCTATACGTGTTATGCAGGGCGAGGTGGAGTTTTTCGACACGATTAATAAATGAGTCGTGTTTAGATAGAAGTTATAAAGGTTAATATACACAAAAGTTATTAAAGTTTGCCAAAAAATTCAACACGAATACGACTCAATTGCCCTCTAAATATAAGCTTTGTTTATTATATAAGTTTATTTAAGTTTCTGTAAGTTATAATTCTCCATAAACTTAAGCTTATTAAAATTGTGATGATTTATACATAATCAAATTACTTAAACACTTATTAACATGTAAGAGATTAAAATATTTATTTAGTGTATTTTTAGATGATTACATTAGCAAAATTAGTTTTGTCTAATTTGTCAAACAACTTTATAAGAATATAAGCTACATCTCAATCATATTTATAATTGCAATCTTGTTTTTTCTCATAAGTAAAAGGACAAATTTTCACTATTTAATTTGGTTTGATCTAAAAGTGAAGATTAACCTAAGATTTAGAAAAACATCGAAGGACCATTTTTGCAAAAAAAAAAAACCCAAAAGTTTCAAAAATTGGACGGAGGGACTAAAGTTGCAAATTTTCTGAACTAATTTTTATCAATGGTGATATTTCGCTAGTGATAAAAACAATGAAATATCACTAGTGATAACGCAATGAATATCACCGGTGATATTACACTATAACTATGTTTGCTAAATATCACTAATGATATTTCATTGTGTTATCACTAGTGATATTTAATTGTTTTTATCACTAGTAAATATCATCATTGATAAAAATTAGTTCACAAAATTTATAGTTTTAGTCCCAGCGTCCAATTTTTGAAACTTTTAGACATTTTGACAAAAAATGTCCCTTTGTTCTTTTATGCAATTTAATCTTAAGTAATGAATGACTAAAATTAATCCATTTAATTGCAAGTAAAAAATACAAAATATGGAGTAACTCAAACTCTTTATATAAACATACTCATAGTCACTATCATTTGATTTATACATAGGTTCACTAAAGATTCTTTGAATAATGATAAATAGATTTACAAATAGGTCTAATTCATTTACATTTTGTCAAGTGTTACACTCAATCTCTCTCATCATTAACTATCAATCAAATTTTTATTTCCACCAATCACATTTGTAAGTTTATTATTAGATTCATTAATTAGGTCTAATAATCATTTATCATAATTTTTGTATCTCCACATGTTGTAACCAACTAACCACCCCCAAATTTGTTCATTCCGGTTATTTCAGATTTTATCCACTTCATTTACTTGAAAAATAAGACAAATTTACAATGACATCAACCCTTTAGTTAAGTTGGGAGATTAAAAAACTATTAAAAACATTAAAAGAAAAATGTTGACACGATTGTCGAGTGGTAAGAAACTCATCATTCGATGAATACTGTACAAAAGCCACGCGTGAGATATTTTAGATGGGATGAAAGGGAACTTACCTGCCACATAAGCAACCTATGAGTGGCATTTATCTCCTCTCCTTCCAGCCTTTTTTTTAGGTAAATATTGATTGATATTGATTTGAAAAGATAAAACAATGATCTTGTGAGTACATTGAAGGTTTGCAAAAACCAAACCAATTAGAAAAAAAACTACCATCTTGAAATTGAAACGAATAACACAATTGAAACATAACCAAAAAATCAGATCCTTCATTGCAGATCTTCAAACTTCAATATAAAACATGCGCTTTTGACTTGTCTTGATGGCAAAACATAAGTCCAAATATAAAGCTGATGAACATCCTGCAAAGAAACTCAAACAAAAACAACCTCCAAAACCATACTCACCGAACACAAAAACCACGTAATAAGGGCAAAACACCTACGGGCGACATTAAAACGGCTTGAACAGAACCTTGAATACCGAGTGCCGAAGCCAGCCTGTGAGCTGTAGCGACGACGCAACCCAATGGGTGGTGGTTTCGCGAGATATGAGATCGGAAACAGAGATGAACTTGTACTCGAGAAGATTGGTAGATGATGCATCATTCTTGAAAAAAGGTTAGATTTGAAAGAAGATTTGGCTATATACTGAAGTAACTTGAAAGGTAACAATGAAAGATTTGATTGTGAGTAAAACGAGCCAAGCTGATGAGTTGTCCGGACCATCGACAGAAAGTTGGTGGCCGGAAGGGCGGCGGCTGAGAAAAGAAGCTAGGATTAAGGAGGTTTTGTTTTTAGAGAGAGGAAAAAGTTTTTTTAAATAATGTTATGCGTGTATTAGATGTAGATCGTTTAACATTATATTATTAAATCTTTTACTTAGTAAAGCAAATGTTTGTGCAAATTATATATGTTTCAAAAATCAATTCTTCTATTAATTAGTAATATTTTATAATTAAATATTTGTATATATTTTTCGAAATAATAAAAACTAAATTATTTCAAAATTTTGTTAAAAAAGAATTAAAAATATAAAATTTTGGTGAAAGAATTGGATGGAGAGAAAAAATAACATAAAATATATGTGAAAACAAAAACTTAAAAAGAGAGGTAATTAATAAAACTTTAATGACTAAATTTTGATAAATTAGATGGAGTTAAGTTAAAACTTATAAATTTTATATTTTTTAAAATAATTTTAAAAAATAATAAAATAACATTTAAACTTTATATCATAAAAAAACATATATAAAAACTATTTAAACACTAATATTAATACATAATAAAATAAAATTATGTACAACTACATAAATAATTATTTGTTGTACTAATATGATGATCACAAAACATTAAACACGAAAAAATATACATATATCCATGTATTATACTAAAATATTAAAATAAATTTAATTTTTATGTAAATTTTGTGCGCGTACAAGACTTATAACTAGTAAAAAAGAAAACGAAACTACATTGACTTGGTTGAAGAAGTTTACTACGTAGTATTTTATTTAGGTGTTAGAGAGGTTGGATTGTCATGTTAATGGGTTAAATGAGTCGGGTTAAATCGAGTTTTGACATTTAAAAATATGACATACAACCCGAACTAATATGAGATCGAGTTATCAAGTTGATTCTAACCGTGTTTGGGTCAAATCGAGTATACTTGTATACAGGTTGGTTGCCCCAATAAGTTATAAGAATAAAAACACCTTTATGTGAACTTTAAGATGTTAAGGTAATACTCTATATGACAATATTCATAAGAATAAAAAGTAAGCAATAATATAATAAATAAGACGCAATTTGTAAGGCTATACATAAATAAAAAAAACTTTTTTACATCAGTCACGTCAGTATCACATCAGTTTTTTCTCTCATACTTTTCACATTCACGTTTACTCATAATTAAAAAACACCCTCACATCAAAATAGTACATTACTTTTATTCATTCTTAAATAAAAACATTACATTAAAATTAAAAAACCATTACATTAAAAATTAAAAAACATTACAATAAACTTATAAAAACGTAAAATAAAACATTACATTAACATTAACAATATTACATAAAAATTTTAAACATTACGAAATGTATTTATAGGGGATAAATGGTGTATTGAAAAAGTTTTGTGTGTAGACGTTTTATTTTTTGTTTTTTAAAAATTAATGTGTTTTGAAATGTATTTATAAGAGATAATGGGTGTTGAGTTTTTTTTTCAGAAGTTTCTTTTTTGTTGTGTAAAAATTAGTATATTTTAAAATATATTTATAAAGGATAAATAAAGTGTTAAAAAGTACTTTTTATTAAAATGGTAAATATCCCAATGAAACCCACGTTTACACACTATACGAAAAGTGAGAAGCTCGCGTTACATGACCCATTTTCTTCCACTCACGCGCGAAAATTCGGATGTTTATCAATGTCACGCATGACATTTGTGTTTTTGACTCAAGCCACACTTGTTGAGTTGTTGATAAAACAATAAAATTATGGTAGTATTAGACTAGGAGGAGTGGTGCCATACTTACTCATCATCATCTTAGCGACACTTCAATTTTTTAATAAACTCACCAAAACTCTCCATGGGAGGTAATGACACTCATCCAAACTCACTCATACTTACCTTTAATACCTATTTTTTATTATTTAAACACAACACACTCACAAAAAATACCCAATAATAAACCTAACCAAAAAAATAAAACCACCCGATCCCACAATATTACAACTCACGCTGGGTGAGTCTGGTCATGTTTTTTGATGTGTGGGAGTTACTCGTGCGCGACTAATTTGAGGAGGAATGAAACTCGCTCGCGAGTTTGATCAACCCACTCGTGGCTTAGTCACCACTCCCTTCAGTCCAGCGACGGAGCCAGTGGGGGGCCAGAGAGTGCTTTGCCACCCCCAACAATGGCAGACTTACCTATAACAAGGGAGGAAGAAAGCAAGCCAAGAATCAACTATTAAAATTTTTCAGTACCATTCATGTTTTATTTTAATGGAGGTTAGATGGATGAAGGAGATGACTTCCTACTGGATAAATATGTTTTTTATGTTTGTTTTATGGAGTTAGTGCTTTATAGAACACATGTGTAGTATATATGTGTATTTTCGTTAAAATTTTATTTACAACCCTTTACTTTACAATTTATCACTTTAAAAGTTAAAATATTTATTTAATTTCTTTTTCAAAAAAACTATACATTGCTATTGAAAAATAATTTGGACCTCTAACACGGAATCATGGCTCCGTCTCTAAGATATATCAAACAATAATGAATTGTAGAGTAGCATACACACATCAGCATCTAAACGTTTACTAAAAAAAAGTTATATCTTTGGATCTTAACAGATCGATTCGATAACATAAAAAACTCAACGTTAACCGATCCTTTTTCAAAAACTAAGAACTTACAAAAATTGTTGGGTGGCGTACGTAACGCCTTTTAAACGTTTACTATTGCATTATACATTCGGCAATTATCAAATTGATCTGATAACATGAAAAAGTCTAACCTTTAGCCGATTTACTTTTAAAAAATCAAGAATTTATAAGAATCGTTGAGAATAGTCCTTTTAATGTTTAGTTTTTTGCTTTTTAAACATCAAACGCACAGCCCCCAACAACATAATACTAGTCTCAACTTGTGTTGGTCAATCCCACGGAAATATATAAACAAGCTTTACTTTCTTTCATTATTCCACGTGGGATTTTACATACAAAACTAATTTCTACCTGTAAACACTAGACAACTTAATCATTTTAATCTGATAATATGAAAATCTCGTACTAGATTTTACCATTGATCTTATAGACATTATCTCTATTAGGCACAAAAAATACATTATCACAATTCGAAGAATTGGTTGCAAACCACACCTTTCGAGTCTATTGAACTACGTATGTTCTATCCATGAAAGTATGAAATCCTATTACCAATATCCATGAGTGTCAACTAATCGCATACTCGTTATAATATGAATTAACGGGCAGCCATACCATGAGTTAAAAAAGTTGTGTACTCACTACAAAGCATTACCAGTGACTAGTTAGATTTGACTCGTTAATAATTATGTGCCTAATGAATGTGATCATATATTATTTGGATTGTATAGACGCAAGGCTCGTATTGTCTTCAACATAATAGAAAATCTATAATTAGGCACACCAGTTAAGCATCTCAATCAATGCTCATATATAAATAGGTAAAAGTTTTCACCTTTGCGTGTTATAATGCGTCATCAATTTTTTATATTCACGCAGTCCTGAAAAATCTATTTGGGCCAGTGTTATACCCTGCTTGTGTTGCTTGTTGGATTAAGTGATTAACTATTGTGGCAATACAGTTAATCATAAGTTTCACAGTTTATTGTTTTGTGTGGCGGCACATTTTTGTGATAACGTTAGATATAATGTATAAACAGCTATAAATTTAAAGATGTTAGATTAAAGCAGATGTAAAAACCTGCAACTCAACTGTTGTGTTCTACTTCAGATAGTTAATCTCATGCAGGCTTTTGATATTAAAGTTTTAGATTGGTCACTCGAACAAAGTTTCATTGGGTTCTAAACTTAGAATAGGAAAACACAAAACCTTTTATGTGTTCGCATGGACCTTCAGGGCGGAAGTAAATAGAAGCAAGGGTAAGATTTATCCTTTAAAGCGAACGTTCAAGGCTTACATACTGCCCAATTGAATATTATTACGAGCTCAAATAACTAATTACTAACTTGCCCTTCAAACAAAAAAAAGCTCGTCATATACGGAACCTTTGTATGATGAATATAAAGAACACTACTAATTTTGGGGTCCAAACTATGTTTTAGAGAACCTGCAATGCCCGGATTAATGGTTAACAAATGACCAATCATGATTATGATCATAACTAAAGAAAGTATTCCTATGTGATACGAGTGAAAAAAAATGCTCCCAACAAGCTTTACACTGCGTGTGATATTTAATATTTCAATACTTGAATGTAATATCTCAACTCCTATCAAAACTTTGCAATACCCTCTTTAATAGATACAAACGGGTATGGAGACAAGGCCATCATACTCAAGTCTGGCCAAGAAAACCTCCTAGCTAGCGTAAAATCCAATAGCGTTTGCCATGTGCACTTTCAAGTTTAACCTTTCTTGACTCTTTTCTTTTTTTAGGTATTCATAAGCCTTCACGACGTACTTAGATTCAGGACCATAAAGATGACATGCGGAGGCTGCTTTGTAAGCCAGAAGCTCCATGTTCCCTGTGAAAGATGCAACATACTAACATGTCACCATGACTAAATTACGCTAAGAATCAAATAAAAAAAATGCAATAGCTAACTACTTATGAAAAGGCAACTTTTTCCAGAAAAGAGTGTTTTTGGGTCAACCATCCCACAGATTTTCAAACAGTACCAAACGATTATCTGTTTTAAATCAGCAAACAGACTGCCCATTTTGCCCCATTTAAGTTTAAGGTTTAAAAGTAATCAGCGAAATTACACATTAAACTACTTACACTTCTAAGAGTTGAACAAAAGGAAAAGCTACCTGAGGCAACTTCTGACGCAAGTATGGATTGGGTGAAATGACGTGTCAACCACCATCGACAGCGTAATCTCCAATTTTTTCTTGATACAGGATCTTTAAACATATCAGGAACATTCTTGACACGTTCTGTGTAACTATCACCATAGTTGTTCACACAACTTGACATTCTGTCCTCGTCACATTGTGCAAGTCTTATAAAGCAAGAAGCGAACTCCTTCCATATATAACTGTCTGCATATGTGGCATCTAAATGCAAAGCAATCATCTCTACCAACTTCTCTAAGCTGTAATATCCTGGATGAAAATCCCAATGCAGACAAGTCAGTAGACTTATAATAAGGAACTGAGCACCAGGAGAGCTAAAAGTTTACAAAAGATAATATATTATTCATGTATGAAACTTATAAACTTAGCAGACTATGAAATTCAGCAGATGCCACAATGCATTACCATGTGCAACAAAATTATAGAAAAAAGGTAGGCAAAACCTCCTATTGGGCTGTCTCATTTTGATATTTATAAAAGGCAAACTTCGCAACAAAAGTTAAATCACCTGATATCTGATTCATGTTTCGAGAAGCCACCATGTTTTCACGCATAAAAAAGTATGACTAACTTACGGTTTAATCGAAGGCGTTAGTAACTTTGACCATGTTCAATTTTTTCTGATGTGTTGCTCGCCGAAGTGACAAAAGATAACCAGTTCGTTTAACTAACTACCCAATTTGAGAAACTTTGAAAGTCTGAGCCTTTTCACATAGTGCAAATCAAGTGTTGCCCAAAGCAGAAATAAGATAAAAGTTCCTTTCCTTTTTAAGCAAGTGTGCTGTGTGCATAAGTTTGGACTTTGGACTTTACATGTCAAACTATTTGATCCACTGAAAAGTAGACAATACACTTGGCAATGGAAGATAAACCTCCGTAACATACCATCATGATGTAGGTTGATTAGCTTTGCTAGCGAGTGGCCACAAGCTGGATCCTTTTTAAATGAGTCCTCAAAGCAGATGCAAAGTTTGGTCACGTCCTCATTTGAAAACTGCTCCAGAAGACTAGCTTTTAACCTTCATTAATAAAAGAGTGTCAAAGCAAAAAACAAAAAACTTAAAGAATTCACAAACATGATCAACCAACTTAATGCAATAAAGCTTATATCTTTGAACATAGTAGTATCATCTCTTATAGTTTTTCAATTCCTAACTGATAACATATCACAAACATATATAGGAGGTTTCGCACCAAAAGATCATGAAGATAATTACCCAAAAGGGAGTTCGGCTTCAGAACTTTGAACAACACTTTCCACCTCTTCTATAGCTTCCTTAACTTGATCCCCGAGAAGTAGCATCTGCCAAAACTTAAACCTCAGAGAAATTCCTTGTACATATATTAGACAAAAGTTATAAAATGCTGCTTGCCTGTATTAAAGGAAGTAAAGCCTCAAAAGCTGGTGGAGTATAATGAAGGGCGTTCTGTAAATGCTTCACTGCAGCCTTATAATGATCATTTTTTATTCTCTTTTGAAGAGAGACAAAATCCTCAAATGTTGTGCTGGAATATTTGAAAGGCAACAAGCGCGTTTCCAGATCTGTGGCAAAGAACAGAAAGTTAATGCAAATTAAAGCCACATTCATTTTGGTGGGACGATATGATATTTCACCCAATCAACAAAAGTGAACTGATACAACCACTAGTATTATGATTAATCCAAGTTTCTTATTTGGTATTCTAATTGTATATACTATTGATAGATAGGCTTTTATTCTTATTAAGAATTTAGGTATCAATTTTTAGATAGGTAAGTATACCATTTTGTATTGTAACATGAGCTCAAATTATTCAACAAAAACTAAAATCACCCATAAAGATTAAAACTCACCACGGGCATAAAATACAGAACCAAATCGCTTGTTCCCAGTATGGGGAAACCGCGAGACATAACCACTTTGATCACTCTCAACAGAGTCCATATGAATATCTTCATACTCTTGTACTTCTCTTTTCAAGTCAAAGTCAACCTCCATTTTGACTTTTGCATCTCGGTCAACAACTTCGTCAGGATCAATTACTTTGCCAAATCTAATGGATGTGTTTGAATTCCGTTGAGAGCAAGAACCAGAATCTTGCACTTCAACAGCACTTTGACCATTTGACTGATCGATTGACATGCTTTGTTGGGGCCCTGACATTCCTGACTGAATGGGACTACTTGACTCGAGTGAATCGTGTAATTGCATTTCTTCCTGGATAGAATTGTACCATAGCTGAGAAAACGTTAACCCAGCAACCAAATTCGCTTTGGGGTCGCTTGACACATTACTCTCTTGCAAAACGCTGATAGAACACAATTTATTATAATTAGAAGTCAGCCTTTATCTGTATCTGATCTAACATAACAAAATGTAACAAGATAAAATAATGTTGTTGATCATTAAAAGCCTATACTCAAATAGTACTCGGTCTGCAATTTGTTTTGGGGCATCAAAAAATTAAGTCCATAGTCAAAAGTTTGAGATATACTCTAATGGGTCTAAAGAAAAACTTAGAATAGGGGGGTTTGATGTCAAACGGGGGTATAAAAAATATTACATTGTATATAAGGTCCATCTATCAAATCTAAAATAAGTAGTGAATTTTTATAGCATGCTACTATATCTCATCGTTTAAGAATACCAAAATTAAGTAGGCATATTCCCAATTTATAATAAATTGCTTTAAAAATATTCATTTTTAAAAAAGAGCTAAAAAACACTTTATCCAATCAGATGCAACAAATAAATTTCTGAAACTAGCGAATGAAGCTATGCAAACCTTAAAACAGCCTGGTATGCCCCCTCATTATCTCCTCGTGAAAGACAGAGTAGAATGAATTCTAATTGTACATCAAAACTGCCCTGCCAAAAATCCGAACTTCATTATAGATTCAAGACACAAGATGTAGTCATGTGAATCATAACAATATACCAGATGCATGAACATAATGCAAACAGATAGAACAGATACCAGATACATGAACATAAAAACAGAGCATATTATAAATCATATAAAAAGCATAAATCTAGACGATACCTTTATTGGTGATCGCTTATTTTTTGTAACCGCATAATCCTTTTTCATCCATATTTCGTAAACCTGCTGGATTTTTCTTGGTTTCTTTTTTGCAACTCCCATATGTTCTAAAAGCTCCAACGCAGCCTACATTGCAAATGCATAACCTGTGAGTTAGTTAAATATCTATATGGGAGTTCCAGCCATACAAACAATAGAAGACTCTGTTCCCCGAATGATTGTTCAACTCATAATACATATGCAATGTTCGGAGAACAATTCTCATTCCTTTTAATAGCCACCACAAGCATACTAAATTCAGTGTGTCTTCATGAACCTCAACTATGAATAAAACAGCTAATGCACACATTACTAATTCAAAATAAAAGACCATCTACACAAGAAAAAACTGCATGAATGGTTTTTGAATATAGGCCAATTTGTATTTGAGGTGTCGTACTTTACATTCACATAAACCAAAATAACTTGCTTTTAAAAGCGTCTAAAGAGGGGTATTTGTACTTGCAAAAAGTAATATTGACATACTTTATACTTATGCCAATAACTCAATATTTCTGTTTAGACATTTATAGAAGTAAATTGCCCTGTTTTAGGTGGATGCGAAGTACAATACCCCAAATACAAACTGGCCTATAGTACATTACCCTTACTTGCAACCTTCGTTCACAAAAACACAAAGTATAAAACCCACGGCTCATAACTGGTTCATCTAACATGTTGCTGCTAAAGTTGCATTGTTTGAGCCACAATAGCACTTCTAAACAATTTAAGGAGCATAACATGGAAACCACGGATATTTCGACTATATTAGTTGATTAGTTCATCCGTAGTTTCCAAGAGCATGCCTTCTTAGCATATAGTCCATAAGCATCCGAATACTATTCCTGCATTGCGTTTAGTTACAGGTTATATCTTTCATAAGGATCTATGCAGTCCAAATAAGCCATCCCAAACATCCCTGATGTAAGGGTTGGCTACTTCATAAGTTCAAAATGCATCTCTAATTTCCAAATCCATGCATCCTCACTATGTTTCCCCAACAGTAAGCCTATTGATACATAAGTCTAACACTACTTCACCTTCAATACAAAGTCGTGTTCTATATACCACCAGAATCACCTTTAAATTTTACGATAATAGGCCCATTGATACGCAGTTTAACAATATGTAACGTCATCTTCAATATACTAATTCAATTAAACTAACATCTACTTATAATTTGATACAGAGTTCAACACTACATTAGAGTCCTTTATACCACTATAACTAAATCAAGCTATATTTTGCAGTAATAGGCCTATTAATACATAGCATAAGTCAGTATGCAAACACTTGTTTTATATACTAATTCTGTAAGTATGTCCTCGCCACATTCGGTAGTAGTTAAACTCCTAATCTGTATACTAATTTAATATCATCAAACTGCCTCTGTAATTTGATAGATAGTTTAACACCACTTGAAGTCTCACTCTATATACTAATTAAAAGTACAGTAATACATACGGTAAGAGTTAGCAAAAAAATTTCTACATACAATTAAACAGAACCATACTATATTTCGGCGTGTCTTTAGCAAGGAGCATTTTAGAGCGTTTCGGAGAGGGTACTGTTTAATGTTTGAATTAAAAGCTTGTTTGGCAATAGCCAACGAGCGTTTATCTGTTTGTTTTATTTTCAAGATGCTACATTTCAGATGCTAATTGAAGAAGAGTTGAGCTTTCAAAGATAAACAAAGGCTGTGTTTGGAAAAGGGCTTATTAGGCTTATAAGGCTGTAGTGGTAGCATCTGGGTTTTAAAAAGCGCGAAGCGCACCGAGGCGCCGAGGGTCAAAAAGCTGAGGCACGAGGCGCCGAGGCGAAAGCGCGCGCATCACGTACCCGAGGCAACAATCTTATAAAAAATATTTGTAAATTATATACAATGCACAAAACACAATAATACCAAATTACGATCAAAATATACCATGGATTTTCATAGTTCACGATTCCATTCGTTAGAATACATAAATATTACCAAAATCATCAGAATTGTTATCATTTATGTGATTTATTCATTATAATTAGTCATATTGACCCTATTTTAAAAAGAAAAGCCCATAAGAAAAAGCCCAATACATATGACTAAGACCAAATTCACATTATAATGCCTAAGTACATGATGCGCAATAAAGCACCGATGCACGCTTTAGCTGATGCGTACCCGATGCGTGCGCCTCACCACGCATCCCACAATTGCATTGCCTCAGGGTGTCCGATGCAATAGGGGTGTGCATCAGCCTCAGTCGCGCCTCAGAAGCGCTTTTTTAAGCAGCATCTAACGGCAATTGCAAGTTTCACTAAACACGGCCTTTGTTTACTGGTAGCCCGTTTCCAAACAAACAAAAAATGCTGCCACTAACGACCATTGCTAGTTTCACTAAACAAAGGCTGTTGATGACGTATAGTCCCCAGCCGGGTTATTAACCCGGCCCACGGGTACTACCCGTATCCGGCCCATCACAGATGGGTGGGAATAATGTTATTTGAGCTTATGGGCTTGGATGAACAGTAACCCCGGCATGCCCGGTGCAGGGTTAGACAGAATCATACTCCTACTATGATTAGGATTTATCCCAAAGGAGAGGATATTCACTCACCATAATTAGAAGATAACAATCAATCTAAATCTGGTGATTATCCTTGCCTTGGGGCCGAAGCATCAGTGACAGCCCATTAGGGTTTCACTGCCTATATAAGGAACCCCCAACCCAAGGGTTCCACAAAGGTACTACATTCTACACTCTCAAACTCTCATCCGATTCCTATAACCCTAATCGATTACTTACTCTCACGCCGGAGTCTAATCGTGGGAAACATTCCCACGGTGAGCCTAACGCGTGTTGTCTAGTGTGCAGGATCCCAACCATACGATTCACTTGGTGCAGGAGCCGGAGTCCAGCCAACCCGAATTAAGCCTAATTCGGGTCTAGCAAGGATCACCCAACTTTTGTATCAACAGCTGTGTTTGGAGGACTTATTAGGGCTTAACTTTTAAGATATGCTAATAAAATAAGCTTTGTTTGTCACATAAGTTTATAAGGCTTTTATAAGCTATAAGCCCACGCCCATTGAAAGGGGCTTATAGCTAGTCAAATTACACAAATGCCCTTCAAAATATAATGGATTATCACGAAAAAGCTAAAGATATATTTGAATTTAATTTGATGTATTTTTATTCAATTTTACATTAATAAGCTTCAACTCCAACTAATTCGTCAAACAGCTTTATAAAAATATAAAAATCTCCATCTTTCAGCTTATAATATAAGCTTCAGCCCCACATCCCATTTGGCAAACATACCCATAATACATAGTTGAACAATATCTAAAGCCATATCGTACATACTAAATAAAGCTACACTCTAACAGTAAGCGTATTACGTAGCAATTCACAATTCAACACTAAATGTCAAATACAAATCCAATCCCAATATAACAAATAACCGTTCCAAATATGCTCTCTTGCAACATTAGACCTACCAATACATATTTTCACACACGACCATTCGAATCAAACTAAACCGTCTACTCATATATTACGCAATAGTATCGAATAATAACGCATTAACGCCTAATATAACAAAGAACCGTACCAAATATGCTATCTCGCAACATTAGACCTACCAATACATAGTTTCATACATCACTATTCTAGTTAAATTAAACCATCCACTCAAACACAACAATAACAACAACATACCCAATCCGGCGAAGCGAGGTATGGTGGAGGTGAGATACCTCGCTTTGGCGGGATTGGGTATGTTGTTGTATGTGAGTAGATGGTTTAGTTTAATTAGAATATTTGCGCCTGTTCGAAAACAAGCCGCCATCGCGACTAGTCGCGTTCTACAAAACACTCAATACACCAGACACTTCAACCCAATTCTGACCCCTGACCAACTGCCTAAACAAAAACCTTAGCCTCTGTGTTATGATCCCACATCGTCCAAGTATGGGAATGGCTGATGGTTTATAATGTCTAGGTGTCCCCTCCTCAAACAAGCTAGTTTTTTGAGTGAGTTCTACACTTTGGACTTATGAACCTTTACGAGCATAGTATGGGATAGGTTCGTGCCAATTGGTATCAGAGCTAACCCTACCTTTCGAGGTCCCAACACTCGGAGTGGTGGCCTATGGAGTGGTGGCTTGGACCCGAAAAAAGAAGGGTGCCAACCGTAACCAATATAGGCGTGACCAACGAGCTCGGAGTGGTGGCCTATGGAGTGGTGGCTTGGACCCAAAGAAGGGTGCCAACCGTGACCAACATAGCCGTAGTAGGACCAACGAGGACATTGGCCCTTCGAAGCGTGGGGTATTGTTATGATCCCACATCGGCTAAGTATGGGAATGGCTGATGGTTAATATGTCTAGGTGTCACCTCCTCAAACAAGCTAGCGTTTTGAGTGAGTTCTACGCTTGGACTTATGAACCGATACGAGCCTAGTATGGGATAGGTTTGTATCACTCTGCCTATGCACTGACCTTGAACTCCATCGTATTTTTCCTTTCAAAGTATAAGAAAGCTTCGTAATTGACAGTATCACTCCTTTTAGTTTTCTCTTCTGCTTTGACACGTCATCTAAATCGAGATAACTTACTTTTAAAAACATCTAGAAAGTGGTATTTGGACTTGCAAAAAGTAATATTGATATACTTATGTCAATAACTCGATATCTTCTCTTTAGACATTATAAAAGTAAATTGCCTATTTTTAGGTGGATGCAAAGTACAATACACCGAATACAAATTGGCCTATAGTACATTACCCTTACTTGCAATATTCGTTTACAAAAATACTAACAACATGGCTCTTAACTTGTTAATCTAAACATGTTACTTGCTGCTAAAGTTGCATTATTAGAGCCACAATAGCACTTCTAAACAATCTAAGGAGCATAACAGCCATTGCTAGTTTCACTAAACAAAGGCTGTGTTTGGAAAAGGGATTATTAGGGCTTAAACTTTTAAGATAAGTTAGCTAATAAAATAAGCTTTGTTTGTCAGATAGGCTTATGGAAGATTTATAAGCCATAAACTTCCATAAGCCCAATCCCATTGAAAGGGGCTTATAGCTAGTCAGATTACTCAAATACCCTTAAAAATATAAAGAACTATCAGCAAAAAGCTAAAGATATATCTGAATTTTTTGATGTAATCTTATAAGCTTCAGCTCCAACTAATTCGTCAAACAACTTTATAAATCACAATTCAAAACTATGTTAAAAAAAACAAATTCAATCACAATAAAAACAAATGACTAACAAATATTTAAGCCTATCAACAACAAACAGCTATCTCGCAACATTAGACCTACATATACATAGTTTCATAGTTCATACTCTAGTATTCCTAACTAAACAAACTGCCTACTCGTATGTTCCCCAATAGTACCGAATACTTACGCCTAATATAACAAATAACCGTACCCAATATTTACGCCCAATTAAGTAAAGAAAAACAGGTAAATAACCGACACACGATTCAGCTGCAAGTAAAACAAAGCTCTAAGGGGGTGTTTGTCATGGCTTATATAATGTAAGCCCATTTCGGCTTATATAACGTAAGCCCCAATTTTGTGGCTTATTTGGAGACTTATGGGCTTATATAAGTTTATAATATCATGACAAAGTTATATAAGCCCCTACATCTCAAAATAAGCCATAAAAATGAGTCTTATGTTATATAAGCCGAAAATAAGGCATATTTCGGCTTATATATCATATAGCCCATTTTTCAAAGCTTATTTGGAGACTTTTGGGCTTATATAAGTTTATTATATCATAATAAACTTGTATAAGCTCACAAGTCTCCAAATAAGCCACAAAATTAGGGCTTATGTTATATAAGCCGAAATAGACTTACATTATATAAGCTCACAAGTCTCCAAATAAGCCACAAAATTGGGGGTTATGTTATACAAGACGAAATAGACTTACGTTATATAAGTTAAAACAAACGGCCCCTAATTGAGTCAAACTAATCTACAATACAATTCATAGTTTCATACTCAAGTATTCTAATTAAACTAACTGCCTTCTCGTATGTTTCCCAATAGTATCAAATACTTACGCCTAACATAACCAATAACCGTACCCAATATTTACGCCCAGTTAAGCCAAAAAAACAGGCAAATAACCGTCTACTCGCTATATTTCACAACAGTATCGCGTATCTACACACAATTCAGCAGCAAGTAAAACAAAGCTCTAATTAACGCAAACTAATCTACAACACAATTGATAACCGTACCGAATATTTACGCCGGTTCGACAACAACCCCCCGTCCCGTCTGGTCCCCTTCAACAAAACACTTAACACCCCAGCCGCCTCATCCCAGTTCTGATCCCTAACCAACTGCCTCAACAAAAACCTAAGCCTCTGCCTATGAACAGACCTTAAACTCCGTCCTGTTTTTCCTTTCAAAGTATAAGAAGGCTTCGTAATTGACAGGATTATTCCTTTTAGCTTTCTGTTCTGTTTTGACACGTCATCTGTTTTTGGTATTTTGGATGATTTGGTGTTGGTTTTGAGGGCGTTTTCGAGTTGTTGGGTTTGTTCTTCGTTGAAGCTGAATGAGGTGTCGTCGGTTTCGTCCTTCATTTGAGAGAGAGGTTTAATGGAAGGGATGATAATACTCAGGAACAAGGGTTTTTATTCAAAAAGAAAAGATGGGCCAATAAGTCTAAATAATACTACTCCAATACTTTTGGGCCTGCCAAAATGGATAGAAACAAGAATAACACCTATAGTCCATCAGCTCAAGGACTATATTCTTTGGAAAAGATAAACATCATGATGCAACTTTTAAGTTATCAACATATATGCAATTTTTGCCAAACCATAAGGATATTTATGTAATACTCCCTCCGTCGGTCCCAAAATTATTGTCCTCGACAAAAAACACACAATTTAAGAAAGTACATTTATTACAGTCTTCTCTCTCTTACTTTTTGTTAGAAAGACAATTTTACCCTTACCTATTTAATTAGAATGTTGTTTAAAGTTTAAAGTTTGTAATACTTATTTTAAGTAAGGATAATATAGTAAACTTGATCATACTTTCTTATCTATTTTTAGTATAGGACAATAATTTTGGGACATCCGAAAAAAGAAAGAGGGACTATAAATTTGGGACGGAGAGAGTACTTATTTAACAAATTTTAACCTTAGAGAGCTAGGAGTCGTCGGGCCTCAAAAGTAGTGTCAAAACAGTCATGTAGGATTTTAGAGCTTTGACACCAGATCCCCTTTGGCACTATATTTCTAGGTTAACTGTTGATAAGGGTGAGCATTTGGACCGTCGGACCGGACCGGACAATTTCGGTCCGGTCCTTGGTCCGGGGTTTTGGACGATTTCGGTCTTTAGTCCGGTCCGAACCTGTTGCTCAGCCCTAACCGTTGGTGCCCAAAATGTGGTGCCAAAGTTTTTTTTTTTTTAAATACCAATAACTTAAATAAAAACTTTATTAAAAAAACATTACATGTCAATAAAAAAGAGTACATTAATTTAAAAACATAAAAAAACGAAAAAAAAAACATAATGAAAGGAAATAAACTAGTTCTCGGAAGGGGCATATAATGCGCGAATCGCATCTTTTTTACTCTCGATGATTTTCCGGTCCGAGGGACGCATCATGGTTGTGTCGATTTGAAGAACTTTGAAGTCCTAGGCCACCTTATGCGTGTTGAAGTAATTAATTTTTGCATTCGCCACATGCTCCGTGATATCCAATTTTGACTTGCGGTCTAGCGCGTATTATTCTTTCATCATTTGTTGATACGCTTCCGGGTTTGAACCGGAACTAGCCATTGAGTTGGAGGAACGTTGACTTTTAGCAACACGATACGACCCGGCCAGCCGTGGCACCGCATCGGGACCGTCCTCGGTAACACGAAGACAATTTTGCCTTTCTAGAATCGAATCAGGGTTCCTCCACTTGTACTTGTCCTTCAAAAAATTCCAAGCCGACTTTTGCTTAAAAGTGAACCCCGCCATTCTTTTATAAGCTAGCTCAACCCGATTCATAAACTCCTCATCGTTCTCCCCACTCATCACTTGCATCTCGTCCACAAGATTGTTAAACTTTTTGATTTCACGATTCAACGTGGTCCACTTTTTTGCCATCATGTTCTTGGTGCGAACCGCATTGTATGTGTCGGTTACCTTGAACCAAAAAGTATCTTTTTTTACCCGCACCAACATTAGGATCCTCGTAAATTTGTATGTAACATTTGGCCAAAAGATACTCCACATCGGTCCACAAATTTCGAATACCCGGACCGGCTTTCAGTTCAACGTTCTTCGCCTTGAGCTTCCTGCGGGTACTTTCTTTGACGTTGGCGTCGGGATATCTTGTTCGTCATCTTCATCTCCGTCTACTAGGTGATGGGATTATTGGTCGGATAGTGGTGTAGGTTGTGGTTGTGAACTGATTTGGGCCGAAAATTGTTCTTGTTGAAATTTCAAAAATGCTTCATTTTGATTGGGATAAAATAACATTTAGTTGAATTGGGGTTGAAAAGGGGATCCCAGATCCGAAGACGAACCGGAATTGTAGTTTGGAAATTGGTTGGAAGGATAGTTAAGCATGTTTTTGTCCAACTGAGATCCATTTTTGGTGCGTAAAATTGGAAGAGATTATAGAAAAATGAGGTAGAAACTGTAAGAAATAATTATAAAAAATTGGGCGAAAAGAGGTATAACTTATAAAGTGATTTGGGGGATATTTTTTGGAAAAAAATGAAAAAAAAAATTCAAATCCAACGACTATATTATTAAATCCCAAGGGCTATATTTGAATTTTGAAAAAAAAAGAAAAAAAGTAGACAACTTACCAGCTCGGCTGGTCCGGTTGGCGCGAGAGCTGTTGATCCCAAACTTAGATCGATTAGCTTTGTGTATACGAGATTAGATCAAGTATAACACGTAGAGAAACCTTTGTATATGCTTTGTAGATCTAAGTGTTATGCGGAATTTAACACTTAAACTAGAACACAAGATGTAAACAAAACTTTCACTTTGATTATGAATGTCAAACTTGCTTACAATGAAAGATGTTTACGAACGAAAACTTATGTAAAACTTGATATTAAACATTAACCTAAAGGCCTTCTTTTATAGACTAAGAAGCCTTGTACAATAAGCTACGTATCAACTATTCTAGGTAAAGATAAATATAGAAAATACATTGTCGTTTCTATCCTTACTAGAAGTATTCTAGAATATAATAAACGTGTAGCTTATATCTTCTATCAGTGCTTGTCTTCAATCTGTCAACGCTTGACTTTAACTTGTCAACGCTTGAGCTGTCAGCGCTCACTTTGTTCTTGTCAACGCTTGAGTTGTTCTTGTCAGCGCTCAAGTGATCTGGCCTTAATTTATTCCCAACAATCCTCCCCTAAACTTGATATCCACTCCTATGATCAAGTTTCTGAATAAGCATTAAGAACTAGGAGGAGTCTGACAAATCTTATCATATTGATAATGAATAAATCTGATCAAATCCTTTGCCACGTCACTTGAATAATCTATCTCCAGCTGAGTGTCCTTCATCTTTTCCAAAATAGCCTTGGATATAAAATATTGAGCATCCACAAGTAGATACTCAGCAAACTTTGTAGAACTCAAATGGTATACACCAACAGCTGAATATAACCTCCATTGAAGACCACTGAGGTCATCTTCAAGATCCTTCCATATTTCAGGATCTTCTTCATTTGTCCCACACATTCTTTTGAATGTGGTCCAAAGTTTTATTCCATTAGCTGAAGTTGGTGCTTCAGCCTCATACTTGGTCTCTAGCAACCTCCAAAGGTCTACCAAGTCTTCTCTATCACAACTTGTAAATAAAGATATGAGAGTGGTAAAAGTGTGTACCTCCTTGCCAAATCTGCCAATCTTCCAGAATCCACATTCATCCTCATCATAACTCACAATTGGATTCCTGGAATCTAATGGTAACACCTGCACCATATCTGAAGCTTCTAATGGGGAGAGCTTGAGGCTCTTTCTTATAACTGCTTCACCTGGATATAGTGGATCCATATCTTTTGGAAACTCAAATTTAAATCCCTTCTTCACTGGCCTGGGAATCATCATAGCTTTCTTGATTTCCATTTCTTCTGCAAGTTGCTCCCTTCTTTCATCTGAAAGAAGTCTGAGAGTGTTTGCTTCCTGCACTCTCACCCAAATGGGATAAGCCCTATGTTCCAACTCATCAAATGTCAAAGCCTTCAACTTCTGATGTGTCCATCCAACTCCATGACATCTGAGCAACATAAAGTAGAGCTCTCTTCTATCCCTTTTCAACTCTGAGAGAATATTGCTTGCCTTGTGCTTCAATATCACCTTACAATCCTTCTGAACTCTAAGAAGAAGCTCCAAACCCCATATTTGATCTGAAATGGTCAAGTCTGGATTATCCATGCAGCTTTCTTCCCAAGAATTGTACATTTGAACCACCTCTGGCATGTCAAAGTCAACCTGCAATTTTAAGTCTCTCAACTTTTCCCTAGCAAGCTCATCACCATACTCAAGCCTTTCTGGTTCTATAATCATCACACTTGAGTCTGAGCTAGCTCCATCACTTTCCTCTTCAGAAGTCACAACAAATGGTGACTTTTCCTTTTCACCTTGTTCCATCATTTGTTCAGCCAATCTTCTATCAAATTCAACTTGGGCTGCATCCTTTGGAACAATTTCTTCTACCAATTTACCCTTACCCTTATCTGATGGTGCAATGGTTGGTAAGGTAGATGGTAATACCTGAGTAGGAACTTCCTTGATGATAGATGATGTGGAATACATCACCTTCATGTGCAGGTCTGTCAACGTCCATATTTATCCTATCAGCGCCCAAAATACTTCTATCATCGTCCAAATTTGTCTTGTCAACGCTCAAATATTTTCCCTCAGCGCCTTGTGTAACCTCTCTCAACATAGCTGTAAATGATAAATTTAGATTGGTTGGAGAGATTAAGGACGTGTCAAAACCTGTTTGTTCCTTCAAAGTTGTAAGGGCTTCAGCAACATCCATTGATTGACCATCTTGGCTGCCCTTATCACTCAGATTTCTTTGAGCTTCCTCCCCTTTGGAAGACTCCTCCATACCCTTCCTAGCATGATCACTCTCCAAAACAACAATCCTCTCCCTCAATTGCTTGAGTTCAAGGCCTTGTGAGCTGACAATTTGTACTAAGTCTGCATTTTGCTTTTGCAAGCTAATGCAGACTGCCGTCAATTCCAAAAGAGTCATTGGTTCCAGTCTGCCCTCTTCTAAAATGGGGATTTGACCTCCCAAGTCAGATTCATTGGGCATGGATGAGGACTTAATTATGGTGGGACTGCCTTGGCCAGCATCTAAGCCAGAACCAATAGTCCCAGCCTCATCCAGGTCACCAGCCACACTTGTGGTAGTGGTTTTCTCTGCTTCATGGCTAGGACCACCAGAGGAGAACACTCCAGTAGTCCTTTGGCGTTTTATCAACCTATATTCAGGTGGTGTGGAAGAATGAGTTGATGTGGGTTGGTTAAGGAGTGTTTGGGATTGTGAAGGGTGTGTGTCAGTGTTGGAAATAGGCATATCAACGCCAACATTTGATGTGTCAGTGTCAAAGGGTTCTTGGTCAAGTTGCATTTGTTCAGGTGAGGGTAAAGGTTCAGGAATGGGTTCAAGTTGTGGTTGAGGGTCAATTTGAGGTTGGGGGTCTGGTTGGGGTTGTGCTGCTGCAATAACAGCAAGCATGGCTAGGGTTAAAGGTAAGTCTCAATGAGGTGGTGAATTCATCTTTGTAAAAATAGCTTTCTTTTGCTCAGGGATCTTATAAAAATCATTGTGATCCCTTGAACAGTATCCTTGATCATCAAAAATCATTTGCAGAAAACGGGGATAAGCTAAAGTCATTTTTGTCTCCTTGTTTTTACACATTCCTTCAAAAATCATTTTAGAATAGTTATATTTTTGCCCTGTTGCAATGCACACAATAGCAGTGGCAATGGATCTATTGATCTCATTGTGTGCAGTACATTTGGGACTCAAACATTGAAGGAGGATGTGGATGAGGTACTTCCAGGCTGGGGGAAATTCCTGCTTATGGTACTTATTAAGAGTACCTTCATCAGGAAAAGGATATCCCAAAGCCCTAAGCCCTTGTTCTATTTCATTTATGGGAAGAATGGCTACACCATCAGCATCATCAAGATGCAAGGCCTGGCGTACCAAGGCCTCAGTAACCACCCAAGATCTCCCATGAACAATAGAAGTTAATGTGGTCACTCCATTAACTGTTGAGGAACTAACAGTGTTCCAAAACTGCTTAATGTGTGTGACTGGAATGAGTGGTGCATGAGAAAGAGCATACCTTAATGGGGATGCGTTCAAATACGCCACCATTTGTGTGTATTGAGGAAACAAATCATGATCAGCAACAAGATAAGCAATCATGTTGTGTTGAGACTTGAACCCCAATTCCAATTCTGTTGAGTTAAACTTTGGTGCCATTGATGAAAGCTGTTAATTTGAAATGTAGAAGATGAAGTTGATAAGAGAAAAGTGTTAGACAAGAATTATAGATACCCAGTTTAAAATAGGAGCCAAATTTATAGGAGAAAAAGAATGCATGTGATTGGCCCAAAAATAGGCAAAGATTTTCAAAAATCAATCATGAAAATATTGAAAAAGTTTATAAGTTATCTCACGCATTAAATGAAAGTAACAACTCCTAAAATTACGGCTTGAAAATATGTCAAAAAGTAACAACTGGGTAGGTCCCATTGAGTGTCAACGGTCAAAAATAACCCATCAACGCCCAACGGCTATAATCTTGTCAACGTTCGCCTAAAGCCATGTTAGCGTCCAATTTGGTCTCAACAACGCTTGGAAAATTCTTGTCAGCGTCCAAAAATAAAATTGTTTTAAAAAGTGAAAAATGACCTTAACAAGTAATTTATCCTAGAGAAGATAACCAAAAGCTGATAATTATCATAGGGCGGCAAGCACTGTCCAGTTATGCACACTTGCATAAGCAAGATAGACATAACAGTCCTCTAGTGTCCCTTGCTAACCAAAATTCTTAACAACAAAGTTACCTTATAAAATCCTTGTTACTCCCAGGTAAATCCCATATCAAAATCATTCCCAAGTCTCCCAACAGACCACAACCAATTCTAGGCCAAAAATGTCTTGGCAGCATGCAAAGTTGATATACTATGCATGCTACAGTGCCTCATGGTTTAGTAAAACTAACCCATACTCACCTGTGGACACAATCTAGAATTGTGATAAGAGTATCATATGGATACCCAAACATCCTAAAGGTTCCTAAAACCTCCCCTTAAACCATGATACACAAAGTTTGCTAAAAACATGCATGAACATAAAAAATTTATGTCAAGATAGGAATGAAACATTCAACCATCATCCATAAATAAAAACTTGTCCAAATGCTTCTCCTTTGATCCATAAGCAACTCTGTATCCAATGGTATACTGCTAACACCATCTGCACATTTAGATTGAAAACCACAAAACTGACATTGTTGCTGACAACGCCCCGATAACACATAACAGCGTTGAGGGAAGCTTTGTCAGCGTTAGACAATTATATTGCTGACAACGTTGCAAAAATACTTATCAGCGTTCAAGCAACCTTTGTCAGTGTTAGAAAAATATAGTGGAAAATCTAAATCATCACTAAGACAAATAATAATAATGCATCATCCTGTACATACTTTTACAAAAAGAATCCAAAACACATATTAAGTGAGATTAACCATTCCAATACTTGTTACCAAGTATTGAAATCTTCCAGCATCAAAAGGTTTAGTTAATAAATCTGACACATTTTCCTCAGTGTCAACCCTATCTGGTTGTATTAAACCTTTCTCAAAGCAATCTCTTATAAAATGGTGTCTAATTTCTATGTGTTTAGTTTTAGAATGATGTACAGGATTCTTAATGATGCATAAAGTACTATTATTGTCAACAAATATCTTAGTATGCATGAAATTATACCCATAGTCCAACAGCTGATTCTGAATCCACAACACTTGACCACAACATGCTGCTGCAGCCACATACTCTGCTTCAGTTGTAGAATTAGCCACCACTGTTTGTTTCTTGCATTGCCAAGATATTAACCTGCTCCCAAGAAACTGACATCCACCAGTTGTGGATTTTCTATCAAATTTATCACATCCATAATCACTATCTGAATATGCAATCAGCTCCAATGGTGAATCCTTTGGGTACCATAAACCAAGATTAGGATAGCATCTTAGGTACCTAAAGATCCTCTTCACAGCATAAAGGTGACATTCTTTGGGAGTCACTTGATGGCGTGCACAAGCACACACAGCAAACATGATATCAGGTCTGGAAGCAGTAAGATACATCAAGGATCCAATCATGGATCTATAATGCCTGACATCAACATCTTTCCCATCTCCAATCTTTCCCCAAGGGTGTTCTCTATCCATAGGAGTAGTAGCCCTCTTTTCATGTGGAGAAAAGCCAAACTTCTTCAAGATTTCAACAACATATTTGTCCTGGGAGATGAAGATACCATCTTCTTTCTGCTGAACTTGTAAACCAAGAAAGAAGTTCATCTCCCCCATAGCACTCATCTTGAATTTGTCTGTCATAAGCTTGGAGAAATCCTCACTCATCTTTGGATCAGTAGACCCAAAAATGATATCATCAACATAGACCTGCACAAGCAACACATCCTTGCCTTTCTTCTTTGTAAATAGTGTCTGATCTATGGTGCCCCTCTTGAATCCATTGTCCACTAAATAGGTAGACAAAGTACCATACCATGCTCTAGGGGCTTGATGAAGGCCATACATAGCCTTTTTGACTCTATACACTTTATCTGGATGTTCTGGATCCTCAAAACCAGGAGGTTGCATGACATATACTTCCTCAACAATGGTGCCATACAAGAAAGCACTCTTGACATCCATTTGATAGACTGTGAAGCCCATGCAGGAAGCATAGGCTAGAAATATCCTAATAGCTTCAATCCTTGCAACTGGTGCAAAGACCTCCTCATAGTCTATCCCCTCTTCTTGTGTATAACCTTGAGCCACTAACCTTGCCTTGTTTCTGACCACAATACCTCTTTCATCTCTTTTGTTCCTTAGAACCCATCTTGTCCCTATAGGTCTGACATATCTAGGACAATCAACCAGCTCCCAAACATCCTGAATTGCAAATTGGTGAAGCTCATCCTGCATTGCTTCCACCCAACTTGGTTCTTTGAGAGCATCAAATATTTTCTTGGGTTCTTCTTGTGACAAAAAACATGCAAACAAACATGCTTGCACAAGAGGGGTATCAACCTTCTTGTGTATATTGGCAATAAACCCACCAAGACCTTGATGAGATCTTCTAGTCTGAACTGGAGTCATAATATCACCAATGATCTGAGATGGGGGGTGATTCTTCATTGTGGAAGTGAGAACCCCTCCTTCAAAAAGTCTGGTGTCCTCAACCTCATGCTCCATGTTGCCAATGTCTTCTTCATCAGACTCTCTTATGTCAACATAAGGATGACCTTCTTCATGAGAATTGGAAGGTTCTCCTTGTTCAAAAGTGGAAGAGAAAAGATGTGCAAAGGTGTTGTCAACGTCTGAACCTTGTTTGTCAGCGCTTGGGCTAACAACGCTTGAACTGTTGTTGTCAACGTCTGAGCAATCAACGTCTGAATTGGTCTTGTCAGCGCTAGATTTGCCTTTGTCAGCGCCTGAAGAACCATGCATGTTTGTCTCTGGTGGTATTTGGAAACCACCATTATCTTGTCCAGCAGCAGCAGCAGCAGCAAAAGCATCTGTCCAAATGGGAATTGTGACATATTCAAATGTAGGAGATGCCTTTTCTGCTTGTGATCCAACCTTCTCATGAACCTGTGTACCTGAAACATTAACAACTTGTTCCTCCACAACATTTGAAGTTACCTTCACAATGTCTGGATTAGTAACAGGCATATAATTTAAAGTTCTAGATAAGGGTTCCAAATCAAACAACCAATTAGGACCACTTTCAGGATCACTAGGTTTATTCTCTAAGAACCTAACATGTACTCTCTCAACAATGCGTTTGTCCTCTTTAAGATAAACCCTATAATCCTTGCTCTGGACTGAATACCCCATGAAGTAACCTTCATCACCTTTTGCACTAAATTTCCCTAAGGCATCACTAGTATCCAGTACTACTACATGACAACCAAAAGGTCTGAGAAAACCAATATTAGGTTTTCTTCCCCAAAGTAACTCATAAGGTGTTTTGTTTTGAATTTTGTTAACCAATGCTCTATTTTGCACATAGCATGCTGTATTAACAGCCTCAGCCAAAAAGGCTATTGGAAAGTGAGCATCAGCCAACATTGTTCTAGTTGCTTCAATTAGGGTTCAATTTTTCCTTTCAGCAACCCCATTTTGTTGTGGGGTTCTAGCAATGCTAAATTGCCTAGTAATTCCTTTCCTGGCACAAAAATCATCTAGCTTCTTGTTCCTAAATTCTCCACCATTATCACTCCTAAGCATTTTAACCTCATTGCCAGACCTTTTCTCAATTTGAGTGATAAAATCAATAAGAACATCAGCTGTGTCACTCTTCATAGCTAGAAAGAATGTCCAAGTAAACCTAGAAAAGTCATCTGTGACAACAAAACAATATGACTTGCCATTCAAACTTTCTATATTTGTTGGACCAAAGAGGTCCATGTGAAGCATATAAAGAGGTCTGGAACTAGTATGCACCTGTTTGGACTTGAATGAGACCTTGTGCTGCTTGCCTTTAAGACATGCAACACAAGAGTGGTCATTGTGGAAGGCCTTCTCAGGCAAACCATCAACTAAACCAAGCCTCACAAGTCTGTTTATATTCTTAAAGTTTATGTGCCCTAGTCTCCTGTGCCACAAATTACTTTCATCTACTGAGGCCTTAGCATAAAAACAAGACATATTTGCATTCATTTTAATCCCATTTAAATTCACATTATATATGTCCTTATGCCTAGGTGTTCTATACTCAATATATTTCTCATCAGGGATCTTAAAATCCTTACTTAACACCAAGCACTCAGTATCAGTGAAAAGAACCTTATTTTTGTTATCACAAACTTGTGATACACTAAACAGATTATAATCAAGTTCTTTTACCAGGAAGACGTTTTTAAAACGTAGATTATTGGTGAGAAGGGTTCCTTTGCCTGTAATGGTGCCATAGCCCCCTCCAAAGTATACCTTATCACCATCTTTAATAGGAGTGAAATTCGTCAGATAGTCTTCCTTTCCTGTCATGTGCCTTGAGCATCCACTATCCTAATATCCATAATCATTGATCTGTCTTTGAATGCCCTGCACATAAAGAAAACAAATTAGTTTTCTTTGGGAACCCAAGTCTCAGAAGACTTGGATTCATCTGGTTGTTCAATAAGAACAGACTTAGTTCTCACAACAACCCCATTCTCATCCTTTTTAGGATGAAATACCCAGTTAACCCCAATAGGTTTTGTAGTGACCTTTGAAATGTAATTGAATCTATTGCAAGTCATTGAAATTCCATTATTATTAGGGTTTTGATCTTTCTTGGGTCTCCATGTTAAGCTTGAAGAAGCTTTAGACCTCTTACCTTGTGGCTGCAAATATTTAGGTCTGGTCACGTTTCTGTCAGCGTTGGATTTTGTCCTGTCAACGCTGAATTTACCCTTGTCAACATTGAACCTAGGGTTTGCTACAGGAACCCATTGCCTATTTGACCAGGTGTTTGTCTTTTGAAAAGGTCTTTGTCCATGAGTGTTAGACCTTCTAGAAAAGAATGGGGCAGGTCTAATCACTTGTGGACTTTGCTGCACACAAGGTTTGGGTCTGACAACGTTTGACTTCCTAACAACGTTGACTTTCTTCCTATCAGCGCTGAAATTGTTCCTGTCAGCGCTGGCTTTGGAAGCGTTGACACACTTGTATGCCAAATGTGAAAAGCTACCACAAGTGTAACAGGCTTTCTTAGACGCACTCTTGGGTCTAGAAGAGAAGAAACCTGTTCCATGATTGCTAACTTGTCTCTTGGGTGACCTATTATTCCTATACATTTCTGCATATTTAATGGTAGGTCTTCTAACAGTGTTTGAGCCTAGGTCAACAGGTTTACCAGTGATTGGGTTAGTAACCTTAATGGGTGGTGATTCATTAGGACTTTCACATAGCAAACCTCCCTTAACAAATAAAGTAGGGTTAGTTTTCTTCCACTCATTTAGGTCAGTCAGTTTTTGTTGATACTCTTCAACTGGAGTGACAACTCTTGGTGGAGGAGAGAATTCCTCTTCTTGGCATTCTGGTATACTAGTCCAAGACAAGTCCTTTCTAAGGACACCATAGAAGTCACCAGCTGGTGGTGGAACCAGAGAGTAATCATTCATCCCAATCTCAGTCATGTCCTTAGGATCCCTTTGCTTAGCTACACAGTCTCCTAGGGTTTGGGTGGCTCTATCAAATCTTTGAATCTTGAGGTCAACATTATCTTTATTCTTAATGGCCTCATCTAACTTAGCCTGTAGGTCTCTATTGACCTTTGTCATGATATTTCTAATATCCATACTACCCTCTAGCTCATGTTTTAAGATATTGATCTTATCTTTTAAGTCAAATTCCATTTTCTTGTATTCAGAAACGGTTTTCTCAGTTTCAGTAAGAGCTAGTTGGTAATTGGACAATTTACACCTTTCAGTGCTCATATCATCTTTTAGTTTTAACACCTCTTTGTTAAGTCTATCAGTGTTTAACCTACAACCTTTGCTACAAAAAGCATCATCATATACCTCATTATCAGATGAAGAGGAGGAGTGTGCCATGAGAGCATATTCAACATGCTCTTCTTCTTCAATATCAGCAACCAAAGCTTTGTCCTCTTCAGCATTCTTAGCCAGATAGCTCCAATCCCATCCTGTGCCATCAATTCCTTGAACTGCAACCATGGATTTGGAATCCTGAGCTTTAACAACCTGACTTGAGGGTTTACCAGCATCAGATCTTCTAGGAGATCTGCATTCCCTCATGAAGTGCCCCATACGATGGCAGTTGTAGCATTCAACTTTGGATTTATCAAATCCAGCTGTGTCTTTAGCATTGAAGGTCATCTTCTTCTTGAACCTTTTATTCCACCTATTTGCTCTTATACTAGCAAGAGCCATGTTCCACTTGATGTCCATCTCTTCCAAGTGCTCATCACTTATCTGCTCAAGGTTCTCATATGTAATCACTGAACCATTGGGCAAGGAAGCAATGTAAGCACACACAGTATCCAAATCCAAACCAGCAGGTTTAACTCTTGGGGAGTCATTCATGAATGTGTCAGCGTCTGAAAAGGAGACGTTGACAGGACTTGTTCCAGCGCTGACAAATGATGATCCAGTAACTGGATGCATAAAAGAGTCCTTCTGATTGAATTGACCTTCACTATGAGAGAAGAAGGCCATGTTGCTGGTGCTAGATTTGCTTCCATGATCTGAAAGAGTTTCATCTTCCAACAGTCTTAGTTTGTTGTAGATGTCATCAAACGAGGAGCTCTTGTAAGTATTATTGGCAAGAATAGATCTTGCCTCAATCTTCCATGCCTCACCAAGACTTTTCAGAAAGGTAGCATTGGTGTCAACATCACCAACTTGTGTCCCCATGAAGGACAACTTGCTTGTGATGTCAAGCAATCTGCTTCTCACACTACTTAGTTTCTCATTGGGCTGAGCTTTGAAGACAGCATAATCATGCAGAAGTTGCTTTTTCTTTTCTTCCCTAGTGTCTGCATTGCCACCATATGCAACTTCAAGTGCTTCCCAAAGATCCTTAGCAGATTCATAGCCTCTATATTTGTGCTGGTTTTCTTGTCCCAAAGAAACTTTCAGAATATTTAGGGCTTTAATGTCAACCCTTTTCTTTGCAATATCTTCAGCACCTACAGCTCTACCATCTCCAGGTTTTTCTTTCTTATCTTCATCAGGACATCCTTCAACAGCTGATCTTTGAGTAATGGCATCCTGAATCTTTTGAGCCTTATTGAATGAGTTTCCATATTCAATAATCTCCCAGAGTGTGTAATCAAAGATCCCCAGATATTGTTCAAAGTTGAACTTCCATAAGTCAAAGTTGGTTGCATCAAGCATGGGAATCCTGATGTTTGGTAAGGGTGAAGAGGAGGTGGTTATTGCTTCAGACATGATGTTTTTAGGGTTTTGGTGTTTTTAGGGTTTCTGAGAAAATTAGGGTTTTGGTGTTCGTGTATGATTCTGGTGTTCTTCAAAGATCAAAAGTTCCTCAACAAGCTCTGATACCACTTGTTGATCCCAAACTTAGATCGATTAGCTTTGTGTATACGAGATTAGATCAAGTATAACACGTAGAGAAACCTTTGTATATGCTTTGTAGATCTAAGTGTTATGCAGAATTTAACACTTAAACTAGAACACAAGATGTAAACAAAACTTTCACTTTGATTATGAATGTCAAACTTGCTTACAATGAAAGATGTTTACGAACGAAAACTTATGTAAAACTTGATATTAAACATTAACCTAAAGGTCTTCTTTTATAGACTAAGAAGCCTTGTACAATAAGCTACGTATCAACTATTCTAGGTAAAGATAAATATAGAAAATACATTGTCGTTTCTATCCTTACTATAAGTATTCTAGAATATAATAAACGTGTAGCTTATATCTTCTATCAGTGCTTGTCTTCAATCTGTCAACGCTTGACTTTAACTTGTCAACGCTTGAGCTGTCAGCGCTCACTTTGTTCTTGTCAACGCTTGAGTTGTTCTTGTCAGCGCTCAAGTGATCTGGCCTTAATTTATTCCCAACAAGAGCCTTTGGCGCGAGCCGAGGAGCGGTGCGCCAACGGTGGTCTGACACCAAAGGCTTACCAGCCATGCGGTCAGCCACCGTTCCCCCTCTCTTAGAATAAAGTGGTGTTTGGTTTATTGTTTGACATGACTATCAGTATATTTTTATTATCGGTAGAAGTGGAGCCAGGATTTTAAAAGAGGGTTGAAATAATATTTTAATATGATAGAGATATAGTTCGAACTAATATATTAAATCATAGAATTGAAAAATAAATGAAAAGGCAAAGGTTGTCTAATAAATTAAAGAAACGTGTATCTTACATTAATACGAAATCTTAATCAATCTTGGTAATAATTTCAATGATGATTAGCAACTTAGCGGTTAGCATTTGCCTTAATCATTTGTCTCACGAATTAACCTGTAAATAAATAAATAAATTTAATTTTAAAATACAAACTTTATGTTAATATAAATGAGAAATTAGAGAAAATATAAGTAATCGTTTATAGTGTACTACCTTGTGTTTTATCTCTTAGACATGTCTTTCTGTTTTCGAGTAAAAATCATCAATTATGTTATTAGTGTAAAGGGTACGAACAATCTATCTTTCAACAGTAAGAATCAAACTATTTTGAAGAAATCCATGGCTCGTTGTACTACGTATTCTTGTTTTCACAAGTTTCATTTTTGAAAAGGCTCTTTCAGATGTTGCATTTGAAACGAGAAAGGTTAACATATGACGAATCAATCTGTCATATATTTCCGACTTCTCAGTTTCTTGAAACTCTCTGTTGTCCCATGTATTTGTGATGATTAAGCAATGAAGAAAGAGAGAAAATAGATGAAGAAGAGATGAATTCCTAGAGAGAGAAAGTAGTGAGAGAAAGTAGAGAGGAGATTATTAACTTTGTGAGATTAGATTAAGAAAAAGAAGTTACAAATGACCATCCACCCTCCTAACATGCTAGGAGGGTAGTATATATAGTCCACCCACATGCGGGCTTTTAATGGACTATATATTGGGTCGGGCTTGTCTTTTGGACTTTAATTAGTTTAAATCCAAGCCCGTGAACCACGACTAAATAACTACTTATTACAACGTTCTAATAAATATTACAATAGAAACCTATGACCGATCATTCTTGTTTGACTCAATATTTTTGAGGCTAACAATCTCCCCCAATGTGAGGTCATTCCTCTTTGATATTTGGATTCCAATGGAGATTTATGAATTTCGTCATAAATGAGTCTTGAACGTGTAACAGTAGTTTTGTTCCTTCATGCTGTGATCTTTGAGCCTTTGTCGTTGTCTTTCGACTTTGTCTTTTAGTCTTGAGATCTTCAAATCATCCTTGACTTGTCATTGCCATCTTGCGATCTTGTGTCTTTATCCACATGCTCACACTATCAATTGTTGGATAAGTCTTTGGGCATGAATATGTGGTTGTGAATCTTTGACTTTGCTGAGTACACCGTGACTCCACCTTCTCGAGACAAAACATAGACACGGACTGAATGGCTTTGAGATTCGTCCTAAATCGGTAGCGTTTTACCTCCGGTCGGTGAAGACCGTTATACGATATTAAATATCGTACCTGTGATCAGGTAGATTCAATTAAGAATCTCCTTGACAGGGTTTCGCGGCGGTACTAGCCGTTCTCTTTACTCGACCGTCTCAAAGCAAGACTGCGAACATAAAGAGTGAATCAATTGGATAAATATCCGCTTGATTAAAGTCGTCAATTCAAATTCCTGGAACAAGTTTGATTCATTAAGAATCTTACCATTGTTGCTTTCCAGTTGACACAAGTTTGATTCATAAGAATCTCACAAGTCACCTACCGTAGCGCTGTTTGATGTTGACGCTAGAAGGATTTCCATTCGTCACTGTGAATATTAATAAATATCACTCTGAATGTTCTGGCAAGACCATAAAGATATTGCGTAGAAACCTGAAACGAGTTTGAATCAATTCAGAATCAAACCACTGTTGCTTTTCAGTTTTACATATGTTCAATTCATAAAGAATCTTGCATATGACCTACCGCAGTGCTGTTTGATGTTAACACTGGAAGGATTTCCACTCATCATTGTGAATACTAAATAGTATCACTCTGAGTGTTCTAGCAATATCGCAAGGATATAGCGTAGGACTCTCTTGATCTTCATCCGTGTGTCCTAACGAGATTTGATTGATCTCTTGGCTCTAGACTCGATTTGTGCACTTTTAGTGGTCGGAGGCTGGAGCAGATGCCACCTATTCATTATCAACTATCTCGGAGTGAGAAAGTCAATAGAAGTCGTGTTGATCTCCGTGACAATAAAACAAACTTCTTTTGAGAGAAGCCTGAGTAGCTAGGAAAGGGTTGTGCTTCACATCACTGGGTCCATGATGAGTTTGTCTTCATGATGGGTTGACCCGGTTTCTGCCTAAGTTGTATGGAGGGCTTCTTTCTTTACACCCTTTATCCTTACATTTCTTTTTCATTCTTCAACCCCTTCAATGCTTACCAAGACATCATTACTAACACCTTGTTGTGATTGTTCCAGTGCTAGCATCAGTACTTAGTCGGCATTCAGCTACGTTCACATTCTACTCCATCTTTCCTAAGGACCTCTAATAATCTATTGGATTGTCCCTGGGAAGATCCCTCCGGTTCTGGTTGGATCATAGGACTTAAACCTAACCACCCTTTTGACACCAATAACGTCGTGAATTAAAGATGTTGTGGGTATTTGATCGTAACCATGAAAACCACTTTAAATTCTAACAAAGTGTTTGAAAAACATTTAACACCTTGCTAGTTTTGTCGTTTCAGAAATGTTCCCCCTTCACATGTGCATCGATAATCGAAAGTGTTTCGCACATGTGGGTAAGAGTTAAAGTGCTTGAGTCTTATAGATCACATTTTAATCACATTTTCTCCCCCTATCTCTAATATATAAAATCTTTTGATATTAGAGATACCAAATTTGATTAAAATATATTTTGAAAAATAGTCTTGAAAATCTTCGGGAGAAAGATGTGTTAATCTTTTGCATGAAGTTGAATTGCTCCCCCTCAAAAATTGATCCAATGGAATTGTCATTACGAGGATTGGATCCACATTAAACTTTTGAGGATAGGAGTTGTTGAACACACAATTTTTGAAAGATTTTGAATATCATTGAGAAATTCTTGAAAAAATTGTGTTCAACGCTTTTTGAAAAATCAATTCTTTTTGACGAAAAAGGTTTTTCTAAAGCATAAACTTGAGTTCATAGACTTTGAATGTCTTGACGAATCCACTCAAGTGTAAGAAGATTTAACTTCTTTTGCTAAGGGTAAGAGTACAAAAGCGTACACTCCCCCGTGAATTTAGATCCGGGTTGCAATCTGAAAGTGATTACAAGCCATTGTGTTGAGCTCAAAACGTTGAATGTTTTATGACAAGCTCAACCCGTGATAGATTGCTCTACCCGTTTGTTAGGATATGGTATCTTTAAAGATACACTTTCCTTTATTTTAGGTCCGAGTTACAGTCTGACATTTAACTGTAAGTCGTTTACATGAGCTTAAAAACTTTGAATGTTTTTAATGAGAGCTCATGACCGAGAAAATTTATTTTCCCGTTGTTAAGGATAAGTTATCATTCGTGATCAACTTTCCTTTCTTGGAAGTACGAGTCACAATCTGAGGTAATTGTAAATCATTGAAATGACATGTTTTGAAAAATATTTACAACTTTCATTCGAGCTTTATGTACACACCCGTGTCGTTATTGAGCGACATTTCTAGGTACGTCCATATTATCGATACTGAAAGACATGTCGAGAGGAATATTTTTGGTATTTTGAAAGTTTTTCCATTTTTTTAATTTGTTTTTCTATGGATATTTACGTTTTATTATATTTTTTGTTTTCTCAAGTTTTTCGAAAATAATCCAAAATAGACTTTTGTACAGCAGAAGAAGGTGATATCGAATATACAGAATTGGAACCCTTTGAAGAAGGAGAAGTGGGTTCAGAATCCGCTGTTGTACCTGCAATCACAGAAGATGAGTTTGCACAAATACTAGAATTAGGAGTAACAAATTCCTTTTCAGCGTGTAGAACAGTAGCATTAGTGCTGGTGCAGGTGTCATCACTCTTCTCTATTGGAATCCACTTAAGACCAACTTCTGTGAAGATCCGACCCGTTGGTTTCCACTGAAGACTAGATTTAGGAGTAGCTTTCTCTTGCACAGCGGAAGACTTCTTTGGAGAAAAACTATGTCCTTTTTGAATCCACGTCTCAGATTTGGTGTGGTTGCTTTTCTTTGCGACGGGTTTGTATCTCCTTGTTGTCTTATGGGATTCTGTATTCGATCTCCGTTCAAAGGAACGAGATTTGAACTCATAGAGGTATTGCAAAATGCAATGGTCATGATTTCCACTGTGAATGCCCTTTTTGCAAGTGGGACATACAGGGAATTTTGGATTCACGAAAGTACTTGTATTCCTTTGTTTTCCAAATCGTTCAGGCGTAGTGTTTGAAACACGACTATTCATGGATGGTTTCCAATTCCTAGATTGCTGAAGAGGGATCCTAGGTTTTGGTTGACTACCATTAGGAGTGTGTGGAACTCTAGCGAGATTTGGTGAACTAGGTTTTTCATACACTGGTTTGTCTTTCTGAATCTTCCCTTTTTGTTTCGCATCCTCTAGGTTGTGGGTATGAACGAGGTCATTTGAACCTACAGATTCCTTTGTGGACGTGAATGTCACACGTTTTGGAGGAGTCCTAGAAGTGCTAGGTGCATTCACATGATTGGGTTTAGCAGCAGTGTGCTTTCTAAATGGAGGAACATAGGGTGATATGGATGGTTTTGGAACACTTGGTTGTACATCAGTATTAGGGGGTAACCTAGATTTCATATGAGAAGAATTGGAGAACGGAGTCGGTTTTCCTAAGATAGACAGTTTTGGATCCTTGTAGGCATTGGGTTGTCGAACAACAGGTTTCTTAATGCTAGGTTCCACGATTTTCCCACCCATTTTAGCAACGAGTTTCTGCAACGCTGCTATTGCTCTGTCCCTGTCTTGTAATTGAGCTTTCAACCCTTTAATTTCCAAATTCTGTTCATTCATTTCTCGAAATGTTTGGGAAAGTTTTTCTTGCAATTTATTATCATGTGGAAAACTACCAACTTCTTTTTGCAGAGCAAGTTCAAGTGAATGACAATGTTTTTGAAGGAAATCAGTTTTGTGTTGAAGTAACTCAAAAGCCTTTTTGTCAACATTTTCTTTACGTTTCGAAAGCTCAATTTCAAGACGTTCACATTCTTTGATCTTATCAAGATATTGGCATGCAACTTCAGAATATTCATCAATATCAGCACAAGATGTAAAATAAGCACACATAACATCTTTAGAAACGCATTCTTGCAAGAGTAAATCATATTCATCTGAAAAATCAGACTTCTCCATTTGAAGATCGTCAATGTGTTTCTCAAGAGATTCAACGTATTTTAAATAATCAAACATTTCAGTCCGAATGAACTCCTCAAGTTGAAGAACAGTTTCTTTAATCAACGTCGTGTTAGGAATTAAGAGTTCTTTCACAAGCAAGGTAATATCTTGAGGAATCGGACGTGTCCACTCAGCATTTTCACGTTTGGCCCAGTCTCTTTCAACAATATATTTAACATTATCTATGTGGTGTTTAAGAATACCTAATGTTTTCCTACTCTTGCTTTTAGATTCATCTAAAGGGAGGTAGTTTATGTATTTGTAAACATTAGATTTCTTAGGGGCAAATGCTTTCTTCCATTGAATTCTCTTTTGTTTGCATTCAAGAAACACTTCCTCACGAGTTTTCTGAGTTTGTTTGTTGAACAGGCCATAAAGACTATTCTCATAAGCATAATTATATGGTTTCACAAACTCC
Organism: Glebionis coronaria; assembly: GCA_025667525.1. Taxonomy (NCBI): domain Eukaryota; kingdom Viridiplantae; phylum Streptophyta; class Magnoliopsida; order Asterales; family Asteraceae; genus Glebionis; species Glebionis coronaria. The sequence goes on along the minus strand of CM046882.1, from coordinate 497,430,947 downwards.
TTATTAACAAGTGGTTGACTATCATCGTCCCAAAGGGCAGTCTCTTCACTATTGGCACTTACCGGCATGCAATCAAGATCGGTCCTTTCAGTCGCATCAAGATAGAGACACGGGTTTGCAGCTTGAGCTTTGGCAAGGTACTCAGGACTTGCAAAGCTAGCTTGACCCTTAAACATCGAAGGAGGTGCCAGCATTCTCACAGATTGAATAGAATCATGCGTTTTATAAACAACGTTCTTCAAAAATTCGACTTGTGCTTCTAATTTCGTTACCTTTTCATTTTCTTTATCATATCTACTTTTGAAGTCTTGTTTTAACGCATCTACCTCTTGTTTCTTATCCTCTAGAATTTTAGCAGAATCAGTAGTGTTCATAGAGAGCTTTTGTTCAAGTTCATTAACTTTGGTATTGGCAAGGTACGTTTTTTGACGTTCATCCATTAAGAAAACATTATATTGACGCTTCTCTTTAGCTAATAACTCAAGAGTTGTATTATATTTGTTTTCAAAATCGTCCTTTTGACTTTTTAACGCACTTCCCTTGTACCCCTCAAGCTCTTTGGTTTTCTGAAGAAGCTCAACCCTATTACTTTCAAGGGTCTCATTAGATTTAATTAGAGCGGCTTTGCATTCTTCAAAGTTTTGAGTGAGCGCTGCGTTTGCCTTCTTTAATTGCTTTTGACTCTTTCTAGTTTCATTGACATCTTTTTGTAAACTAGCAATTAAATTAGCAAGCGCGACACGCTCCTCGTCATCATACTCATTTGCATGTTGATCATCCTCAAACTCATTATTGCACATGGCTGATGAATTGGGTGTGGTATTGCTATCAACCTTTTTCGTCATACATGTGTCAATAAGGTTTGTTGTTTGATCACTATGCTCATACGTATTGGCATTGGCAAACACATTAAATTCAGCATTGTGTACCTCTTCCAATGGCTCAGAATCGTAAACAGGACCATTATCATAGGAAGGTGTATTGCTGATGACATTCTCATTCTCAGAGTCGATGTGTTGTTTGCCAGAGCTGCTGTTGTCTTTCCCAGAAATGTTGTCATCATTCCCTGAACTCTGCGTTGGAGTCTCATATCTGCAACTTATATTCTCAATATCTGATGCGATACCACAACTGGTATGAAGTCTGTCATCAATGGTTTGTTGCATCTGTATTGTGTGATTCACATAGATTACAATGAAGTCGATGTTGCGGGTTATCCGATCTTTGTATGATAAAGCATCCATTCCATGATATCGCTTGAAGCACTCGTTGTTAAGCGAAGACTTGATGAAGTCAGAAGAAAACATCGTTTCAAGTGATGTCTTGAGATCAGTGAAAGTGATCTTGCATTCACTAGCAATGATTCTTTCGTTGACAAGTTGTGTTTGAAGTTTATCCATGGCATGAGTGAATGTTTTGCTGAATGTGCCAGTGGATTCACGTAAGTCGAACAAGACTTTTGAAAGGTTCTGAAAAGAATCTTGAAGTACTCTAAAACCGTCCATGACATTTTTTCTTAAGAAACATATCTGTTGTTGTAGTCGTTCCATTTCAAGGTCTTTCACGTCTGAACTTTCAGTAACCGCATTACTCGTTGGCATGATGATCGTCTCTCTCTGTGGATGAAGTGACTTTGGATCTTAAGTAGATATGCTGTGATTGTGTTGTTGTTGAAATTTCGAAAATTTGAAATTTTTCCTCAGTCCGACAATAAATTCCTCAGTCCGACTAAAACGGTAAATCGAAAATTTTTGAATAACCAAATTTTGAAAATGAGTTAGAAATAGCCAATAACTAATAGGGAAAAAATTTGAAAAATGAAAATTTTAACGAAAAATAAAACCTAAAAATGGCCTAAAAATTTGAATTTTGGTCCGAAAATTTGAATTTTTGGTCGAAAATTTTTTCGCATCGCCAAAATTTGAAATTGAAGCTTAAATGGCCTAAAAATGGTCTAGGAAAAAATAAATTTTACTTGGGTTTTCCCGCCAAAAAACTCTTTTTTTTTTTTTTTTTTTTTTTTTTTTTTTTGATCTTCGTGGAAACGATATTCTGAAACGAGTCTAGATAGTGGCTAAGTCTAAAAAATACCCAAACAAAATTTAGCAAAAACCCATCATCGGAATCACTTCGTCGGAATGATCTAATCGGAATAACCAATCGGAATGTTATCGGAATAACCAATCGGAATGTTATCGGAATGACCAATCGGAATGTTGTCGGAATGCACCAATCGGAATGAGCTAATCTGAATACACCAATCGGAATGAGCTAATCGGAAAACACCAATCGGAATGCAAATCTGAATGCACCAATCGGAATGAGCTAATCAGAAAACACCAATCGGAATGCAAATCTGAATGCACCAATCGGAATGAGCTAATCGGAAAACACCAATCGGAATGCAAATCTGAATGCCAATCGGAATAATGTTGTCCAGTCGAAATGTTGGAAGTCCAATCAGAATGTTGATCGGAATCCCAATCTGAATCAATAAACCCTTTTCCGATTACACCAATCGGAATGTATCCCCCTTTTCTCGGACAAAACTCAACCAATACGTGATTTTAAGCCAAATAATGATCAAAAAACCCAAAAATTTTGTGTTTTTAGCCAAAGTAAATATACCAAATCACTACTACAACTATGTATAAGATGTAGATGATTAAGCAAAGCACGGAAAACACAAAAAAATTTGAATCCGAGATGATTTATGGATTAAATCATTCGAATCAAATATAATAACACCAACCAATCACAAATCTACCCCGTGGCGATTGATACCAAATGTTGTCCCATGTATTTGTGATGATTAAGCAATGAAGAAAGAGAGAAAATAGATGAAGAAGAGATGAATTCCTAGAGAGAGAAAGTAGTGAGAGAAAGTAGAGAGGAGATTATTAACTTGGTGAGATTAGATTAAGAAAAAGAAGTTACAAATGACCATCCACCCTCCTAACATGCTAGGAGGGTAGTATATATAGTCCACCCACATGCGGGCTTTTAATGGACTATATATTGGGCCGGGCTTGTCTTTTGGACTTTAATTAGTTTAAATCCAAGCACGTGAACCACGACTAAATAACTACTTATTACAACGTTCTAATAAATATTACAACAGAAACCTATGACCGATCATTCTTGTTTGACTCAATATTTTTGAGGCTAACACTCTCCACATAACTTTGACAATGAAGTAACATTCTTTAATTTTGGATCATTATCCACTTCAAAATATTGCAACTTAAGTTTTAACTCAAATTTATCTAGCCTCGAGTGACTTTTTCATAATGTTATCCTATTAGTTTGAGTCTCGTTTTGAGGTTGAGCTTGTTCTTAAGTTGCGATTGTGTTTGGGTTTAAATTCTAGGGTCATGAACGATATCTTCTATTCGCTTGAAAAAAAATCAATTGTCTTCTTTTTGCTCATGGGTCAACCTAGAAAAAAAATGTTGCATAAGAAGTAAACATGTCGTATAACTTTGTTACCCAATTTTTTGTATGTTCTAACTCATTAGTGTTATTAAGCAATTGTATGTTGCAACTGGCAAGAAGCCAAGAATTAAGTTCAATCATATATCTTCTCTTCTATTTGTTTTTCATTTTGACTTTGCATTGAAATTGAATCAAAAAGTTAAATATTTTAACCTGTTTTTTTCTTATGTTATGAGTTAATATTATCACTAATCATTAAAGCCTAAGAAAATAATTGAAGAATGCCTAACAAAGTAATAAAATAATTCCAGTAATGCTTAATAGTAACAAAACAATCGATTCCTATATTCAATGATGATTAATGCTTACCAAAGTAACAAAAGAATCGACTAACACAATATTACAAATAATTGAAGACATAAATAATTGAATTGCTAACAAAGTAATAAAATAATTCGATTAATGCTTAGCAAGTAACAAAACAATCGATTCATATATTCAATTATGATTAATGCCTAACAAAGTAACAAAAGAGTGATTAATTCAATATTACACAAAATTTGATGTGTAATATTGGTGGGGCATAATCCATATTATTTTTAAAATATTAGGTTTATGGGCTTGTAGTGAAGTTATTGGGTTAGTTAGGGGAGGCTTAGCACCAAGTAGTATCTCTTTACCTCTGCCATTGATTATCTAGTAGAATACGAATGAGTATCATTTTATCTATTCATTCTATTGTTTTGGTTTAAATACAAAAGGAATAAATAGCAAGCATATATTTTAAAGACGAGAAGAGGTGAAATGATAGGTGCAAGGTATAAATGTGTAAAACATATCGTTTTTGATGTTTTGATGCACGAGAAATATCCAGATATTATATAAAGTTTTGATATCATATACATTAAACAAACAATGTTATTGAAAATGCAAGTATCTCTTGATTTTGATTGGTACACACCTAAGTACACAAGATGGGTTTGGACGAAAAACTAGTTTTTTGCTTTTAAGGGAGAACAAATGCCAAAGATACACTAGTGTTATTCTAAAAACTATGTGTACTATTTTTCTTATCTCGAATTTAAGTGCCAAAAATTATCTTACTTGTTGCTTTTCATTCCTTAACTCATTGATTTATCGTTTATCTTATTTAAGTATGGGATTTTTTTTACTAGAGGTTGTGTCTAGTTTGAAATGAGATTAATTTTTACAGATGGATCTTATGTTTTTTTTTGTCTTTAAATGTTTATAATCACACAATATTTAGTAAGTAAAAAGACCAAAATTTTAAATACTTTTATAATTAATATGCAAATGGTGTCAATTTCTTTTATACCAAAACCTATTGAAAATGTTCTAGCTACTGTCTTTTACAAAGTTTGCTTTTAGTGGCTGATAATTCATAAAATATACACTTTTTTATCACAAAATGTTGCTACTTTCTTGTTTTTCTTATTCCATACGATATCAAGATATAGGTAGTTTAGATTAGATAAAAACATACGACAATACTTTTAAACTTCTAACTCATAATTAAATTCGAAATAAAATATTACAATAACATATATAATAAATCTCATATTTTCTTGTCACTCTTTGAACAAACATATCAATTATTAGTTATGATTCACAGAACTTCATACTTGCACGTGACATGACTCATCTGAGAGTGTCCTTATCTCGTTCCTCAACATATACAAAAGTAAAAAAACATAGTAGAGGCTTCCTAGTACATCATAAAGTAAAAACGAAAAGTATTAACCAACCACATATCGATTAAACAAACAAATAAGACATAAAGAAAATAGATTTGATGATTTTTTTTTATTATGTTTTAGATGTTTAGTAAGCAAAAGTTTTGGTGACTCTTATATCATGTTTTAGATATTTAGTAGGTAAAAGTTTCAATGATGGCTTCTATAAGTTTAGTGATTAAATGTCATAAATTTTGTAGAGAATGTACCTTAAGCCATGGCTTGAGCCATCTTCGAAAACGCGACTTGATGGCACGAGCCACACACCGCACCTCACGTTTTTAAGTGTTGAGTCACCACCATCACACCAATTGGTCCCGTAAACTACCAAATGCTAGCTCAAGAACCACACATCGAGTCACCTTTTCGGGTACTTTTCTCGTGTTACGAGAAAACGCCAAAATTTTGGGTACTCGATGACACCAGACATATGGTGCTATAAAAGTATAGGTGTTTTGTTTTTTTGAAGTATCCTAGTGTTATGTGAAAAAGTGCTCACATGATAACACTTTTTTTATAACATCAACTTGATGGCACCATACGTGCTTAGGGCACAAGGTATCCTACGTTATAGACTCGCGCTAACGGGAATAACCAACGAGACTGTAGAAACTAGAAGGGGGGGTTGAATAGTTTCTCTTCGATTGGTGACCAAATTAAAATTACTTTCAATTTGGTTTGTATCAAAACTATCTTTTACTTGAGACTAAGTTGCATAATGATTAGGTTCAATTCAAATGCACTAGCAAAGATAATAGGTAAGTATAATGATAATGAAATAAGTAAAGAGTAAGGAAATAGACAACCTAGTGGGAAGACACCAAGATTTATAGTGGTTCGACAACGAGGCTCTATCCTTGTTTCTACTCCACTCCTCAAGTACACCTACTCGAGATTTCCACTATATCCACAAGCTCCCTTCTCGGCGGAGAAAACCTTACATCGTTGCTTACATTATTTTCCGACACTAAGCTAAATGTCGAGACCTAATCTTTAGCTAGGACCAATCTACATGACGTTGCCTACTTCACAATTTAACGACACAAGGCTAGATGTCGGGTTCTAATCTTAAGGTAGAACCAATCTTCACGACGTTGCCTACTTCACTATTTTACGACACAAGGCTAGATGTCGAGTTTTAATCGAAAGCTAGAACCAATCTTCACGACTCTTCACTTTGAAGCTAAGTGAGAACTTCACACAACACAACTACTAATCACTTTTAAGTTTAGTGAGAACTCACAAGACACAACCACATCACTTTATAGTTTAGTGAGAACTCCTAAACAAATCTATTACAACTCAACTAGACTTATCCAAGTACACACATGTAGCTTGGATTTACACAACACAAATCCAAGCAAACACATATGCAATGGATGTACACAACAAATCCAAGTATCCACAAATAACTTGGATGAACACAACTAGTCCAAGTATTCATAAATACATTGGATTGACCTAAAACAAAAAGGGTATCATGATGAATATGACTAGCTCATAGATTCATCTTTATCACAACACTAGTGAGTGAGTGATCTTCTCATTGGACAAGGTAAAGGAGGGGATCAAGAGGATAATCATATGTAAACATCCTTAACAATTTAAGTGATCATTTACTAATGATTATGCTATAGAAAATAGAAAGAGGGCTGAGAAAAACGTCCAAGAGGCTTACTGGAAAATGAGATTTGACCCACTATTTAAAGGAGACAAAGTATAACGGGTCTATAACGGCTAGCTGTGCGCGGTACCTTATCTCACCCTGTGGTACCATATCGCTAAGGTACCGCGTAGGTACTTAAGGTACCGCCACTAGACTCCGCTCCGTTTTTTTGTCTTTTAGTGGAGTGGGAATATCTGAGGTATTTGAAACCTTCAAAGGATATTCTAACAGCATTTGGAATATGCTATTTTCAAATTTTCATTTTCCATTTTAATAAAACATTTTCTAAAAAAGAAAGTTTAAAAAGTCTTTTATCATATTAATAAAAGTGAGTTTTAAGGATAATCATTTTGATGATCACTAAGTATGATTAAGAAAGGTTAGTGATATGATTATTACCTTGATGATAGTGTTAGTTAAATAATTCATTTTGTGTTTTACACTAAATGTGTTGTATGGTTTGTTGTGATCAAAACTAAGAAAGATTAGTTAATACTAATAATGTTTTTAGGCATCACTTGCATTAAGAATCTCCCCCTTTTTGATTACGACAAACGATAAACTCATTTATGTAGAAACACAAAATATGGAATTATTAACTAGTTTATCACTATCATTTCTCCCCCTTTGTCGTAGCAAAAAGGTTAGCACAAGTCTTTGAAGAACATCGAACTTTGCTAGTAGCTCCCCCTTGGTGGTTGCTCCCCCTTGCTTGGGGCACCAAGTTTGTGAGCTAAGGTGACATGCTACACAAAGGTTAGTAGAAAGGAAAGAAACACCAATGTATATATGATCACTACCTACTAAGTAACTTGAGAGGGAGAAAGAGAAGAAATCTCAAATTATAAGTAAGTATTTTGCTAAGTATGTCCAAAGAGGTAATTGACAAAATCAAACTTCAATCCAATGAAGATGATAAGCTTGTCAATGGGTTAAAGCTTAGAATTGATGGAATCACCCATAAGCAATTGTAAAAATTAACCATGATCAACTCAAAATAGAACAAATGAAAAAACACACAAACAACACAAAGGTTACAAAAAAAAAGGCACAACAAAGAAGATAGTCATATACACAATATGAGTATCTTAAAGCAATAAATATGGAAAGTAAACCACTAAACATAAGCTAGTCTAATAGTGATAGTTTTCCAAGATTGCCAAAAAAAAGAATAAAAGACTAAAAAGACGACGATGCATCATTCGAAGTTTTGTCCACCGGAACGAAAACTTGAATAGGAGGTCGAGTGAGGAGGAATTCAAGAAAATTTAACTTCTCATACACATGAGCAAGTTCAATTTGTTGAAATCGACAACAAGCACACGAGGATCCATGATGCAACACAAAATCATTTGATGGGGGTATGGCATCAAACTTAGGGTTTGGTGGTGGTGGGGTAATGGGTTTGGGAATGTTTTCACAATGCCTTGTGAGGTTTGGGAAGGTTGAAAGGTCATTGAGTTGAGGGGTATTGAAGGATTGTGGTGGTGGTGGAACATTTTCTTTTGCTCAGGTGATGAGGTTTATGGTATAAGTCTCATTCCAATACTTGATTGGAGAGAAGGTAGGGTTTTTGGGTGGTTTGGACGAAGATGGTTCATTCTTCTTAACCCAAATAGGTCGAACCGAAATTTTCGGTTTCTTTGAAAGCTTTGATGGGGAAGCTTTGGGTGAGTGGGGTTGTGACAAAGAGATGTCAAGGTTAGGAATGTAGGAGTTAGGCATTGTGAGAGCGTGAGAATGATATCTCAAGGTTATGTGAGAATAAATTCTCAAGGTTGGGAAGGTGTGAGAATGAAATCTCAAGGTTGTGTGAGAATGAATTCTCAAGGTTGGGAAGGTGTGAGAATGAAATCTCAAGGTTGGGGTATAAGTAAAATATAAACAAGGTAAGAGTTTGTATACAAAATGTGTAGTGTCAAGGAATGTTTAGTCAATTTGAGTAAACAAGGAATCTTGACAGGGAATGGGGTTTAAAAGTTTTGACCAAAAATTCGTCAAAAGCCACTTACTGTCCGCGGTACCTTATAGGGACCGACGGTTCCATATCGCTAAGGAACCGCGGGACTTTAAGGAACCGCGTCCAGTGGACTTGAAACCAAGTTTTTCCTGGGTTTTGGGAAAAACTAAGACTTTTTTAAAAAGTTGCAAATCTTGGAATTTTACCTCTATTAGCACCAAAATATGCTAGCGTTGCATAAAGCAACACATTCAAAAAGAATGTCTTGACAAAGGGTGACAAAATAATTTAGATATCATTTTGAACCAATTTTAGTCAAGTTTAGAGGTTGTGATAGATTTAGGTTCAATTTTAATTTCAAATTAAAGTTGATTAGTGTGCACAAAAGGATAGAAACACACAAAGCTAAATCCATAAGTCAACAACATGAAACATTCATTAAGGAAGCAAGTACACAGGCAAATAAAAACTAACTAATACATAGCTAGCTTAACATTAAATCTAAATAAGTAGTTTTCTTTGGCTTGGTTTTGAAAACTCTTATTAAGAAAACTCCATCATTCATCTCCTAGGAGGAGGCATGGAGAACAAGGCAAGCAAGAATTCTTGCAACCTCCTATGTAGCCCATACATGTCCATCCTAAGGTTATGGATGATGTAGTGGTTGTAAAGACAACATGGACAACTAGGACCATGAGTTTGTTGAAACTCATAGTATGGATCACCCAAAAGGAGGGAAAGTGGAACACCCAAGATTGGGATGTTTGAGTTAGGTGGAGGTGGAGGAGGCATGTTCTCCAAGGGTGATGTGGGTGAAAGTGGAGGCATGTTCCCTAAAGGGGAAATGGGTGAGTGTGGAGGTAAATTCTCCAAGGTTGGTGAAATGGGTGAGTTGTGAGGGGTAAATGGTGAAGTCACCAAAGTGTCATCAAAGTCATTCACAAAAGGAATGCTTTGGATTGGTTAGGGTTGTGTGGTCACTTCCAAGGGTGCACTTGGAGTGAAGGGTGAAGAGAGCTCATTCATTCTTGAGTTGAATGAAGAGGAGGTAGAACCAATGGAGTGGTTAGTACCATGGGTGGATGATGTCTTGCATGGTGCAAGAGGTGGGGAAGGTGATGAATAAATGAGGATAGGAGCCATCTCATTCTTTGGTGTGTGGAAATGTGAGGAGTTAGGCTTAGCTACCTTAATCCTTATTTTGAGTGTTTTCCTTGGGGTGGAGGTCTTGGAAGTGTTTGAGGTTTTGGTACACACCATGGTTGATTAGGTGGTTTAAGGTTTAGGGAAGTATGTTTGATGTGTGAAGAACATGGCAAACAAGGTGGGTTTAAATGGGTGAGGGGATGATCCAAACTAGTAATGGGTTAAAATCATTTTAGGTGAATAATGAATTTAGGTAACCTAGTTTAGGAAATGTGCAGTTTATTACTGAAAATCATGCAAGGTTTACACAAATTTAAGAAAACAGTGTAAAGCAAAGATGCTGTCGTGCACAGTGACCGGCGGTTCCTTATCTAGGACCGACGGTACCTTATCGATAAAGAACCGCGGGTCGATATGGAACCGCGACCAGAGGGTTTTCAAAAATTCCCCATCCCAGATTTTGATAAACCCAGATTTTTCCCAAAAGTTTCACAAGCCAAAGTTAACTACAGATCATAATCTAATTAGCTAACTATCATAAGGCATGCACAAAGCTATGTAAATCACAAACATGATGGCATAATTAACATTAAGGATCAAGATAAATGATAATTCAAACATGCAATCATAAGTTAATACACATCCAAGATAAAATAAAATTGTTCAACATTACATGTTTACCAACATGTATTCTTTGAAATACTTCAAAGCTTTCACCTTCTCTTTTTCCCCAATCCCTTGATCATATTCCCCAAGAACTTGAAACCTTTTCTTGATTCAACCCGGTGTTCGTGCAATTCCCCTCGAGTTCTAAGGTTTTCACGGTAAAGATGCTCCATATTGAGATCTTCCGGTACTTCACTAGAATGATGAGGAGGAGGAGCTAAGTCTTCAAATTCATCCTCGAATGGGTTTGAGGATGGATGGGAATTACTCGAAGAGTGGAAATGAGAACTAGTACCTATGCCATCACCATCACTTGTTGGCATGTCCATGTCCTCATCATCCATCTCTTGATGATCAGATTTTCTCGATCCTCGATCACTTCTTGTCTTTCTTGCATATGCCTCTTGAATAGGCAACATAACCCGATGAACCGGGTAGAAGCGAGAAAGATCAAGGTGGGGAAAATCATGAGCAACCCTTTTGAAAAGGCGAGTTAGAAGCATAGCATAGGGAAGGTTTGTCTTGGGCTTCGAAAGGGCATAATTGATTCGTCGAGCGATATAGAATGCCAAGTTGTACTTGGTGGATGTAAAGATGCAACTCAACATATGCACCATACACGCCGGGATATGATCTCGGTTTCCACCAAGACAAAAGACATTCTCCCTAAGGATATTGGCCCACTGGACCATAAAATCCTTAAGGTCGCTAGAGAGCACTTCATATCGATTCACATTTCGTACATTTGAATGAAGGCTTCTCACAACGTTTCCATCACGCTCTTTCGAGATGATGTCAAGGATGAACTCTAGATCAATTTCGGTGAGGTCATTTGGAGGTTTATCGAAGGATTCCGAGAGAGCATCAAGTCTCCATTTATCCGTAAAACGACAAGTGCCTTCATATGGCACACCGAGAATTTGACTAAAGTTTTCGAGGGAGTATTGAATCAATTGATCATTCAACACGAAACAAATGAAGATTTCTCCATTGTATTCAAGCATGGAGTAGGTGCTAAAGAATTCAAGAAGGAATAAGGGGTAAATATCTTCTTCTATGTTGAGCAAGCAATCAAACCCCGAAAGTTCAAACATAGATTGGATATAGTCATAACCCGTTATTTCCTTGTCAACGACTCTACCCTCATGGAAACAACGAGTGGAAAGGGATGGAAAAGCGTTTTGAAGTTGGAGGGAAGCATAGGTTTGGGAGAGGTTTGGCATGTATTGTCTAGTGTATTGATGATCTTTTTGATATTGAGAAGGCATGATTAAGTACCTAAATACAAACAAAAATATTTCCAATCACTCATATGGAAATCAAAAAGGAAAACGAAAAATGAAAATGTGTTATATCAATTTCTTGACAAACATGGGATTGAATCCATTTCATTTTCATGTTCACAATGTGTCTATTCCATCATTAACCAAGAACACATGATCTATGTTAGATCAACAATGGATTAGAACATTGGTTTTTCAAAACAAGGTTTTTAGGTAAGCATTAACAATGTCATTACCTACTTGTTCATGGGTTCATCTCAAATCCATCATTCAACCAAAATCATTTAGCCTAAATTCGGATTTGTTCTACAAGTGGGTTTTAGTGAAATCTTAATGAATATCAACCTAAGGAATCATAGTAAAATAACCATGTCAACCCACATTCCTATTAAGGTTTTAATTCAATTTCAATTTTAAAAATCCACAATTATGAAAGGATGAACCCTAGAACAAAATAGATGAAATTGAAAGAAAATACTTACAATTAATTGATGTTAGATGAAGGATGAGTGAAACCCACAACTTGGAATCAATTAATTTGAGTGATTGAAGGTTTTGGAAGCTTTAACAATGGTGGAAAAGCAAGAAAACCGTCGCTGTGTGTTTTTGGGAGAGAGAGATAGTGGTTTGAAAATGAATAAAATATTCAAACTGGCGCTCTGACTCAACTTACTGCCCGCGGTACCTTATCGATAAGGTACCGCGCCTTTGAGCCGCCTAGATAAGGAACCGCCTACAGAGGCAGGTTTTTATCTATGAAAAACGCCAAATTTTAAAAACCAAGTTTTTCTAAAATACTTAAAATTATATCATGAGCCTTTTAGAATATCATTGGATCATCATACCACTAAGCAATATGCCTTAACGAAGGATTACGAGTTAAATCAAGATCGAAAAGAACCGAAACGGACAAACGACTACTCGTAGCAAAACGACTAAGTGGAGAGAAGTCAAGGGAAGTGAATCAAGACTAGGACCAATGCTCAAGGGATTAATGACAATCTTCAAAAAGTTGTAACGAAGAGCTTGTGTCATATATAGTGGTTTAAGACGTGCCTTTCCGGCGAAACGTTAAACGACTTTGGTAATGAATAAGCACAAAGCAATTATTCAAGTATAGACTAAGATCACTTTCAATAATAGTCTTAGTCTAAACCATAATATGAGCAAGGTATTAATTCAATTTCTCTCCCACAAAGGGCCTACTAACCGTATGGGTGCAAACCATGGAAATCATGCTTGATACTTTAAGCTTCTACTAACTCACTCTACATCACCATAGTGAGTCAAGTATCCAAGCAATGAAGGTTTGAGAGGATAAAAGAAAAGAAACACAAACCACAAATAAATGTCAAGGCAAGGATGCCGAGAACAAGCACATAGTCAAGTAATGATCAAAAGAATGATCAAAGAGCGTGTGGAAGAACGAAAGCGTACCTTGGCCACAAAGAGCAATCCATGAAGGAATAAGTGCTATGCCCAATCAATGACTATGATGAGTACTAATTCTTCAAGGACTAGTATCATTCCCAATCATCTTGGTATCATCATTCAAAGATGTTAAAGATCAATGAAGATGAGTCTTCTACAAGTGCAAGTAACTCAATCCACAACCAATTAAGTGATTGATCTTCATGAGTACCTACACAAAGCAAGATGCAAACTAGTAGATACATTTCAAGAGTATATCTAAAATGCATAAAGGCTACTAATCTTAAGTGGGATGCAATATTATCAATTAAAAGACCTATTTTCAAAGAAAACATTGTTTTGACCAAAGAGAAACTTTAGTACAACTAGACCTTCTAATTTGAGGAGACAATGGATTGATCCAAGTTTCAAAGTACAATATACTTCAAAGATCTTGAGTGACCATCGCTCTGATACCAATTGTAGAAACTAGAAGGGGGGGGGGGGGGGGGGGTTGAATAGTTTCTCTTCGATTGGTGACCAAATTAAAATTACTTTCAATTTGGTTTGTATCAAAACTATCTTTTACTTGAGACTAAGTTGCATAATGATTAGGTTCAATTCAAATGCACTAGCAAAGATAATAGGTAAGTATAATGATAATGAAATAAGTAAAGAGTAAGGAAAAAGACAACCTAGTGGGAAGACACCTAGTGGTTCGACAACGAGGCTCTATCCTCGTTTCTACTCCACTCCTCGAGTACACCTACTCGAGATTTCCACTATATCCACAAGCTCCCTTCTCGGCGGAGAAAACCTTACATCGTTGCTTACATTATTTTCCGACACTAAGCTAAATGTCGAGACCTAATCTTTAGCTAGGACCAATCTACACGACGTTGCCTACTTCACAATTTAACGACACAAGGCTAGATGTCGGGTTCTAATCTTAAGGTAGAACCAATCTTCACGACGTTGCCTACTTCACCATTTTACGACATAAGGCTAGATGTCGAGTTCTAATCGAAAGCTAGAACCAATCTTCACGACTCTTCACTTTGAAGCTAAGTGAGAACTTCACACAACACAACTACTAATCACTTTTAAGTTTAGTGAGAACTCACAAGACACAACCACATCACTTTATAGTTTAGTGAGAACTCCTAAACAAATCTATTACAACTCAACTAGACTTATCCAAGTACACACATGTAGCTTGGATTTACACAACACAAATCCAAGCAAACACATATGCAATGGATGTACACAATAAATCCAAGTATCCACAAATAACTTGGATGAACACAACTAGTCCAAGTATTCATAAATACATTGGATTGACCTAAAACAAAAAGGGTATCATGATGAATATGACTAGCTCATAGATTCATCTTTATCACAACACTAGTGAGTGAGTGATCTTCTCATTGGACAAGGTAAAGGAGGGGATCAAGAGGATAATCATATGTAAACATCCTTAACAATTTAAGTGATCATTTACTAATGATTATGCTATAGAAAATAGAAAGAGGGCTGAGAAAAACGTCCAAGAGGCTTACTGGAAAATGAGATTTGACCCACTATTTAAAGGAGACAAAGTATAACGGATCTATAACGGCTAGCTGTGCGCGGTACCTTATCTCACCCCGCAGTACCATATCACTAAGGTACCGCGTAGGTACTTAAGGTACCGCCACTAGACTCCGCTTCGTTTTTTGTCTTTTAGTGGGGTGGGAATATCTGAGGTATTTGAAACCTTCAAAGGATATTTTAACAACATTTGGAATATGCTATTTTCAAATTTTCATTTTCCATTTTAATAAAACATTTTCTAAAAAAGAAAGTTTATTAAAAAGTCTTTTGTCATATTAACAAAAGTGAGTTTTAAGGATAATCATTTTGATGATCACTAAGTATGATTAAGAAAGGTTAGTGATATGATTATTACCTTGATGATAGTGTTAGTTAAATAATTCATTTTGTGTTTTACACTAAATGTGTTGTATGGTTTATTGTGATCAAAACTAAGAAAGATTAGTTAATACTAATAATGTTTTTAGGCATCACTTGCATTAACAGAGACGATGTCATAACGACATCAGGCCTCATGCTTTCGAGGTTTGCGCCGTCGGGGACAATCGAGATGGTCTTTGAAAACGCAACCGGGCAGCGCCATATGCACACCATCACTCTTGTTTTCCCGTTAAATGGTCAGATTTTTCTTATTGTTTTCTTACATTTTCTCGTTTTTGAACGTTTATGTTTGGTTTGTGAAAAATGTCTTTTTCTTCTCATTTTGTTTGTTGCGAGTATGATTGTGTGGATTGATGGTTGAAAACGAGCGTGTAAAGATTAGGTTAGAGATAAGAAAAAAATAAGGCATTATATATATTTTTTTATAGGCTAAATTTTTTTGGGGCTTGTATTGTAAATATAGGTTAATCTAGTTTGGTTATAAAATTGTATTAAATGTGTTGTTTTATTGAAAAGATATAGGTTTGCTTTGTTTAGTTTTAGTTCGTGTTGTTTTATTTAAAAAGGTGGTGAAAATTTATAAAGTTTAGAGGGTGCGTAACTGTTATGGAGAGAATGATATTTTTGGTGTGATGGAGTATCCTGGTGTTATAAAAAATATTAACATAGCAACACTTTTTCTATAACACTACATGATCACAAGAGAGAGTATTTAACTGGGAGAGCGGTCGCCTTTTCTCCTCTTTCGAGCTATGGCGCGAGTTTTGTCTTTAGCGTGAGACTCCGTGGGTTGACGCCATGGCTCGGGTGCCGTGGCTACTAGCCTACGCGATCAATTTTTTTAATGTAACGGTCACTAGCGGTTAGGGGAGCGTTTTTCAAAAGAAAAAAACGCTAAATCCTAATTTTACCTTTTTAAAAATCCTATAAATACCCCCATAATATTTTATACTTCTCACACACTTTCTATACACTTCTTCTTCTCCATTCCTTTAATAAAAAAATGAATCTCAATCGCAACCAAAATTGGATTTTCGGTATGCTTTCTGACCCGACCAACCAAATGCCAAGGTCGTCTTCGAATCCGAACCCCCAAATGAATTATTATCCTACTTTCGCCCCCCGAATTTCAAAGACAAGAGGAATTGTTAATGTTTCAATAATTTAAAATGCAACAAATTCAAAACCTACAACAATGATCACAACAACAACAACCGTATCCATTCACCACTTCCCAACCACACTCCGAGCATGAATTGCACCATGTTGATGAATTCTAAGATTCTGAAGATGAAGGGGAGCCGCTTCCGACCCCGACGTCGAAGCCTAGCCGTAGGACTCGTAAGAAGTTGGCGGCGAAGAAAAACAAAGAGAAAGACGTCGTTCCACAAGAAAAAAGACTTCGTAATGTGTGGACCCAAGGGGAGGAGGAGCTTTTGGTGAAATTTTCTATTCAAGTGTCCGAGGATCTGAAAACCGGAGCCGATAAAAAAGACGCCTTTTTGGTACAAAATCCTAAATGCGTATAATAAGGAAGCAGAGAAACAAGATTTCATGAAGCGTACTAAGAACATGTTGACGGGCAAGTGGACTCCAATAAATACCGCGGTTACGAAGTTTAATGTTTTACTGAATGAAATCGCGGTTCATAGTGGGGAGAACGATAATGATCGGATGACGAGGGTGTACAAGTTGTATGAAACGTGCGTTGGAGGTGAGTTTAGCCACCGGAGTGCTTGTCTTTTTTTGAAAGACAAGCACAAGTGGAAAAACCCCGAATCATCTCAAGCAAGAAGATGTCGTCTTATGGGCACCGATGACGAACTGGAACATTTTAAAGAATGATGTGTTGCCTCGACCATCTGGTTTATTCCGACTTAATAAAAGTTAACGTACCAACTCTAACACGACCGCTAGCTCTGGTTCTAACCCGACCACGTACCAAGAATTCATGACGGAACGGTACAAGTTAGATCTATAAGCCAAATTGCCCGTGTTTGAGAAAGAGATCGAAGACCTAAGGCGGTTGATCGAATCTCAAAGGATTTCGGTGGACATGCGTGTGCTCCAAATTGACACAACCCGGATGAGTGCAGTCGACGTCGCTATCGTCGAGGCCCAAAAGGCAAGAGTCCGAGCAACATATGAACTTTGAAACTAGTCGATGCCACTAAATTTATGTTTTTATTTTATGTCTTTTAATTTTATGTTTTTTTTTTAATTTTTATGTCTTTTATTTTAATTTTAACGTAATGTTTTTAAGTTTTAATGAAATTTTATCTTAAGTTTATAATAAGTATTTAAGTTTAAAAAAAATCATATGGCACACCAATGTCACTGAAAACTAGTGCCATAACAATTTTGATATTATAATTCGTTTTACTGACGTGACACCACTTTTTAGCTATGACATCAACTTTATGATACGAGTGCTCCAATATATATGCAACCATTAATTCTAGGGTAAAAGCCATAAAATAGACACGTACTCTTCGTTTTGTTCCATTATGACAAATGTACTATTTTATGTACTAATCTGACCAACGAACTTGTTAGTTTTGGGACAGTATCACCAATATGGGTCGCTTGTTACCTGCTATATCGTTTTTTGGGTGTAAACTAACGTTTTCTTCAGTAAAGTTACGTTTTCGTTAGTAGACTTCCGTTTTCGTCTGTAAACTTACGTTTTCGTCAGTAAACTTACGTTTTCATCAGTAAACTAACGTTTTCGTCAGTAAACTAACGTTTCTTTAGTAAAGTTACGTTTTCGTCAGTAAACTTACGTTTTCTTCAGTAAAGTTACGTTTTCGTTAGTAAAGTTACGTTTTCGTCAGTAAACTTACGTTTTCGTCAGTAAACTTACGTTTTCGTCAATAAACTTACGTTTTCATCAGTAAACTTACGTTTTCGTCTGTAAACTTACGTTTTCGTCAGTAAACTTACGTTTTCGTGAGTAAACTAACGTTTCTTTAGTAAAGTTACATTTTCGTCAGTAAACTTACGTTCTCGTCAGTAAACTTACGTTTTCGTCAGTAATTTTACATTTTCTTCAGTAAAGTTACGTTTTCTTTAGTAAAGTTACGTTTTCGTCAGTAGTTTACGTACCGTCAGAAAATTAACGTTTTCGTCAGTGAACTTACGTTTTCGTCAGTAAAGTTACGTTTTCATCAGTAATTTTACGTTTTCGTCAGTAAACTTACGTTTTCGTCAGTCAACTTACGTTTTCATCAGTCAACTTACGTTGTCGTCAGTAATTTTACGTTTTCGTCAGTAATTTACGTATCGTCAGTAAATTTACGTTTTCTCTAGTGAACTTAGGTTTTCGTCAGTAAACTTACGTTATCGTCAGTAAATTTACGTTTTCGTCAGTGAACTTACGTTTCGTCAGTAAATGAACATTTTCATCTGTATTTTTGCGTTTTCGTCAGTAAACTTACGATTTCGGTAGTAAATTTACGTTTTATTCAGTACTTTTAGGTTTTCGTCAGTATTTTACGTTGAAGAAAACATAAAAATACTGATGAAACCCTAATCTTACTGACGAAAACGTAAGGTTACTCACGAAAACGTAAAATATTGAAGAAAACGTAAGTTTACTCACGAAAACGTAAAATACTGACGAAAACGTAAGTTTACTGATGAAAACGTAAAATTATTGACGACAACGTAAATTTATTGATGAAAACTTAATTTTATTGACGAAAACGTAAAATTAGTGACAAAAACGTAAATTTTCTGACGAAAACGTAAAAATACTGATGAAAACGTAAGTTTAATGACCAAAACATAAGTTTAATGGCGAAAATGTAACGTTACTGACGAAAACGTAAAATTACTAACGAAAACGTAAAAGTACTGACAAAAATCATAAAATTACTGACGAAAATATAAGTTTACCGAAGAAAACGTAAATTTAGTGACGAAAACGTAAATTACTGACGAAAATGTAAAATTACTATCGAAAACGTAAAAATACATACGGTCATAAATGGAAATGAAGGGGATAAGGGTAAATTAGTCATTTCATTTTATAAAAAATTGACATGGAAATAGATCCAATCATACTGGTGATATTGTCCCAAAACTAACAAGTACGTTGGTCAGATTAGTATATAAAATAATACATTTGTCATAATAAAAGAAAATAAAGAGTACGTGTTTATTTTATAACTTTTACCTTTAATTATATAAGCAAGACATTTGTCCATGCAAGCTTCTAATGAGACTTTTGTCCATGCCATGCACACTATAAGACCAACAACCAGATTTTTTAAAACACGTTCTTGACATTTTGGTTTGTATTTATTCACTAATTTTAGTAATTAAAGAGTCTTATGAATGATTCAATAGTCAAAGCCTATGAATGGTACATAATAAATGGACATATTTGTACGTATATATATTGTCAAGGATGGTGCTTGTGACTTGCTAGTTTTTTATTTTTTCTTTAGACATAGTCACATAGATTATGTTTGGTAAAAATAGTTATAAGCCGTAAGTTGTTAGATATAAACTGTAAGTTATTAATTATAAAGCTGTTAAGATTAGCTTAGTTAATTTGTATTATTTTTTAATAAAAATGTTGTGATAAATTAGTAAAATTAAAATGTAAAATGATTTAAAATGACATATTTAGATAAATTATAATATTTTTAAAAAGTATATTAGTAATTTACAGTTTTTACTACTTATTTAAAAAGTTGTATGAATCAGTTTTTCATTAACAACTACTTGTTTAAAATAAAAAAGTAACAATTCTAAAAAGTTGTTGTGCTAAACAGAGCTAGTTATTTTAGAAAATATTATTTTGAAACAAAAAAACTAAGAACTCTAAAAAAGTTTAAAAAAAATCTCTTGCCAAACATGCTTATAGTACAGAAGAATGTGCAAGAGATATAGTTGCACAAGACTTTCACTTAAAAAAAAAAATATTTTATTAAATTTGTATACAAATACTATTATATTTCATTCTTATATGCAATATAATCTCATTAATTAAATGTAAGCTTTTATATTGTTATTGTCCGAGGCCATCTGAAAACAAAGAGACGAGGGTGTTTAGATATTGCACCATCCCTATATAATCATGATGCCTTTTGCCTTGGTGAACCAGGCGATTATAACTAGACCAAGTATGTTACGTCGAACATGTAAAATGTTAAATTTACTAATCATAGAATATATGCTGATGAAACTTTTGAATGTAGGAAAATAGTGTACTCGACTACCCGTACGTGCTAAGTTTATACGCAAATACTAAGATTATATGCTTATCTGATAAATGACATTCAGTGTTGCTTCAAAAAGTACTTGGCTTAGACTAAGTTTGGCGCGTGAGTTTATTAGAGCGTATTATAGTATAAATTTATTGTTTTAAAAAAGATAAGTTACTATTAAAAATAAGTCTCGTTTGAAACTTGTAAAAAATAAGCTTTTAAACAACATGCTAGTTAAAGTAGCTTGTAAAAGTAAACTCAAACTAAATACTTCAACATTCAACTCCAACAACCCGTTTCATTTTTCTGCTCCAGCTCCTAAAATACCAAACATACCCTTAACATTACGCGAGTGAATTGTTAACAACGACATTGTGGTTTAAATTCTTGGTTATCACATCACATATAGGGGTGTTGAAAAAGTCGACCCGACCCGAACCCGAATAATCATATTCGGGTCGGGTCACTCGGGTCCAAAAACTTATTCAGGTCAATTCGGGTTGACCCAAATTGACCCGAGTTCTAATTAGGCTCGGGTTCGGGTTTATATTTTTTTGCTTTGACCCGACTTGACCCGAACCCGACCAACCCGACTCAAACAACACATTTTACATTGTATTATTACTTAAATAAGCCAATTTTCATACTTTTTCCTTATACTCGGGTTGACCCGAACACGAGTTGACCCGACCCAAATTGACCTGACTCAAATTGACCCGAACCCAAATGACCCGAATTCTAATTAGACTCGGATTCGGGTATGATTTTTTTGAGTCTTGACCCGACCCGACTTGACTCGAACCCGATTGACCCGACCCGATTCTCACCCTAATCACATATATGAAATATTAGGTAGTATACATGCGTCTTCGGATCTTTCTAGAGAAACGACGTTAGTATTGCAATATTAGTTTCTTAAAGGAGTTAGGATGATAAAACTTCTCATGAGTATAATATTACTAAGAGGTTTGACATATGAATATAATAAGAATGTTTAAAAACACACTTAAGTTTACGTGTCATATTATGATTGGTAAAATGTAAGGAGTCATTATTTCATATTTTATCTTTCTTTATCTCAGTCTTTCATTACGCCACGTGTCTTAATCATGTGATTAGGCATCTTTTTAGACATACGAATTAAGCCTCTTTATCGTTTTTCTATTACTAATTATCATTATTCATAATGGCGAAATAATAATATCTTAAACCTGTAAATCCGGCTTGGCTTTTATTTGTCTTTTAATTTTTTTCACAGTTCGAGCGATGAAATCGTAAAAACACATAAAGCATAAAAAAAAAAAACAAAATAAAACATTAAACTTAAAATAACATTAGCGCAAGACACTTCATCATTCGATTTATTTTTCTTAAACTCCAACTAGACCGATACAAATGCACAAAATTCCTATAAAATCTTGAGTTTATTCATCATATATTTATAAAGTATAATACTTTAAAAACCCCAATGAAGCTGTAACGACCCACTTTGACAAGGAGGCTGTTATGTCATAATTATGGCGTGTCATCAAAGCATAACAAGGTATAATGTCATAAAACATAAATGACCAATAGGAAAGCCGGAATCAAACATCGGCTCTCAAACATAAGCTCAACATGCAATAAAGTAAATGAAGTAGAAAGGACTAAACATTGTCCAACCAAGCATAAGTATTTAAATGCAAAAAGAAAAGAAGTCTAAGGTATCTTCCATCATATGCACGTACTCTCGAATGCTCAAGTCTGTCCTTGGGTACCTGCCGTATGGGACATGGAAAGAAAATACGGCTAAGCAATACGCTCAGTGAACGAATATAATGACATGATAAGAATAACTGAAATATGAGTAAAAGATATGAAATGCAACGGAAAATGTGTATGTCTTGAAAAACCTGGAAGATGATTTATAAACAAAAGCAATATTTAAAAAGTCTTAAGTTTATGCATGCAATATAATTTAAACAAATCATATTTTATTAAATTTGTATACAAATACTAGTATATTAAATACATGATTTAAGTTCATTTAGATATCAAAGTTTATTTAGATACACAGGGACTAA
Source organism: Glebionis coronaria (assembly GCA_025667525.1). Taxonomy (NCBI): domain Eukaryota; kingdom Viridiplantae; phylum Streptophyta; class Magnoliopsida; order Asterales; family Asteraceae; genus Glebionis; species Glebionis coronaria. The sequence goes on along the minus strand of CM046882.1, from coordinate 497,408,374 downwards.
TCTCTACCATCTATCTTCATCTTAATTCAATGGATAAGATTAAACAAAAACTCATTTCCTCCCTTTTTTCAAACATTAATATCTCGTAAACCGTTAATCGTTATGTGAAAAAAATATACCGTTACGACGGGCATTTAATTATCTTTCTACAGATATAATATATGATATACTTTCGAAATTTTTTTTTCAGTTTTTTCACGTTTTTTTTTTTCATTGTCGTAAATTATCATATATAATACTAAATATCATATATGATAGTAACACTAATATCATATATGATATAAACGAATATCGTATATGATTCAATAATAATTTGTAACATAAAACTAATATCATATATGATAAAACACTATTATCATATATGATATTTTACTTCAATTTTAAAAAACGAAAAAAAAGACGAAATTATTTTTTTCTTCAAAAGTATATCATAATGAATATCTGTAAAAGGCTTAATAAATGCTCATCGCGATAATATATTTTTTTTCGTTTAACGCTTAACGATTTAAAAGATATTTAAATTATAAAGATAAGTGAAATAATAAAATATTTTTAATCTTATCCATTAGATAAGATGAAAATGTAGATAGGTGGTGGGAATGAATTCCTTCGTATCCAAAATTAATATAATATACAAAATAACTCTACTCTAAATACATATGAGTTATATATTTCATTCTTATATGCAATATAATATCTCTTTAATTAATAATTTTAAGTTTTTATATTGTTATTGTTCGAGACTACCTAAAATAAGAAGACGACGCTGTTTAGACATTGCATCATCCCTATATAATCATGATGCCTTTTGCCTTGGTGAACCAGGCGATTAACTAGACCAAGTATGTTACGTCAAACATGTAAAATGTTAAATTTACTAATCATAGAATATATGCTAATGAAACTTTTGAATGTAGGAAAATAGTGTACCCGACTACCCGTACGTGCTAAGTTTATACGCAAATACTAAGATTATACGCTTACCTGATAAATGACATTTAGTGTTACTTCAAAAAGTACTTGGCTTAGGCTATGTTTGGCGCGTGAGCTTATTAGAGCGTATCATAGTATAAGTTTATTGTTTTTAAAAAAATATGTTACTATTAAAAATAAGTCTCGTTTGAAACTTGTAAAAAAATAAGCTTTTAAACAACATGCTAGTTAACGTAGCTTGTAAAAATAAACTCAAACTAAATGTTTCAACATTCAGCTCCAACAACCCGCTTCATTTTTCTACTCCAACTCCTAAAATACCAAACATACCCTTAGCATTAAGCGAGTGAATTGTTAACAACGACATTGTGGTTTAAATTCTTGGTTATCACATTTAGGGGTGTCGAAAAAGCCGACCCGACCCGACCCGAAATCGAACCCGAATAATCATATTCAGGTCGGGTTATTCGGGTCCAAAAATTTATTCGGGTCAATTCGGGTTGGCCCGAATTGACCCGAGTTCTAATTAGGCTCGGGTTCGAGTTTATATTTTTTAGCCTTGACCCGAATTGACCCGAACCCGACCAACCCGACTCAAACAACATATTTTACATTGTATTATTACTTAAATAAGTCAATTTCCATACTTTTTCCTTATACTCAGGTTGACCCGAACCCGAGTTGACCCAACCCGAATTAACCCGACCCGAATTGATCCGCAACCGAGTGACCTGAGTTCTAATTAGACTCGGGTTCGGGTATAATTTTTTTAAGTCTTGACCCGATTTGACCCGACCCCACTTGACCCGAACCCGGTTGACCCGACCTGATTCCCACCCCTAATCACATGTACGAAATATTAGGTAGTATACATGCGTCTTCGGATCTTTCTAGAGAAACGACGTTAGTGTTGCAATATTAGTTTCTTAAAGGAGTTAGGATGATAAAACTTCTCGTGAGTATAATATTATTAAGAGTTTTGACATATGAACATAATAAGAAGGTTTAAAAACAGACTTAAACCTACGTGTCATGTTGTGATTGGTGAAATGCAGGGGACCACTATTTCATATTTTATCTTTCCTTATCTCAGTCTTTCATTAAGCCACGCGTCTTAATCCTGTGATTAGGCTTCTTTTTGGGCATATGAATTAAGCCTCTCTATCATTTTTCTATTACTAATTATCATTATTCATAGTGACGAAATACTAATATCTTAAACCTTTAAATCCGACTTAGCTTTTATTTGTCTTTTAATTTTTTTCACAGTTCGAGCGATTAAATCGCAAAAACACATAAAGCATAAAACAAACAAAACAAAATAAAACATTAAACTTAAAATAACATTAACGCAAGACACTTCATCATTCGATTTATCTTCTTAAACTCCAACTAGACCGATACAAATGCACAAAATTCCTATAAAATCTTGAGTTTATTCTTCATATATTTATATAGTATCATACTTTAAAAACCCCAATGAAGCTGTAACGACCCACTTTGACAAAGAGGCCGTTATATCATAATTATGGCATGTTATCAAAGCATAACAAGGTATAATGTCATAAAACATAAATGACCAATAGGAAAACCGGAATCAAACATCGACTCCCAAACATAAGCTCAACATGCAATAAAGTAAATGAAGTAGAAAGAACTAAACATTGTCCAACCAAACATAAGTATTCAAATGCAAAAAGAAAAGAAGTCTAAGGTATCTTCCATCTTATGCACGTACTCTCGAATGCTCAAGTCTGTCCTTGGGTACCTGTCGTATGAGACATGGAAAGAAATACGGCTGAGCAATACGCTAAGTGAACGGATATAATGGCATGATAAGAATAACTGAAATATGAGTAAAATATATGAAATGCAGCGGAAAATGTGTATGTCCTGGAAAATCTAGAAGATGATTTATAAAGAAAAGGAATATTTGAAAAGTCTTAAGTTTATGCATGCAATATAATTTAAATGCCCACGAGCTCATATAAGTCATAACATATTATCAACGTGCATGAATACATAGAAGGGTGACCTCGTCATGCAATTAGAGGGGTGACCTCTAATAAATAATAATCTGGGTGGACGGATCAGCTCCAATGTGATGGGGTGTAAAGCACACACCAAACCAATCACCCTGTACGTATAAACCTGAAAACATGTAACTAGGATGAACCCATACGCCCCACAAATAATAATAATGGCAAACATGAACGGCGAGGGTCGCTGCGAGAAATCACTCTCGTCGCGGAAGAGTCATGACACAGGTGCCTTATATGTCATGGTTATGGTACCTCCATAACTAGGTAGTCATGTAAGTCATGGTCATGCCTGTATATAGCTCGAGCAATTAAAATGAATAACATGGCAAAACAATGAAAGTTTAATGATATGAAAACTGGGGAAAATAGATGGCATAGCAAACGGGGATTCCTAATCATGCATAGAAAAGATGTCCTTACTTAAGGACGGAATATCCGTACCTTATGTCCAGTAATCGGCAAAAGATGAACAGCGAGAAAAACGTACTACTCCGACTTCACGTAATGTGAGAACCCGTACTTTCCCAACATTATTTTATTCTTTTTATTCGTGCTTCTTGAATTTTTCCGACGTATTACGTTTTCTTGTATCGCTATATGTAAATCCT